>OZ023262.1:302551803-303067926 GCA_964006375.1 Tillus elongatus | reverse complement strand
GTCTGGTTTTTGGTGTTTTTCGTTGTGAATGAGTGTAGCTACGTTTGATTTGTAGCTAGGTATGTGGATTTTAACTATTGCTGTTACATGTTCCTTGAATCTTGTTTCTATTGATTTTTTTGTCAGTTCTATATATTTTATATTGCATGTGTTACACTCTATTTGATATATTTCGCATAATTCATGTGGGTTGTGTTTTTGTTTTTTAACTTTTTTTGTTTACTATTTTGTCATTGGTTTTAAAGCTCATTTTCAAGCCATATTGTTTGAGTGTTTGCCTTCTTTTTTTATGTGGTGGTTATAAGTGAATGTTGTGTATTTTGTATTTGTTTTTGTTGTTTTGTTTGCGGTTTTGCTATGTTTTTTGTTGTTGTGTATTTTGTGTTTGTCTCTGTTGTTTTGTTTTGCGTTTGGTTGATATGTTTGTTTTTGATTTTCTACAAGCTTCTCTACTGCTTTTTTGTTGTATCCATTTCTTTGTGCTATTTGTATTATGATGTTGTATTCCTTTTCTTGTTCGACATTATGGAGTGGCACATTTAGCATTCTGTTTATTAAGTATCTGTATGCGGTCATTTTTTGTGCGTGTGGGTATATTGGGTGTTTAGGTATAGTGATGTCTGTTTGTGTAGGTTTTCTGTATATCTAGTTTTTAATCTTGTTTTCTTTTCTGATTAGTGTTAAGTCTAGGAAGTTTGTGGTGTTGTTTGATTCTTCTTCGATCGTGAATTTTATGCTTTGTTGATGTTGTTTATCTTTTAGAGGATATTGTCTATGTTGGTTTTCTTGTTGTCATATATTACGTATATATTGTCGACGTATCTTATCCAGTTGATGTTTGCAAAATTCCAATCCATAAGAGCCACCCAACGTAATAACGCACAAAACAATCAACACCAGTAACTAACAAACAAGTAACACGTGTACAGTGAGTGAATACAAAATAGTAGACAGTTCTAGAAACATGAACACAACAAAAGGTAATAACACACAAAATGTCCAACTTGGCAGCGGTAACAAACAAACATCAAGTTATTCAAAAATGGTTACAGGAAAATATATTACAACAAAGCCAACATATACTTCAATAGAGAATGCTTTTAAGACGCAATATAACACCAAAATACGCTAAAATCACTGTTCATAACCATACTAAAACTTATATTACGAGATTTTAAGGTATTAGCGGAGTTGAATTCAAGGTTATGCGCAGAACGTACACGTTTCTCTCATGATTCCTGTCAGATAACAAAAGACAAATAGTGGTGTTTTTTTTTTAGATTAAACAAGAGATGGCTTTTAAATACCGTGAAAAAAGAAAGCTTAATATTTAGATGTATAATATAAATATAATATAATAAAACGTCGTTCTAGATTGCTTTTAAACAAATTGAACCACTTTCATTAAAATTCCTACTTATTTAAAGTTTTCTGATAACTATAGATTTATATGAGAGTTGGCAACCCCGCGGATTGTTGGCTGTTTTGGCACTGATTTGAGTTTCGGTGAGGAAGATGAGTTGGGGCCTATTAGCCCGAAGGAAATGGTGGACGGAGTTCAGGTTAAAATTTAGGCCATATATATTCGAGAAGGATATATTAAATCTTGATGCTGGCGCCCCCTGTACACCCCTCTCCTGGAGATCCGAATGGAGGGTTATTTTACCTCCGGAATCTTTTGTAAAACTCCATCATTTTTGCTTATAAGGGAAATCGACTCATACACCAGAACCGGAAACGTCCGTTGGGACTTCAGCGGCTACTTGATGTAAGGGGTGGTACCTCTTCGGGCGTGATAAAAATCCTTTACTATCACGTAAAGGAAAATTCCACTACCACCTACCATATTACAAGTACACCACACCAGCCAACTATTAAAGAGCTGACCAGCTCTAGAACTTGCTAAATTCGCGCTCATTGGAAGAAGTTTTTCAAAAGTCTCACCATCGATACCGCTGTATTAGTGAATTTTCTTAATGAAAATTCAACAATAAAAATTTTTCGTCATATCACCACTCATTTATCGCTTACCTTCTGGAGCGGTTTTACCCCAAAACTACCCGAACAGTTCGTTGGTCAGGTGCCAAATTTGATGACGATGTTTCAATTTGTCAGAAAGCTATTATGCATACCAGCAGATGTACATACAGACCGACAGATGCAACAGTTATGCCCCATTTAAAAGTAATTTTCCGATCTAATTAAGTCAGAGAAAAATCCTACTAATTATTTATAATAAATTAAAAATCTGATATGTTACAATGTTAAAAATCTGAAAGTAGGTGATTATAACTGGTTTCCTAATGTATGATATTAAATTTGCTGATCAAAGGTGTTAAAGTCAAATTAATAAAATAAAAATGAACAATTGTAGTTACTTTATTTAAGGAACAATATTGCCTATAGGCTCATATTTTTAAGACTTTTGGTGAAAAATTTTTGCTGTTTCGGTATTCGTTAACTTATATATTTAGGTAAAGAGATATGCGTTGTAAAGTTTATGATGAAAGAAAGGGTCAGTAATATTTTTCAATAATATCAATGATAAAGCTAACAATCAACTTATTAATCATTTAAAAATTGAACAGTAATAAAAAGAGGTTTTCAAGTAAAAATAAATAATATCAGATATAATCAGAATCAGAAATAATTTTCAAATAATTGATAGTATGTATTAAAAAAGTTCTTAAAGATAATTTTAAATATAAATTCTTTGTCTGGCCAGATAGATTTTGATTTATTCTACGGAAGCATAACCAATTATATTAAGAAAATACGGAGCTTTACGAACTTTACCAGATAATTTACGTCGCAATGTACTCAGGCAGATTGAGCTGCTTACAAAAATTTTTGGCATGAGGTCACACACACACAAGCACACGCGCGCTCACGCGCACGCACGCACGCAATGATAATATAAAACACCACTATCAGCAATTATTCAATTAGGAAAATTGAGAATTTTTAAATATTTCTTAATCGAGAGGCAGTGTTGTTTTACGATCTTGCTGACGAAATCCCGCCTTTTGCTTTGCAATCACCCGATTCATAGACTTTTTCACCCCGCCAGTCTACTGGGAAAGAATCGGCGCGCTGCTCATGCTCGTGCCACAAGAAACCTCTATAATTCAAATTAACCTGCGCATTTTAACGTAAAATTGTGCGTCTTGTTGTACCTCGAGGGACTCATCCAACTAGAAAGATAAAGAGGTCTAGTTCCTTGTCTCTGTCCTTGTCTGTCACCTTCACTAGGTAAAATATTGATTTTTTCCTGCTTATAAGATTTAACATATCCTTTTCGAATATATGTGGCCTAAATTCTAACCTGAACTCCGTCCACCATTTCCTCCAGGCTAACAGGCCCCAACTCCTCTTACTCACCGAAACCCAAATCAGTGCCAAAACAGCCACTAATCACTTTAATTTCCCGGGATATGAGCTCCTTACTTCCTTTAGATTGCATAGAGTTGTGTGCGCATACGTCCGCAGCAATCTACCCTGCACCAGACTCCCCAATTTAGAAGCTGAAAAAAAAAGACATACTATGGATAAAACTCTCTCTCTCTCAGGGCTGCCGGTCACCTTCTGACAACAACTTAGTCCAGCTCTTTGACTACCTTTATGAAAAAAACCGACTATCTGATTTCTGAATATCCTTCCTCCGAGGTCACTATTTTTTGTGACTTCAATGTCCATAATAAGGAATGGCTAGGATCTTCAAAAATCGATCCACAAGGGAGAGCAGCGGAGGCCTTTGCAGTTAGCAATCCTTTAGCCAATATGGTTCAGAAACCTACTTTCTTTCCTAACCCAACACACAGCTCAAATCCATTGGATCTCCTTCTTACTACAAAACCAGAATGCTATAAGATATCAGTCACCGCCCCCCTTGGTCGCTCAGACCATGGCATGGTCGCTGCTTCCTGCGCAATGCAATCCGAGGTCACACAGTCATCACACCCACGTATCGCTTGGCACTACAACTCCGCAAACTGGGACGACATGCGGGATTACTTTTCCTCATTTCCATGGGCGCCTGTCTACTTTTCTCATCCTTACCCCTCTGATATCTCACAAAACGTCACCGAAATTATCCAAGCTGGCATGGAATTATTTATTCCACGTACACAAAAAAAACTCTTCAGCCACTCAAAAGCCCTGGTTTTCTAAATCATGTGACAAGGCCAGACTTGAAAAGGTCAAAGCTCACAAAACGCATCTACACAATCCCAGTCAAGAAAACCGTCAAGCATTTAACGACGAAAGAAACCGCTATGTCCGCATTCTTTCTGTGGCAAAAAACTCGTTTAATAACCACATCAAAAACAAAGTCATCTTAAGCTCCAACGGCGGCAAACCCTTCTGGACTCTTGCTAAATCTATTGGGAATAATTTCTGCAAAAGCACGTTCCCACCTCTTGTCTCAGGTGATGAAATTGTTTCTACCGCCCTGAGCAAGGCCGAACTTTTTGCTTCGTTGTTCGCCAGCAATTCTACTCTCAACCCACCTCCAAATGTTCAACCACCAACAGTCCCCAATGTCGCGCATAAAATGACGGATATCATTTTCAAAACTAAAAACGTACGAAAGATGCTCTTTTCTCTTAATACCAGGAAAGCCTCTGACATTGACGAGATCCCAGAAATTGTTCTCAAAAAATGCGCACCAGAACTTGCTCCTGTCCTCACTCGTCTGTTTTAGATATCTTACAATAAAGGCATATTCCCTAGTAACTGGAAAACTGCTCGAGTACAACCCATCCCCAAGAAAGGATCCAAAACGCTTCCTAGCAACTACAGGCCTATTTCTCTCCTTTCAGTCGTCTATAAAGTGATGGAAAATTTTCTAAATACCGAATTACTAAAATTTCTCGAAAAAAACACTCTAATCCACGACAGGCAGTATGGATTCCGTCAGCGCAGATCAACTGCCGACCTCCTTTCCTTTGTCACCCATTCTTGGAATAAGTCTATGGAACTACACGGTGAATCCCAGATTGTCGCTTTAGATATATCCAAAGCATTTGACCAAGTCTGGCACGCAGCGTCGGTTAATAAACTACCGGCCTATCGCCTACCACCAGACCTCTGTACGTGGACAGCAAATTTCCTCCCCAACCGGAGCATTTCTGTTGTCGTGGATGGCAATTCCTCTAAACTGTATCCAATTAATGCAGGAGTTCCTCAAGGTTCAGCTTTAGCCCCTACTTTGTTTCTTCTCCACATCAATGACCTCCTCTCCAGCACACCCAACCCAGTTCACAGTTACGCGGACGACAGTACCCTCCACACAAATATACAATATTCTAAGCCTGTCTCTTTAGCCCAATTAGATGAGGATCGCAGACTCATGGAGGGTTCTGTCTCCGTGGATCTCCAAAAAAATATTAGACTGGGAAAGTAGAAATCTTGTACAATTTAGCCCCACCAAATCTCAGTCTTGCTTTCTTTCTCATAAGAGATACACCAGCCCTAGACCCATCACAACGAACAACTAAGATATTCAAAGTAGTGAGTCCTTTTCTCTTGTTGGCATTTCTGTGGATCGAAATCCTAATTGGCACCAACATGTCACATCAATTGCAGAAGCAGCTGCTAAGAAATTAGGTTTCCTCTTCCGGGCTCGCAAATACTTTTCACCAGCTAATCTCTATACCTTATATACTTTACAAATAATGCCAAACCTCGAATACTGCTCCCACATTTGGGGTGCAGCTGCCGCTTCTACACTCGCTATCCTGGACTCCATTCAAAAGAGAGCATACGTCTCATCGGTGATCCTACGCTCACCCAAAGGCTGCCATCCCTTGCCCACCGACGTGCCGTTGGTGACCTCTCTCTCTTTTATAGATATCTGCACGGGCACTGCTCAGAGGAGCTTTCCTCCAAAGTTCCTCCACCTGCTGCCCCCAACAGATCTACCAGAGGAACAGAGCGAATGCACATTTTTACTGTCCAGGTCACTAGACATAGAACATCTTGTTTATGCCCACTCTTTTGTCACGAGGACTTCCAAGTTGTGGAATTCCTTGCCGGCACATGTTTTTCCTTCTCCTCCGAACCTCCAAACCTTCAAGTCCAGAATTAACAAGTTGCCTCTTTCCTCCTTGTCAACACCCACGGTACGATAGTATTTAGGCCTGTAAGCCCTCATGGTGTGTTGTTGAAATTAATATATATATATATATATATATATATATATATATATATATATATATATATATATATATATATATATATATATATATATATATATATATATATATATACAAAAAAAATATATATAACGTCGCTATTGAAATAAGTGCGCCTGATGCACTAATTGGACGTTACATTGTATTCTATTTAGGTCGAGAGTATTTTAACTATGCCGTTGAATATTACTTTCGATATTACAAAAACCCATAGATTACGATAGGAAAATATAGCGAATTTTCATATAATTTTATTTCGATAGTTTATTTGCTCTTCTATATAAAAATATGTAATGACCATTAAAATTTTTCCAGACATTTTGTAGAATTATACTAACTGATACTGTAGCTAAAAAGTCGACCGTAATACAGACCATCAGACCAAAAACTTCGTTTCTAAATAATGTTTTCTCTATGTTTTGAGACTTTTAACGCCGTTTTAGCAAAAAATTTTGAAATTTCTGCTACCGATATTCTGCACAGAATACCAGATGTCTGATGAAATTGAAAGCTTCCTTTAAATTTTCATCAAATCATCGACCTATTCATACCAACCCCCTTCTTTCCCCCAGGGGGGAATTTTTACCCTAAAACCATTCTAACGATTGTTCGTTTGTCGGTTGCTGACTGTATACCCAATTGGAAGATGATATCTCAATTCGTTCTAAAGTTATCGTGGCTACTAACAGAATTTTCGTTCCCAAATCATGTTTTCTATATGTTCTGACACTCTTTACGACGTTTACGCGAGACAAATTTTTGAAAATTGTGTCACCGATACCAAACTTCTACAAGTATTGACGGTGTGGAAGTAAAGGGTAGTTTATTGATAATTTCTTAGTCGTGAGTGAATTTTATTAAGTCACATTATCTGTTAAGTATATTAACAGAATCGTCTACCTTGTGTTATACACTGCGAAAATATCGTTCACATAACAAGATCAGACTCTAGGAAAATAGTCACTTATTTCTATACTCGTTTCAAATCTACGCACGGAAAGGTAATAACAAAAAGTCGGGACGTAAGAAGTGCATTATGGAGGTGAACTTTCATAAAAATGTTCCTAATAGCAAATATGTCTCTCTAGTGCAAACAGGCATTAATCTGGTTACCGGTAATACCTATTAGTAGAGACAATGTACCAGATTTTATCAAAGTAACTTATTGTTTGACAATGTAAGCAAGTTTAAGCAAGTTCTAAAGCTGGTCAGCTCTTTCATAGTTGGCTGGTGTGGTATACCTGCAATATGGTAAGTGGTAGTGGAATTTTCCTTTATGTGATAGTAAAGGATTTTTTCACGCCCGAGGAGGTACCACCCCTTACATCAAGGGACCGCTGAAGTCCCAACGGACGTTTCCAGTTCTGGTGTATGAGTCGGTTTCCCTTATAAGCAAAAATGATGATGGCTTCTCCTTGTACAAAAGATTCCGGAGGCAAAATACCCCTCCATTCGGATCTCCGGGAGAGGGGTGTACAGGGGGCGCCAGCATCAAGATATACAATATCCTTCTCGAATATATGTGGCCTAAATTCTAACCTGAACCCCGTCCACCATTTCCTCCAGGCTAATAGGCCCCAACTCCTCTTCCTCACCGAAACTCAAATCAGTGCCAAAACAGCCACTAATCACCTTATTTTCCCGGGTTATGAGCTCCTTACTTCTTTTAGATTGCATGGAGGCGTGTGCGCGTACGTCCGTAGCAATCTACCCTGCACCAGACTCCCTAATTTAAAAGCTGGAAGAAAAGACATACTATGGATAAAACTCTCTCTCAGGGCTGCAACTAAATTCACCTATTGCATTTACCGGTCACCTTCCGACAACAACTTTGTCCAGCTCTTTGACTACCTTTCTGAAAAAACCGACCATCTGATTTCTGAATATCCTTCCTCCTTAGTCACTATTCTTGGTGACTTCAACGTCCATAATAAGGAATTGCTAGGATCTTCAAAAACCGACCCACAAGGAAGAGCAGCGGAGGCCTTCGCAGTCAGCAATTCTTTAGTCAATATGGTTCAGTAACCTACTTACTTTCCTCGATCCCAACACACAGATCAAATCCCTTGGATCTCCTTCTTACTACAAATCCTGACTGCTATAAGATATCAGTCACCGCCCCACTGGGTCGCTCAGACCACAGCATGGTCATTGCTTCCTGCGCAGTGCAACCCGAGGTCACATAGTCATCACACCCACGTATCGTTTGACACTACAACTCCGCGAACTGGGACGAAATGCGTGTTACTTTTCCTCATTTCCACGGGCGTCTGTCTGCTTCTCTCATCCTGACCCCTCTGATATCTCACAAAACGTCACTGAAATTATCCAAGCTGGCATGGAATTATTTATTCCACGTACTCAGAAAACATCTGCAGCCACTCAAAAGCCCTGGTTCTCTAAATCCTGTGACAAGGCCATACTTGAAAAGGTCAAAGCTCACAAAAAGCTTCTACTCAATCCCAGTCAAGAAAACCGTCAAGCATTTAACGACGCAAGAAACCGCTATGTCCGCATTCTTTCTAAGGCAAAAAACTCGTTTAATAACCAGATCAAAAACAAAGCCCTCTTAAGCTCCAGCCGCAGCAAACCCTTCTGGACTCTTGCTAAATCTATTGGGAATAATTTCTGCTAGAGGACGTTCCCACCTCTTGTCTCGGGGGATGAAATTGTTTCTACTGCCCTGGGCAAGGCTGAATTTTTTGCCTCGTTGTTCGCCGGCAATTCTACTCTCAACTCACCTCCAAATGTTCTACCGCCAACAGTCCCCGATGTCGCGCATAAAATGACGGATATCATTTTCAAAACTAAAAAAAAAAACGAAAGATGCTCTCTTCTCTTAATGCCAGGAAAGCCTCTGGCCTTGACGAGATCCCAGCAATTGTTCTCAAAAAATGCGCACCAGAACTAACACCTGTCCTGACTCGTCTGTTTCAGACATCTTACAATAGAGGCATATTCCCTAGTAAATGTAAAACTGCTCGAGTACACCCCGTCCCCAAGAAAGGATCGAAAGCGCTTTCTAGCAACTACAGGCCTATTACTCCCTTTTCAGTCATCTCCAAAATGATGGAAAAGTATATAAACACCGAATTACTAAAATTTCTTGAAAAACACAGTCTACTCTACGACAGGCAGTATGGATTCCGTCAGCGCAGATCAACTGCCGACCTCCTTTCCTTTGTCACCCATTCTTGGAACAAGTCTATGGAACTACACGGTGCATCCCAGATTGTCGCTCTAGGCATATCCAAAGCATTTCAACCAGGTCTGGCACGCAGCGCTGCTTAATAAACTACCGGCCTATGGACTACCACCAAAACTCTGTACGTGGACAACAAATTTCCTCTCCAACCGGAGCATTCCTGTTGTCGTGGATGGCCATTCCTCCAAACTGTATCCAATTAATGCAGGAGTTCCTCAAGGTTCAGCTTTAGCCCCTACTTTGTTTCTTCTCCACATCAATGACCTCCTCTCTAGCACATCCAACCCAGTTCACAGTTACGCGGACGACAGCACCCTCCACTCAAATATACAATATTCTAAGCCTGTCTCTTTAGCCCAATTAGATGAGGTCACAGACTCATGGAGGGTTCTATCTCCATGAATCTTCAACAAATATTGGACTGGGGAAGTAGAAATCTTGTACAATTCAACCCCACCAAATCACAGTCTTGCTTTCTTTCTCATAAGAGATACACCAGCCCTAGACCCATCACAATAAACAACCAAGTTATTCAAAGTAATGAGTCCTTTTCACTTGTTGGTATCTCTGTGGATCCAAATCTCACCTGGCACTAACATGTCACATCAATTGCAGAAGCGGCTGCTAAGAAATTAGCCCGGAAATTCCTCTTTCGGGCTCGCAAATACTTTTCACCAGCTAATCTCTATACTTTATATACTACACAAATAAAACCAAACTTCGAATACTGCTCCTACATCTGGGGTGCTGCTGCCGCTTCTACACTCTCTATCCTGGACTCCATTCACAATAGAGCTATACGCCTCATCGGTGACCGTACCCTCACCCAAAGTCTGCCATTCCTTGCCCACCGACGTGTCGTTGGTGACCTCTCTCTCTTTTATAGATATCTGCATGGACACTGCTCAGAGGAACTTTCTTCCATAGTTCCTTCCACCTCCTGCTCCCAACAGATCTACCAGGCGAACAGAGCGAATGCACCCTTTTACTGTCTTGGTCACCAGACATAGAACATCTTGTTATGCCCGCTCTTTTGTCCCGAGGACTTCCAAGTTGTGGAATTCCTTGCCGGCACATGTTTTTCCTTCTCCCTCGAACCTTCAAACCTTCAAGTCCAGGATTAACAAGTTGCCTCTTTCCTCCTTGTCGATACCCGCGGTACGATAGTATTTAGGCTGTAAGCCCTCGTGGTGTTGTTGAAATTTAAAAAAAATGTACAAAAATATTACGAAAATAAACTTAAAGTGTTTAGAAGATAACTGGTTTCCTAGCACACAAACCTTTTAATAGCAAATTGAGTTATTGAACTTGAGTTATTTCAAATTGGTAATTATTACCTTTTTTGACTATTTTAAGCCTCGTTAAAATGGCTTTTTTCTTTTATACCTAATTAGTAAACATTGTATTTCAAAATTTAGAACTTAATCGTATGTTGTGTCTTATGTATTTTTGTTTGTGTACCTATGTATATGCAATAATATATATAATATGTTTTTTTCAATAATTTGTTAGAAATATATTATTAATTACCAAAAGTAACAAAAATCGTACAAAAATTATTTCTGCTGAAAACAAAAAAAAATGTGAAAACTGACTAAATATTTTTAGACAAAAATTTTTAAACGAATATATAAAATTCAAGTTATATACCTAATATGTAATTAAAATTGACAAGAATATATATATATATATATATATATATATATATATATATATATATATATATATATATATATATATATATATATATATATATATATATATATATATATATATATATATATATATATATATATGCGTGTGTGTGTGATGGTGTGTATGTGTGTGTGAGCTTTAAGGGCGTTCGAAGTGCAAAATTTAGAAGTGACAGATCAATGATATTTGGACGTTTTTTTTTCCAAATATGACCTTTAAAATTGTGTCTTTTACAACCACAAGCTGACGCTTCTTGGTCGGGTGCATTACATAATCGAATAACAAATAAATAAAATAAACAAATAACATGTATTCAAAATTCAAAAGTAGCGATCTCCTCATTAGTGAATTTGTGTACCAAAATTCACTGAAGCAAATAGACAAGTGAGTAAAAATGAAAACGAACCCTAATTACGAATTATCAGGTCTTTAATTCTGGTTCATTGGAAGACATTTTAAGAAAGTTTCACGATCATGATCTCTCTGTTAGTGAAAGTCCATCAAACTTTAAAAAAACGGGAACTGAAAGGCAGTATATTAGCCTACTTATTCAAGAGAAACTGGTACTTACCGTTTACCACAAAAGTAGAAAAAATCGAAAAAACAACAAAGCGGAACATTTTGACAAATTTGGTTGGACACTTACATAGATAATATTTTAAATGTTACTAAATAAGGTTAAATGATTCATGGTTATACACATGATAATAGAGATTGTCACATTATCTTATCATTATATCTATTTTCTAGTGTTGGATGATATCATAAAGGTTAACATAATAATTACGTCGATAATTTTTTTATTTTGTCCGATAGCAAAGAATCAAATAACAAAAGTTTTGCGTTCTGTAACGAAGTTATTTTTTGTATATATATATATATATATATATATATATATATATATATATATATATATATATATATATATATATATATACATATATATATATATATATATATATAGATATATATATATATATATCTATATATATATATATATATATATATATATATATATATATATATATATATATATATATATATATATATATATATATATATATAGTTATTTAGTTGTAATTCCGGAAGTTGTGCCAAATGTACTTTTGTAAATATTATATTTAGCTTTGGGTATGAAATATCTTATTGAAGATTGCTCCCATACGGAAATATGTAAATTCCGTAGTTTACCTTGCTGTAAATATTAACTTAATTACCCGTTTATTATTGCCCGAAGATGCATCTGAACTTATTTCAAGCCCCGAATTTTTTTCCCTGAATATACAAGCGCTAAATGCACTTTATATTTAATTTACCCGTTTATTATTGCCCGAAGATACATCTTAACCTAATTCAAGCCCCGAAGTTGTTTCCCCGAATATACAAGTTCTAAATGCACTTTATATTTAATTTACCCGTTTATTATTGCCCGAAGATACATCTGAACCTAATTCAAGCCCCGAAGTTGTTTCCCCGAATATACAAGTGCTAAATGCATTTTTTATTCAATTTACCCGTTTATTATTACCCGAAGATTCATCTGAACCTAGTTTTAGGTCTCAAAGTTGTTTCTCCGAATATAAAAGTGCCAAATGCACTTTATACGTAATTTGTCCGTTTATTATTGCCCGATGATGCATCCAATTAAGTCCCGAAGGTAGTTACCGAAATATAAAAGTGCCAGATGCGCTTTTATAAATGAGAATCTAATTAAGTTTGCTCCCGTACGGAAATAAATTCCGTAGCTTAGTTTGCTGTTAATTATAAATATGATTTACCCGTTTTTTTATGGCCTGAAAATGCATCTAAATCTAGTTTAAGTCTTGAAGTTGTTTTTCGAAATATAAAAGTGCTCATTACACTTTTATAAATATTTGATTGGCCCGTTTATTGTTGCCCGAGGATGCATCTAATTAATGTTATTTGCAATACCTAATTTGTTATAAACAAGTTTATTTTATTTATATAGTGTAGAGTCCGAGGGCCATCGTAGATTTCGATCTACGCGTCTCTGTAGAGGAAAGGGACAGCGCTCCCACTACTAACCAAGCAATGGTTGAAGCGATAGACTGGGAAAACTGATAGCAGCCAGTTATGTAAGAGCGCTCTCACTGTACACCGGCAGGCATTTCCGTACAGTATCAGAGAAATTATACTCGAACAGAACCGCGTGCGTAGACTAGCTCAACGCACCGGAAACCCCACCGACAAACGAAACGCAAACAGACTCATCAAACTAGTACGATCCGCCCTACAAAAACTCCGCCAAGACAACTCCACCTGGCAAATGGCTAAAGCCCTTTGCGCTCAAAAACTTCCGATATTCCCACTTCACGTCCGTAACGGAGTCGTATACACGGATGCGGAGAAAGCAATTGCATTCGAAGATCATCTGGAGTTGCAATTGAGCCCGAATTATAACAACGTTCATCTGTCGCACGTAGCAAGAACGCACCGCCATGTCAGGGGTGCGCTTCGCGCCACGCCAAACACAACTAAGAAGTTTCCCAAATAATCAAATCATAAAAAAAATAGGAAAGCTCCGGGATACGATAAAATCTCCAACGTAGCCCTGAAAAACCTTCCCCGCAAAGCCGTGGTATTCCTACTTACGATTATGAATGCCATGCTGCGATTTTAACACTTTCCTTCCAAGTGGAAACTTACCGATATTATCAAGATCTCAAAACCCAGCAAAAATCCGCTGTTCCCTCAGAACTACAGGTCCGTTAGCCTACTACCAGTCATCGGCAAAATCGCCGAAAATTTTATCTAAAAAGGTCTAGCTTCATTCACCTCAGAAAATCATATACTCCCGGATGAACAATTCGGCTTCAGAAACCAGCACTCCACCACAGACCAAGTCCTTCGTATGGTGGAAAACATCACCGAAGGATTTAATAAAAACAAGTCAACTGGTGTAATATTTCTTGACATTGCTCAAGCCTTCGATAGGGTTTGGCATGCGGGCCTCCTAAACAAACTTATATCATTTAATTATATTCTCCTTCTGATTCTGCTAATCAGGTCATACCTGCAACAGAGGTACCAGGTCAAACATCTGGGAGCCATATTTAGAACGTACTCAGCCACGGCTGGTCTCCCGCAGGGTTCTGCTATCTCCCCTCTGCTGTACAATAAATATGTCGCAGACATTCCGACAGCGCCCCTAAACGTGACATACGCACTTTACCCAGACGACACTACCATCCGCAGCAGCTCCACTCAGCCGAGGATAATAACCGAACGATTTCAGACCGCTGTAGTCGAGCTGCAAGGCTGCTATAGGAAATCCCGTCTAGCCATAAACCCCGATAAATGTTCAGCAGTCCTATTTTCCAAGACAAGACACACACCTCACGAACACGTATAATTAGACAACCGTCTAATTACCTGGCAAGATTCCGCCAAATACCTCGGGGTTTGCCTCGACAAAGACTTAAGATGGCGCCCCCCCTTCGTCACGCCCGACTAAGAGCCTAGATGTTCATCTCGAAGCTGATCCCACTTCTAAATAGAAATCCCAAATTGTCCATGACCAAAAAGTTGCTCATATATAAAGTCATCATCCGGCCAGCCTTGACCTATGCATCACCTGCATGGGCCACCGCGGCCGCAACACACATCAAGATTCTTTAAATCATCCAGAATAAAATTCTGAGAACGGTTACCTGAGCGCCATGGTTTGTCAGAAACAGTCAGATTCACTCTGATCTGGAAACGACTTCGATACTTGAGTTTATAACTCAACTATCCGCAACTCAGTTCGCAAAAGCCGCTTCTCACCAAAATGCTCTTCTCCGTAGTGCCACCGACTACAATGAGCAACTTCCACATAAGCATAAGCGTCAAAGATTATACTTACCCGCTAACGCCCCCGCGGCCAAAAAAAGAATAGAAAGATTTGATATCTTTTAGACGGAGGTATGGACTAAGGTCCGTTACTCCTAGGGAGGGGATTTTAGTGAGTGCAGTCTCACAGTACCTCGATATCCCACGGCACTACGGTGTCGTGAATGAGTTCTGCATGAGCATTTCCCCCTCCTGTATAAAAAAAAACACCGGCAGTCAGTGTGTGGTGGGTAATTAGTTAGTTGGTGAGTTAGTAAGTCGTCCAGTGAGTAGTAGGTAAGCAGCCGTTCTCCAGTGCATCAGTACTGCCGCAATCCAGTGTCCTCCAGGCGTAAGAGACATTTTCTTGGTATTTCCCTTTATTGGATCGTGTACGTCCGTGTCCAATACCCACCACTTAATGACGCTAAAGTCTGCACGTCTTCTTTAGCGGAGCCGATCTTCCCTTCCATTCTCTTGTGCCGTGAACGTCCGTGCCCCAAGTATTTCCGCTGGGTGGATATATGGTGTGTAAGTCCTCTTTAGCGAAACCGAGCTTCCCTCCCGTTCTCCTGTGCTGTGGACGTCCGTGTCCCAAGTATTTCCGCTAGGTGGAGCTAAGGTGTGTACGTCCTCTTTAGCGAAACCGAGCTTCCCTCCCGTTCTCTTGGGCTGTGAACGTCCGTGCCTCAAGTATTGCCGCTAGGTGGAGCTAAGGTGTGTACGTCATCCTTATCGAAACCGATCTTCCCCTCCCGTTTTCTTGGACCGTGTACGACCGTGCCTCAAGTATTGCAACTAGGTGGAACTGTGGTGCAAACGTCCTCTTCATCCGAACCGACCCCTCCCCTATTTCCATCTTGGGCCATGTAAGTCCGTGCCCCAAGACCTGCCCCGAGGTGGAGTTAACGTGCGAACGCCCTCTCTAGCTAAACCGTCTGGTCTCTCTCCCTCTCTCTACCGGCGATGTGACCATTGTACATATAAGTAGACTAGACTTTGCGTTAAGTGTTAAGTTGGGTTCTTGTTAGAATAAATAAAGTGTTTTGTGTACTTTATCTTGTTTATATTCTTATAGCCAAATAGCTATCCCGAACATCATACTAAGCCTGCACGGAGAAGTAAACCTCCAATAAACAAAAAAGTCTGGACGCAGCAAGTGCGTTATGGTAGCGAATTTTCTTTAAAAGATTTTTAATAGCAAATGTCTTTCTTTAATGAAAGCAGGCATCAACCTTGGTTGCCTATATAATAGAAACAATGTACTATATTTCATCGAAATAACTTTATTGTTTGAAAATAGGCAGGTTTCTGAAAACAGTTTTTTGAAAAGCGTTCGGGAGCTAAACTGCAAATTTACCGAAAATTCGCTTCCAAAACGCACTTACTGCGTCAAGATTTTTTCTTACAAACGCATCATATTTCTATGAAAAATGCATTAACGAATTTGTTCTACGAAAATTAGATAAAAATTATAGACCGTTAAACCATAAACTTCACTAAACCTACAGCGAAAGCATCAACTTAACTAAACTGACAGCCAAAGCATCAGAGAAAGGGTCTACTTGAAATGAATTTTCTGTAAATATTTTAGTAAAATGAAGGGCAATGACGGTTGAATCTGAAACTTAAGGGTCCGCAGAACACTCTTCTTGTTATGGTCACCAGAGTCACCAGGACCAGTGCGAATTTTTGTGAATTTTCTTTAAAAAAATTCACTAATGAGGAGATCCAGACTTTAGAACTTTTGAATTTAAAAAAAATTTCTTCAAATGAGCGCGAACCAGCCCTCCTAGAACCTATATCCTGTGTCAGTTTCAATTTATATATATATATATATATATATATATATATATATATATATATATATATATATATATATATATATATATATATCTGTGTGTGTATATATCACAGCGATTACTAAAAAAGAATTGGCTGATTTTGATCAAATTTTGTAAATACCTTCCTTTTGCAAGTGGCTTGGATAAGCTTGTTAGCCAGGAAAACTGGAATATTTTGTATTTCCTTTTGAAAAAAAATATACCTCCGGAAGTTACAAAGTAAGGGCAACCAAATTTGAACCGCTCGTTTATGTCATAAAGGGCATTCTATGTACCAAAATTTAGATTTCTGCGGTAAAAAATAAAAAAAGTAAGAGCTAAATGAATTTTTAATTAATTTAATCTGATTCAAGAGAGTTAAAATGTGAAAATTGATAATTATGGTAGGAGTACCAATTTGAGTGTAGAATACGACAATAAATCACTAACAAGCTCCTAGATATGTGTCTAAGTTGTTATTTTTCTTGATTTCGTTAAAATATGAGCAAAAAATCCATTGTAACTCAAAATTGTTTTGTGTAAATATTAAAGACGTTAGACGATTAACGTGTACAATGGGCTATATCTGCTAGTACATACATGTCCAGCGTAGCTAACCCTGTACATAGGATACTGGAATCCTACATGACGAGTTCTAATCCTAGTTAGTGACTTTACCTTTTATCAATTTTTTTCGTCTCTTTTCACTTTACCGTTATATTTAGATTGTTGTTATTCCGATGAATTTTTTAGCGAGTTTTTGTATAAAAAATCATTTAATAAAGAGGAGATGGAAGTTTTAAGACTTAATTCAATTTGAATAGTATATCTGGTTGTTTGTTCTTGACCTAACTTAGTGAAACCTTTCCAAATTTAATACAGTCGTAGACTTTTTCCGTGGCTTCAGAAGTGCTTGTTTTAGTGAATTTTCTTTATAAAAATTGACTAACGAGGAGATCCCGACTTTTGAATTTAGAAGAAATTTCTTCAAATTAGCGCGAACTAGGCCCCCTAGAACCTATATCCGGGGTCAGTTTCAATATATATATATATATATATATATATATATATATATATATATATATATATATATATATATATATATATATATATATATATATATATAGTGAACCATTAACCAAAATTTAGGTCTGTAGGTTTAAAGACAAAACAGTTAGAGGCATTTAGAAAAAAAGGGGTTTTCTTCAAAACGTAAAAAATTGCGATTTAAAACGTCAAAATTGGCAGCATTTATCATTGTCCTTTATATTATTAAAATATTTCCAGAAAATTCATTTCAAATACACTTTCTCTGATGCTTTGGCAGTAGTTTTAGTTAAGTTTATGGTTTAACGGTCTATAATTTTTAGCTTATCTTCGTAGAAAGAATTCGTCAATGCGGAGACCTCGGCTTTTTAATTTTAAAAAGTTTCTTCAAATGAGCGCAAACTAGTGCCCCTAGAGTCCATATCCGGGTTCACTTTCTGTTTACATGTATACAGGTTGAGGTATTTCTACGTTAAAGCTCAATACAATTGGTATTATGCAAGATACGAGGAAAAATTGTATACGTTACTTATAGGCTGTCTTAAGCTGCCTTATAAAATCATCTTGACAATTAGAGGCTGGCCCATAAGTCGTTGGTGATACTTATAATTTTTTTTGAACATTCCTTATTGCATTTTGTATGTATGTATATATAAGATAAACTTGGTTCTCGGGTTGCATTGCGTCCAGAATTTAGTGAAACTTGACGTTTCGGCTCTGTTTTGGAGCCATTTTCAAGAGATTTAGGAAATAGAAACGAAATAAACTCTAAGGCATCAATCAGCCCACTATTAAAAATACAACTGAATAGAAAAATGTATTTATTTATAAACGTATATATATATATAGTAACTTTAATGCAGAAATCTATACAAAACTTAGATTAAAAATGACTTGGCAAAAATACATCAATGATTTTTCTTCTTTATCATGTTTAATGGATCTGTGTCATATTTGGCAAAAATTTCTTTCTTGAATCCTTCGAAGAGCTTCCGGTTCATATTGTTTTGCATTTCCCGCCAATTAGGACGTGTTTTCTTACCTTGTAGGCCCCAGTGATAAGTAAATATCGGCGACAGAACATAAAACCTGTATCCTGCTACGTACATTTCATACACCTGCAACAAAAATTGAGAATTAGTCTAACAATTTATTTCAACGTCGGCTTAATTCCGCAACTATGGCCAATCGACGACGCCAGGGAGCAGTTTGACCTTACTCTCCTGGAAATTCTGCCGAATCTCTGCCTTTCTGAAATGAGGGTAGGGATCTTTAACGTGCCCAACATCGCATGGATACGAGATCGACGCCCCCTCCGAAAACCGGAACGAGCAGACATTCAACTTACTCAAATACAATGCCACAACCTCGGTTGATGTTAATTGTACAGTATTCACTGAAGAAGTGGAGTAAAATCCTGGGAATAGAACCCTGTAACCGTTGTTTCAGAGGTACACGTCTTTACCACTAAACCACCGAGGCTCTAGTCTTACTATTTAAAACGCACCGTTTCTATAAACTTTCGCATTAACTAATTATTTCGAATATAGTGGGTACTTCTAAGAAAAAGTTCGGGACGCAGCAGATGCGTTATGGTAGTGAATTTTCATTAAATGTTTCAAATTTGAATACCTCAATTTTGTATAAACTTAGAAAATTGAATTCTGGTACGTTGTAAAGCCTTTTCCAAGGCAACATATTCACCAAATTTCATAAAAATAGCTTTTTAATTTTTCTAGACATTTTTTTTTTTTGACAGAAGCCTCAAAATTTTCCAGGAAAACCTCGTCCGATTTTCCTAGCTAACGAGCTCATCGAAGATATTACTTGCCGAGCTTCATCCAAATCCGTTAACTATTTTTTTAATTATCGGTTGGATATATATATATATATATATATATATATATATATATATATATATATATATATATATATATATATATATATATATACATATAAAAATTCACACTGACGCCGGATATGGGTTCTAGGTGTCCTGGTTCGCGCTCATCAGAAAACATTTTTGGAAAGTCTCACCATCGATACCTCTCTATTTGTGAATTTTCTTAATAAAGATTCACTCAAACTTGAAACTTCGCGGTTGAATTCAGACATGTATTGACGCAACTTCATCGCAATTAAGCAAAGACCATTTGGACAATTTGTGGGTTAAGTATCGGATTCGAATCCATGAGAAAATCTCTAGTGCATAAACCCTTTTTAATTACCATTATAGTTGATAGGAGGTGTCAAAAGAAAAAGTGTACCCATCAATTATTATGTAAAGCTGCACATCTATTCTGTTTTAACAATGACGATAAACACACCAGCTATTATATTTCTCTATTACCAAAGGTCTATAGCACTATAGTTTACTTTTCGTCTTACATTATTGTTTATTCCGTACAAACACCGCCTCACTTACTGACTCACTACTCCATCTTATTTATATCGTCTATGGTATTTCCAGACTTTTCTACATTCTTCCTTCAGTCACCTCCTGTTCCTTGTGGAAATATACTTCTAAAGAGCTAGCTGCTGATAATATAATTTACAAGCTGCCTGTGACCATTACGGTAACGGTAGTAATAAATCTATTTATCTACCGCCGATAAAGAAGATGCTAGTGCCACGATCAAGCTTAACACGCTGACCTTGGAAAACGTCCAAGATAATTATAATCGAGTCTGATATGGCGGCGACCATGGCTCTCTGCTTGACGTCGGTTTCGCCAAATATCTATATCCATTCACCACCGACATCATTAACTCTGTTTCACTTCTAAACGTCACACAGTCTGGAATAAACATAATTAAATACTCAATGTAAGGCTTCGGATCCAGACAATTAATTTAATTTAACAAAATGTATTGTTTGGATTATAAACCTTTTATTGAGTATTCAATCAATTACTCTATACACTTTATCTGGCTTTCTTACTTGGTACGATGTCGCGGAAAAAAATCATCCTAGGTGCACCGGTGTCGTCGACCATCTGGCTCTTCTTGCCGTTCATCTACGACGAAGGAGTTGCCCGAATCGCTAAACAGAAACAGTTACAGTCCTTAACTCCACTTCCTTCTGCGCTGGATGGCAGTGATCGTAGAGCCCTACATTTTCCTTGTATGTGACTCACCTTTCCGCAATTCCATGAACGCAAGACATTTGCACGGTGAGCTTTTATTGGGTCCACGTTGGCTCTATCTGTTCTACTCTTTTGTACCTCCTAGATTCTTTTTAAATCCAAGCTGCCCCCCAGAAGATCTAGTATCTAACTAAATCTTACTTCTTTAGACCACAAGAGAAATATTTGAAAACTTTGCCCTTTCTATCAACTATCATCGATATTGTTTCCGAGAAACTGCCTCGCCAGTAACTCTGATTGAGATCTTTAATCGGGAAACCGACTTTAATCAAAAAAGTTTTGAGCGCGATTTACCCACCTGATGTTTGATTGTTTACGAATCGTCATTCTTTTCTAGTGCCTCTAAGCTTACGAATTCCTTGCGGCAGACTTATTTCCGAAGACAGATAATCTCCAACTATTCCAGGAGTCAGTAAACATACATTTTGTGTTACAACAGTTAAGGTTATGGTGTTTTAGGGTCAAGTAGGATTCTAATTTCATCAACTATATAATTTAAGGGAAGTCTCGACGCAGCAAGTGCGTTATGGTAATGGATTTTCCTAAAATGTTTTTGATGGAAAATATTCCTTTTTTAGAAAAGCAGGTATCTAATTTGGTTACCAGGATAACCTACATAGTAGAAACAATGTGTTTTTTGTTTGAAAAAGTACGTATAAAAATTTGCCGTAAATAAACCTAAAATGTTCCTGAAAAAACTGTTTCGGTTTTACTCGCCAACGAACCTCTTCAAGCTAATTACTCAGCTGCTAAGAGATAATTATTCACAAAACGCTTTTGGGCAAAACTTACTACAAAAGATTTTGCATGAAAATTTGCTAATAATTTTATTCTCGAAAATCCGAAAACATTTTTTTTTCAATAACTTGTTAGAAATATATTAATAATTACCAACATTGACAAAAATTATTTCTGCTGAAAACAAAAACAAAATTTGTAAAAACACTAAATATTTTTAGTTATGCACAATCAACCAAGGGTTGCGGTGCTATCGGGGCGGCAAGGCCGCGGACGAGCCCTGAGGGAACAAAAAAAAAAAAAAAAAAAAAAAAAAATATTTTTAGACAAAAATTTTTAAACGAATATATAAAATTCAAGTTATATACCTAATCTGTAATTAAAATTGACAAGACTATATATATATATATATATATATATATATATATATATATATATATATATATATATATATATATATATATATATATATATATATATATATATATATATATTTGAACCCGTGGAAGTAAAGAAAAATATAAGCAAATCATGCATAAAACCCGTTTGTAATGTTCAATTACTTGATTAATTTTTTAGTTGGACACGTTAAAGATCCCTACCCTCCTTACAGAAAGACAGGGGTTCGGCAAAATTTCCAGGATATAAACTGCTCCCTGGCGTCGGTGATTAGCCATAGTGGCGGAAATAGGCCGACGTTAAGGAAATAACACACACACACAATTTTCTATATTTCCGGAAATAACGAAATAAGGAGAACCAAATTTGGGACGCTAGTTTCTATCACAAAAAGTAAACTATGTGTAAAAATGTAGACTTTTGGACTGGAAGAAAAATAAGTTATAGGCATTTAAAAAAAGAAGGCTGCCACTGATCGCGAGATAAACGCACAAAAGTAAAATTATTTGAATGGTTAAGAAAATCCTATGTATGTTATAGACAAAGACTAGTTCTTAGACGAAAAAAGATTAACGAATGCCAGAAAAAAATACTTTCAAAATTTGATAACTTTTCCTCTTAAAACGTCAAAGTCGCGATTAGAAACGTTAAAATTGGCAACTTTTAGGCAAAGAATCTGAAGCTATTTCGAGCTATGTAGAGAAAATGTTGCCAGAACTGTGTTTTTGAGGTCCTATCAACTTCAACCGGCATTCTCCTGCATTTTACTAAAATGTTTCCAGAAATTTCATTTCAAATAGAACCTTTCTCTGATGCTTTAGCAGTAGTTTTAGTTATAGAGTTTATGGTTTAATTCTCTATAATTTCTGACTAATTTTCGCACAAGAAATTCGCTATTGAGGACACCACGACTTTTCAAATGAACGCGAACTAGGTCCCCTAGGACCCATATGCGAGGTTACTTTCAGTTTTTATCCGCTTATATATATATATATATATATATATATATATATATATATATATATATATATATATATATATATATATATATATATATATATATATATATATTTGAACCCGTGGAAGTAAAGAAAAATATAAGCAAATCATGCATAAAACCCGTTTGTAATGTTCAATTACTTGATTAATTTTTTAGTTGGACACGTTAAAGATCCCTACCCTCCTTACAGAAAGACAGTGGTTCGGCAAAATTTCCAGGATATAAACTGCTCCCTGGCGTCGGTGATTAGCCATAGTGGCGGAAATAGGCCGACGTTAAGGAAATAACACACACACAAATTTAGTTTTACAGAAAATAATGCATAGAACTTAATTATTTGGAACCTAAAATGTGTCCTATTTTGTGTTAATTTTTCGTTGCATAGAACAAGTTCTATTTTGCTTTGATGCTAAATGACAATTTTAAGTAAATTCTAAAGTATATAAAGGTTTTTCATTAAGAGCGCTGGAACTTTGAAATGGAATAAAACAACCTGTTTAAGTGATGTACCCACAATTTCTATTTTATTTTAAAGAACATTTGATGACATTATATGGAATATAATTTCAGCCAAATGGTCGCCGCGACTCCGCTGAAGGTAGTGTATCCTGGTGGACCAAGTTTGGATTACATTTTCGCATAAGTGGGCCCCAATCTTATGACGAACGCGAGTTATGTTGGACTTCAGGGCAGCAATTGTCTGTGGTTTGTCAGCATAGACTCTAGATTGCACGTAGCCCCACAGAAAGTAATCAAGCGGTGTTAGACCACACGATCTCGGTGGGCAGTTGATGTCACCACCACGCACGATGATGAAGCCCTCGAACTTCTCATCCAATTAGTTTAATGTTTCCCGTGCAGTTCCGCCGTATTGTTGGAACCACATGTTCGTGACATCTATACCATTTATTCTAGGCCATAAATAATTTGTTATCATCGTCCGATATCGGTCGCCATTGACAGTGAGCGCGGCTCCTTGTGCATTGTCGAAGAAATAACGACCAACGATACTGCCGGATCAAAGTCCACACCAAACAGTGACTTTTATGGAGTGTAGATGGATCTCGTGTGGATTTTCCTTGCTCCAAATCCGGCAATTTTGTTTATTAAGAAAAACATTTAGCCAAAAATGAGGCTCATCACTGAAGATGATTTTCTTCCCGAAATCAAGGTCGGCCGAAATATGCTCTAATACGCCTATGGTCGTTGGGTTTTAGCTCTTGAGTCAATTGAATGTTGTATGGATGAAAACCTAAGTCTCGACTCAAAATCCGCCAAGTTGATGTCAAAGAAAAGCCCAGCTTTTGCGCACGACGCGGAATGGATTTTCTGTGGCTTTCTCGCAAACGAGCGGCAACAATATTTTCCAACGATTTTGCGTTTCTTTGACGTACAGGCACTGCCTCATCCAAAACCGACCCGGTTCTTTCAAATTTATTCATTAAACGACGGATTGTGGACCCTGCAGGACGACCATGAATACCATAAATTGGACGCAACCTACGAAACGTTAGGCGAACAAAGCACTGATTTTGATAATATATTTTAACAATTTCTACGCGTTGTTGAAGCATTCCATGGTGATATGTCACGAACAAAAATGTATTCCTGCCAAATTGGACAGCTATCGCTTTTCCAAGATGGCCGCTACAAACTGTCAAATTTTGAGCGTCCCTATTGAAAATGACTTTATATTGGGAAATACAGTAATAATGAAAGGTGTGTGAATCTCGCTCCGGGCCTATGGGTAGTCTCCTGATAGATTATTTTACTAAGATTACTTTACTAAACATACGAGCAGAAGCAGGTACGATAGATAATAAAAGAATTAAGATATTTTCGCCAAACGAAATATGTTTTTTTTGTGTCGCTGAACCTCCGCAAATTGTTAGTAACCGACTACCTGCAAAAGAATATAAATAAAGTTGGGAATATAAGATATTTAAAATTATTTATTCTCTGACGACGCTAACTTGGTTAGTGAAACGATCCTCAGACTTTTTAAATTAAGTTGTGGTGATTCGGGTTCTCCAAGTGTGCTTACGGTAAAACCAAGAACTTTTGTAATTGATTTATCTGTCTGAAAACGTCGAAAATCCTGTGATGAGATTATACAGGGTGGCGCATTGAGAACGAAACAGAACGATTTGCGTCCACAAATTTTTTTTTAAGAAACGCTGAAACATGTCAATTTTAATATTGAGGGGGACATGTTTTGACGTAAAATTTAACTTTGTCACATCAACCCCTTAAGGGTGGTGATAACAACCTTTATATTATAAATAGGGAACATGGGTCGAGTGTTACATCATTTGAAAGCTCTTTCTTTTCTAAATTCAGCACACAAATTTTTTTGGAAGCTTTATTAACTCGTTTAAAAATTATTCACAGTTGGATTTGCAAGAAATTTCATTGATTGTGATAATGCACTAGTTAGTCAATTTTTCGTTAAAAAAAAACTAAAAAGCAAAACCAAACGTTTAAAAATGTTTATTCAGTTAAGTAAGTGTTCAAATTGTTGACCAGCTTCCATACAAAAGTACAAATTTTGTTTAAAACGAGCTCTGACATTCTAGAGCATTTGTGGAGTTATTAGACGGCATTCTTCAACAATGCGTCGTCCTAATTCTTCCAGAGACTCCGGTTCTGTTGCGTAAATTCCAGTTTTTAATGGCCCTATAGAAAGAAGTCTAAAGGAGTTAAATCCGGTGATCTAGGGGGCCACTCAATAGCGCCTCTACGCTCAATCCATTGTCCTGGAAACTCTCTGTTCAAAAAATCCCTCCCACATTGTGAAAAATGCGGAGGAGCTCCATCTTGTTGAAACACTAATTGATTTTCTTGATAGCGATCATCATTTTCAACAATGTCAATTAGTAGAGGGTAAACGATATCTTCTAGTAACTCCAAATACGTTTCGCCACTCAAATTGCCATCAAGAAAAATTGGTCCGATTAAATGGTCTCCAAAAATGACAGCCCAGACACTCAATTTCTGTGGAGTTTGAGTGTGGATTTTGTGAAAATTTATTGGATTATTATCTGCCCAATAACGACAATTATGACGATTGACTGTAGAGTTTAATAAAAACGAACACTCATCTGAAAAACAGATATTGAACAGAAAGTTCCCGTTATCAGCTATTCATGCAGTCATAACTTCACAAAACTCCAGCGAAAATCATCTTCATTAAGTTGTTGTACAAGATGAATTTTATACGGGTGAAATTTATGATGCTTCAATATTCGCTGAATAGTTCTTCTTTTGATGTTTGAAGCAGTGGTCAATTTTCTCGTGCTCAAAGTTGGGTATGCAGCAATTTATCCTAAAACTTCAACTTTAGTAGTCTCATTTCTAGCCGGAAATTCACGTTCAGGATCCCATTTTTTGTTGGCTACTGAACCACTTTGTCAAAATTTTGCAACTAACTCTAAAATTAATTTTCTGTTAACATGTCTGTTCGGATGTCGTTCATTAAACAAATTTTCGGTACGTGTGGCACAGTCATCGTTTTTGAAAAAAAGGGTAATTATTTCAACTCTTTCTTCTACAGAATACGCCATTGTGAAATTATTTTTCGGTAGTACTATCAAGTATCAAACCGACCGATAAACTGAAATAGTAAACCGCATTTCTGTCATTCCGATAAGAAATGTTCTGATAGTCAATTTTTTTTACAAACCAACAAAACATTGACTATCAGCACATTTCTTATCGGAATGAGTGAAATGCGTTTTTGCATCTTCAACTGTGAATAATTTTTAAACGAGTTGATAAAACCCCCAAAAGGATTAGTGTGCTGAATTCAGAACAGAAAGAGCTTTCAAAATGATGTAACACTAGACCTATGTTTCTTATTTAAAATAGAAGGGTTGTTATCACCATCCTTAAGGAGTTGATGTGACAAAGTTGAGTTTTATGTCAAAACATGTCCCCCTCAATATTAAGATTGACGTGTTTCAGCGTTTCTTAGAAAAAAAAATTCTCTGGACGCAAATCGGTCTGTTTCGTTTTCAATGCGCCACCCTATATATATATATATATATATATATATATATATATATATATATATATATATATATATATATATATATATATATATATATATATATATATATATATATATATATAAATTCAAACGGGCTCCCTGATCTGGGTTCTTGGGTACCTAGTTTGTGCTCATTTGGAGAAATTTTCCGAAATTCAAAAGTCGCAATCTCCCCATTAGTGAATTTTTCTTAAGAAAATTTACTAACAAACGGCAAAAGGTAAAATATGTTTTTGTATGAACCTAAGCTTTAATCGCAAATTATTTTCCAGAGGACGCAGAAATATAAGTAATGTAATTTGTATGCCAGTTACGAATAAAGAAACTTTATTCTGACGTAACTAGCTAACGAGTCTGTAGTCAAGTCACGAAGCATAAAGGATATAATACTCATAAAAGGTTCTGGGTGAAGTAAAGAAGCGTTTAGTACCTGTGTATTCCTTGTATATCCATATCCTACGAAACGTTCATCATGTGGTGGAACAGCATCCGGAGCGATGTAGAACGGCTCATACAGAAATTCGAAATTCGTGACAGGATGACTAACGTGTACTTCCGTTCCATCATCTGTAAAGCTCTCCCATCTACAAAAGAAAAACAACATTTATAATTATAACACTGTTGTCATAACTTTATAGTGCAGGATATTCGTTAATAAAACAAATTTGTTTGGTGGTTCATAAACAACTTAAAAAATAAATTAAATTATGCTTGTTTGTGGTTTTCTTGAAATAAATGTTTAGAATAAACATGAGATGGATTATACAATTTTGGTAATTTCACTAAATGATTACAAAAAAGTGTCAAGGAAGCAAGTGCGTTATGGTAGTGATTTTCATAAGAATTATCTACAAATTAGATGTATACAAAAAAGTATGGATGCAGCAAGTGCGTTATGGTAGTAAATTTTCATGGAACTGTTTTTAATGTTAATAATCTTTTTTATAGAAATACATTATATTTAATAGATAGTGTAACCTTTATCATGGAAACAATGTACCGTGTTTAATTAAGCTAAAGTTTTGTTTGAAAAAGTATTTAAAAATTTCCAAGATAAATTAAAAAACTAGTCTCACTTTCCTGGCCAACGAACCTATCCCCGTAGTTTACATAAAAACTCCACCAGGCAAGATATAATTATTTATAGGTAGCTCTTTGACAGAAATTTTTAAAATGCTTACATGAAGATTTGCAAACAAATTGTTTCATGAAAATACATCACTTTTTTTACAAAGACTGACTAGGTGTGACAAAAAGATACATTAGGAATTTTTTTAAGATACAGATCTGAATTTTGGTACACGGGACACACTTTATGACAGAAACCAGCTTACTAAATTTGGTTGCCCTTACTTTGTTATTTCCGGAGATATAACCTGGGCAGATTTTCCGGACTAACAAACTTATCCAAGCCACTTACACATATAAAAAAGTCGAAGACGCAGCAAGTGCGTTATGGTAGTGAATTTTCATAAAAATGATCTGGCACAAAATATTTTATTATAACTTTTTTTTCTTGTAACATAGAAATCTAAATTTTGGTGTATAGTTTACTTTTTATATCATAAACCTACCTACCAAATTTGGTTATCATAGAATTTTTATTTTTTAAGATAAAAATTTTATTCAAATGAAAACTCAAAATTTTTCTAGAAAACCTCGTCCAATTTTTCTGATTAACAAACCTATTAAAGACATTTACAAAAGGAAGGTACGTGCCAAATCTTATCAAAATCAGCCCATTATTCTTTGAGATAAAAATTTTTTTTGAATGAAAACTCAAAATTTTCCCGGAAACCCTCGTCTGATTTTCCTGGCTAACAAACTTATCAAGGCCATTTACAAAAGGAAGGTACATGCCAAATTTTATTAAAATCGGCCTATTACTTTTTGAGATAAAAATTTTTTTCGAATGAAAATTCTAAATTTTCCCGGAAAACCTCGTCCGATTTTCCTGGATAACAAACTTATCAAGGCCATTTACAAAGGGAAGGTACATGCCTGATCTTATTAAAATCGGCTTATTACTTTTTGAGATAAGAATTTTTTTCGAATGAAAACTCAAAATTTTCCCGGAAAACCTCGTCCGATTTTCCTGGCTAACAAACTTATCAAGGCCATTTACAAAAGGAAGGTACATGCCAAATTTTATTAAAATCGGCTTATTACTTTTTGAGATAAGAATTTTTTTCGAATGAAAACTCAAAATATTCCCGGAAAACCTCGTCCGATTATCCTGACTAACGAACTTATCCAAGCTATTTACAAAAGAAACGTACATGCCAAATTTTATCAAAATCGGCCCATTATTTTTTGAGTTATCGGTGTGATACATATATATATATATATATATATATATATATATATATATATATATATATATATATATATATATATATATATATATATATAAATATATATATAAATATATATATATATATATATATATATATATATATATATATATATATATATATATATATATAAATATATATATATATATATAAACATATAAAAATTGAAACTAACCCCGGATATGGGTTCTAGGGGTCCTAGTTCGCGCTCATTTGCAAAATTTTTTTCAAAATTCAAAAGTCGGGATCTCCCCATTAGTGAATTTTTTCTACGAAAATTCACTAAAATTGAAACTGACCCTGGATCTGGGTTCTAGGGGGCCTAGTTCGCGGTCATTTAAAGAAATTTTTTCAAAATTTAAAAGTCGGGATCTCCGCATAAGTGATTTTTTTAAAGGAAATTTACTAAAAAAGTGTCAGGACTTCATGGAATTCCAGAATTAGTTCTTAAAATCAACTGACTTCACTTTTACATCCCATCTTTTCCATCATTTACTTCCTTCTTTTTGGAGACAATTCCGAGTTCAGCCCTTGATTAACCCTTCATCAAAAGCGGGATATATCCATACATGTATGCTAAATTATTTCTAATTCTTGGTTGGGTAAATCACCGAATTTCCAAGTTCGCTGTCAGCTAGTCTATCACGAAAATCCTTCAATGGCTACTGAATGTAAATCGCTTAAATCTTGCATACTAGTGCCAGTTGTGCAGTGACATGTTAGGTGTATGACAGTGTAATATTTATGTTTCGCGAATACCTCGCCATAGATTAGATTAAATAATAACTGGGGAAATTTCTTTTTTATATTTTATTGTGGAAAGCAAGGGGGTTTCAAAGTTACAGGATCCCAATTACATTTAATATTTAGTAGCCTATATATTTAACGACGAGCGCGATATTGGAAACGAACCATTGGAGGATTTTTTTATGTTGTTAGACCTTATAGTTAACAGGTCAGCACTTCAATATTTTTTTCACTGATATCCAACAAGACTTTTCTTTGTTGAATTGAGCGTAACTTGATATAGAGTGCGAATTTGTAACTTGAAATAAATTCAGTTAATCTAATATTATAGCTTTTTTCATGCATAAATGCTGGAACATGTCGATTTAAGTTATAAGTTGAGGTCTTTCAAACAATATTATACAGTGTATTTAAAATTGAAGATATGAGATCCCAACTTTTGAATTTTGAAAAAAATTCTTTAAATGAGCCTTGGGCCCCCCAAAACACATATCCGGCGTCAGTTTGTTATATGTTTATATACATATATATATATATATATATATATATATATATATATATATATATATATATATATATATATATATATATATATATATATATATATATATATACAGTGTGGAACAGCCAAATGGAATAAATTCGATAACGGATAAATGAGGGCGTGTTGGGAAAAACGCTTGGACACGTCGATTTGTATTTTTAACTGCGCATCTTTTTCAAGAAAAAAAAAATTATATAGGGTGCGTCATGTGACAGTGGCCAATACCAACTTTCTTATTTTAAATACAAGCCACTGTATATTATTAATTTTTTGGATTCTTCAGAAAATTCTAGACATAATTCATGTACAATGTTCTATACCTATCTTCAACTGTTTCGGAAATATTAAGTATTTTCAGATTTATTACAAAAATTAACATTAAAAATAGAAAATTATTTTATTTCACAAATTCGCTACATTGCATTCAATACTTATTTCCCATTCAGCTCTTGATAATGAGAAAGTAAACAAAAACCATTCATGCGTTTCTTTTTACTGATATGAAATGAAACAAAAACAAAAACAGTTTTCTTTCCGTTCGTATAAAACTCGTAGCCTTAGCAACTTGTTGTCTGCTGCATGACAGTAGTGATTAGTGTCAGTGCTATTGTCGTTTGAATTTCGTTAACTGTACGTAATAATATCAGAAAAATGGTTCATTTAACAGAAATGCACAAAATAACCATTCTACAAATGATTGGTTATGGAGATAACACACGGACACAGATGGAAGTGTCTCGCTTATTTCACGAAAAATTTCCAAATTTGCCGCCTGTATCCCAAGGAACAATTAGCAAAATAGAAAAGCAGTTTCGCGAGCTTGGTCATGTGAGACAGATAAAAAAAGTAGCTGCCAATGCAGTAAGTGATGATACGAAATTGGATATTACGCTTGAGTTTCAAGAAAACCCACATACTTCTGGTCGACAAGCAGCCCAACTATTCAACGTTAGCCACACAGCAATTTTTCGAACATTAAAGGAAAGTAAAATGCATCCCTATAAAATGATACTAACTCAGGAGCTAATGGAGGACGATTTCGATAGGAGAACGTATTTTTGTGAACAAATGATGGCAATGTTAGATAACAATGTGATCCAATTAGAAGATGTTTTGTTTTCTGCTGAGAGCACATTTACACTTCACGGTCATGTTAATCGTCAAAATTGCCGCTATTGGTCTAATGAGAATCCTCATTGGATGAGAGAGGAACATACGCAATATCCTGAAAAAGTTAATGTTTGGGCAGGAATTGTTGGAAATCATATCGTAGGTCCCTTTTTCATTGATGGCAACTTGAATGGGGATAAATATTTAGAACTGCTCCAAAATAATGTCGTGCCAACTTTGACAAACTTATATCCAGATCCAGCAAACCCACAAGTTCCTGCCAATAAAATATGGTTTCAGCAAGATGGAGCACCGCCCCATTACCAAATCAATGTCCGGCAGTACCTGAACCAAATTTTTCCAAATCGGTGGATAGGGAGGCGCGGATCGATAGAATGGCCAGCACGATCTCCTGATCTGTCGCTATTAGACTACTTTTTGTGGGGATATGTCAAAAGTATTGTATACAAAACTAAGCCCCTCAACTTAGATTACTTAAAAAGACGAATCACGCTTGCGATTAGATCAGTCACGCCTGAGATGTTGAGTAATGTTAGAAGACATTTCTATACCAGATTAGCATGTTGCCAAGATGTTCGTGGCGAGCATTTTGAACATTTACTACATTGACATTAATTTTTTTTTGTTTTTTTAAATTATTAAGAAATAATCAGTATTTCTTATTAGAATTTGTGAAATAAAATAATTTTCTATTTTTAATGTTAATTTTTGTAATAAATCTGAAAATACTTAATATTTCCGAAACAGTTGAAGATAGGTATAGGACATTGTACATGAATTATGTCTAGAATTTTCTGAAGAATCCAAAAAATTAATAATATACAGGGGTTTGTATTTAAAATAAGAAAGTTGGTATTGGCCACTGTCACATGACGCACCCTATATAATTTTTTTTTCTTGAAAAAGATGCGCAGTTAAAAATACAAATCGACGTGTCCAAGCGTTTTTCCCAACACGCCCTCATTTATCCGTTATCGAATTTATTCCATTTGGCTGTTCCACACTGTATATATGTGTGTATGTCTCACACCGTTAGCTCAAAAAATAATGGACCGATTTTGATTATATTTGGCAAATGGCTTAGATAAGCTCGCCATTCAGGAAAATCGGCCCAGGTTTTCCCGGAAAGTGTTGTGTTTTCTTTCGAAAAAAAATTATATCTCCGGAATTAACAAAGTAAGGACAAAAAAATTTGGTACGCAGGTTTATATCGTTATAGGTAAGTCACCTACCAAAATTTTGCTCTGTAGGTCAAAAGTTATAGGCATTTAAAGAAAAATAAATTGAGGTTTTCCTCAAAACGTCAAAGTTGCGATTTAAAACGTCAAAATTGGCAACATTTAAGCAAAGAACTTAGATCTAATACGGGCTATGGAAAGAAAATGTCTCAAGAAGAATGTTTTGCAAACCCTGAAGTCTTAGTTTCAACCGTCATTGTCCTTCATCTTAATAAAATATTTCCAGAAAATTCATTTCAAATAAACCCTTTCTCTGATGCTTGGCAAGTAGTCTTAGCTATAGAGTTTAGCGTTTAATGGTATATAATTTTTGGCGAATTTTCGTAAAAAATCAATAACGGTCAATATATCCGTTACTATACAAGATATGGAAAGAAATTGTATACATTAATTATAGGGTGTCTTGAGCTACATCTTACAAAAATATTTCTAGAATCACAGGGTGGCTCAGAAGTCGTTGGTGATACAAGTTTTCTTTTTTTTTTCAATCAAACATGCCTTATGTTATTGCATTTTTGCATTTTCCATCGAAATATAATGCATGTTTGTAAGAAAAGAAGTTCTGGACGCAGCAAGTGCGTTATGGCAGCCAATTTTGATCAAATGCTTTATGTTTGAATAGCTGAATTTGCTGTTAACCTATAAGGTTGTCCAAGAAACCAGTTTTTTCCTGAACACTTTAAGTTTACTTTCGGAAATTTTTGTACTTTTTCAAACAATAAAGTTATTTTGTTGAAACATGCAACATTGTTTTTACTATGTAGGTTATACTGGTAACCAAATCTGATACCTGCTTTCTTTAAAAAACACACATATTTGTTATTAAAAACGTTTTTATGAAAATTCACTACCATAACGCACTTGCTGCGTCCAGACTTTTTAAAAATTTGTCTCAAAATGAGCACGAACTAGACACCCTAGAACACATATTGAGGATCGATGATTATGTATAGAGGGTGTGTCATTTAAAAGTATATGCTATATTTTTTAAGCTAAAAGAGATTTTTTTAAATTGCTGAAGGTTAGGTTTTGTATTAAGTACCCGGAAGGCTTTGACTTTAAGTAACAAACATATTTTTATTATCACACATGTAGATGGGGCTGTGGTGCAAATAACCTTTTCGATCCTCAAATGATTGAAATAGGTTGAGTTTGATATAAAAATTAATTCCGAATACATTTGTTCCTATTCATTACTTTCAAAAAATCAACCGTTTTTTTTAATATATATTTTAGATTAAGAGCAGCATTGCTTTCAAGATAAAAATCTTCGTACTTTTTTTAATACAAGTACTGCATACTAGGTTTTTTGGAATATTTTACATAATTAAATGGATACTAATAAAACACCGTAATCAGATTACTCTGTACACCCTCTAGTTTTTCCGGAAATTAATATTTTTTTTATCTTAAATAGGGATGTCTATGTCTTAACTAATTTTTTAAAGGCCTGACGATTGTTCCACTAACAAAATTATCGTGATCAGAGGATGAAAAATTATAAACTACTTACAACTAAACATCGCCTTTTATAGTACGCTTTAGGTACGGACCGATACAGAGAGGGACGAAATCGCTGGCAAATTTTCCACGTATTGTACTTTATATTGCCGGACGACGTTATAAATTCCGTTATAACTTTACGTGCCGAGTTTCGGAATGTCTTCTAGATCAAAGAGAGAGTGCAAACAAAGGGCGCATCTAGCTTCGCTGGTTGTCTAACATTTTTGATAAGTTTCAGATTTTCCCTATCTATGTGGTCGTTATTATCCCAAATATGTGTGTGTGTGTGTGTTTGTTTTGTTTCCTTAACGTCGGCCTATTTCCGCGACTATGGTCAATCACCGACGCCAGGGAGCAGTTTCACCTCCTATCCTAGAAATTTTGCCGAACCCCTGCCTTTCTGTAAGAAACGTAGGGATCTTTAACGTGCCCAACATCGCATGGACACGGGACCGACGGCTTTACGCCCCCTCCGAAGGGCGGAACGTGCAGACATTCTACTTGCTCAAATACAATGTCAGAACCTCGGTTGATGTTAATTTTACAGTTTGTACTGAAAAAAAAGGAGTACCCTGGGATCGAACCCCGTACCCTTCGGTTCAGAAGCACACGTTCTTACCCCTGAACCACCGAGGTTCTACATCCCAAATATGTTGTGCCACGCATGATTTGTCTACACTACCGTATCTCAGCTGTGCCAGATGTTCCTCGAATCTGGTTTCAATGGTTCTTTAATTTACCTTACGTTTTAGTGAATTTTTATTAAGTAAATTCACTAATAGAGAGGTATCGGTGGGAGACTTTTGTAAAATTTCTTCAAATGAGCGCGAATTAGGGCCCGTAGACCCAAATCCATGGTCAGTTCAAAAGTTTATATATATATATATATATATATATATATATATATATATATATATATATATATATATATATATATATATATATATGTATATATATATGTATATATATATGTATATATATATATATATATATATATATATATATATATATATATATATATATATATATATATTTGGGTTCTACGGGCCCTAATTCGCGCTCATTTGAAGAAATTTGACAAAAGTATCCCACCGATACCTCTCTATTAGTGAATTTTCTTAATAAAAATTCACTAAAACGTAATATATATATATATATATATATATATATATATATATATATATATATATATATATATATATATATATATATATATATATATAAGATCTACTCAACCAATTGGTTCAGTAGATCTTCAGGTATAACTAAATAAAAAATCAATAATCTACGTAATAACCAGAAATTGTCTTTAAATGGATCCCTATTATAATGTTAGGCAAGGTCAGACAGATAAATCAGGATTCCGTTGTCATTGCAAACAAAATGAAATTAAGTTTTAAAAGGACAGGCTACGAAAATATCTCACAATAAACAATCGGCGGCGTTGCCATTTATGACAACCCTAATTTTAAACTGTAGATATCAGAAAAATGTAAATAATGAAAAATTTTAATGAATGTGATGCAATTTGTATAAAAGAAATCTAGAACTACGTTTTATTATTTATAAATGTTAAGCTTCCTATTTTCACAGCATTTAAAACCCATCTTCATCTCTCTAGTTTAACCTGACAACACCACTATTTGTCATTTGTTAACTGACAGGAGTCATGAGGTAAACGTGTACGTTCTGCGCATAACCTCGAAATCGACTCCGCTGATACCTTAGAAGCTCATACTATAAAAGAACTACCTATATTCTAAGGTTAATACAAATATCAGGTAAATAATAACCCAACTTTTAATTTTAACATAACTTTAACAAATGCGTTTGGCCGTCTACTGTGACTGTAGTATAATATGAATCTAACACACAATCAAACAAATAAGAAAGTGGTTATGTACATCAGATTCAGGTTCCTAATCAATGCATATAGGTATTGTATTACTAAAGTGAAATAAAATTTGTTTAATAAGAAATATACCTATCGCAAACTAATATAAATATAATACCTAGGGTACCTAGGTACTTATGATTTTCTTTACTCTAAGATTTTACTCTTTATGGAACATTTGGAGTGAAGGAAACTACATAATATCATAAGGCAGTTTAAATGACATATAGGTATAATCAGATATAGAGTGTAGATTATTAAAATTTCAAATTCAAAATTTTGTATTGTTTATATTTATTTCATTTTTAAAAAGTATAGATATAGTAACAGTAAATGAGTGTTGAAACGAGTTTAGGTGCAGTAATTGCGTTATGGTAGCGAATTCTTGTAAAAATATTTCCGATAGCAATAACTCAATTTCTCATTAAACTAGAATCTCCAGTTTTGATACATAGTAAAACCCATACAAAGGAAGCGTGGTCCTAGATTTGAAAAATAACTACAAATATCTTTTAAAAACATTTTTTTGTTATTTTGTTTGCAGAAACTGGTTCGATTGAGTTGACTAAAATGGATTATCCAAGCAATTAATAAGGAAAGATACCTGCAAAGTTAATAATTTGGCGGGTACATTCCTTTTGGGAATAAAAATTAAATTTTCGGTAAATTTACAGTTTATTACACGGAGGACTTTAAGCAAAAACATGCGTAGAACGCTTTCTGAATGCAAGTACCACACGAAAAATTATTGCAAAAGGCCCCTAAGGAAGTTACACGACCAGGAGTGAATAGGGGTGCTGGGCGGGAGAAGAAGATAAAAAGGAAATGTGAGCGAAAAGTTCGAAAAAATCAGCTTAGGTGGACCTCTATAAGCTACCTTTACCCAGTTTGCAGCTATACTTCCTTAAATTCCTGTTTACTTCGCCCAGAACCCTTATTTACCGCAGGTCCCGCAACTTTCTTGAGGGTTGTTCGCAAGAAATTTTTCTTGTTTTTATTGTTCTTGTTTATGCATTGAGGGTGGTGGTAGGCACGTAGAAGGGAGAAGAGAACCCCTGTGATGAAGTCAGAACCAAGATCTTTAATTTACGTTTAAATTATTACCTCATTTAATTTGTTTAAAACATTTTTCCAAAAATGAATTTGAGGTTGCCTTGTTTGTCAATCTCACATAGAGAACTACAATATTTTATCATTTAAAAAAGTATGGATAAAGCACAGCACAGGGTATACTTATTGCTAGCCTTACATATATTGTCCCTATCTGAGGGAAAAAATGGGCCAGTGGTGACAATTTGCAAAATTGTTAGTTGCTTGTAGACAGTCTCTATTTTGTAACATTTTGCGTTATTTGCAGCTGTAGTGACAACATACTACCCGGTGCCGCTCCGGGATGGCGACCTTGTCCTACATCTCACAATGTTCTAGGAGTCTGGCTGCCATAGCCGTATTACTTTATAGGTGTGTTCTCGCTGTAATTAGTATACCGTACCGAGGAGCTCTAATTAGAGCGAAACCGGTCTGAGGTTCTAATTATGGTGACAATACATCTAGCCTTACATAGATTTTCCCCATCTCAGGAAAGAAATGGGCCAGGTCAGACAATTTACAAAATTGTTAGTTGGTTGTACACAGTCTTTATTTTATAACATTTTGTGTTATTTAGAGCTGTCGCAACAACATACTACCTGGTTCCGCACCGAAGTGGCGACCCTGACGTACATCTCACAATGTTACACACTCTAGTTGTATGTGGATATCTAAATCTACATAGTTAGCCTACGTGTTTTTTTTTATTGTTGAAAACACAATTTCTTTAGAAGCCTTTAACATTGTTATTTAAATTCCTTGTTTATCTGCACACATTTTAAAAGTTAGATAACTACAATTAAATGAATGTATGTTTTAGGTACCAGGCTCCCGATCATGTTACAACACACCGCCCACCTGATGCAGGCTAAAAGTAGAGCAAAGTGTGATGCGGGTAACTGGCGCCCAACATTCTTCTATGTGTTTCGTACAAAATAATCTAACAACCTCTCACTATACAGGGTGTTTCATAAGTACGTCAAACATTTTCAGGGCAATAATATTTAAATAACTTTGAGAAAAAATGTTTATATAAACGAGTGTCCTATGCAAACTGATTTAATTGCATTAAGTGGGCTGTGCTCTTGTATATATTGTCACATTTGTCTATGAGAATTAAGTTTAGGAGCTTTGTTACTTCTATGGTAGTGTGTTGGTAACAGCGAACACTCTTATTCACTTATTTATTTTATTTACTTATTTATTTCTGACATAAATTTTACAAGGTACAATACAAATAAGCTTAGGCTTGTGGCTGTATCAAATATACAAATGTAAAATAATATTTTCATCCAAAGTCGTGTTTAAAAACTGTCAGATTTGACAGTATAATTGTAATTTATTCTCACTCCTCCCCAGTATAGTTCCGTCAGTGGCTAACACTTCCAGTTTTGTTAAACTATATCTCCTTTCTTGTTAAGCAATTTCCATACTATTTTGTTAACGAAAACATAAACTCTGGAATGATACTTCTAGAAGGAATCAGAAGTGGCAGGTGTAGAATAGTGTAGAATGTCTAAAATCTCTAGGGACAGTATAAATAGACGTGCGGTGCGCAGAATAGCTTAGTTCAGTATTGAATAAGGTGGTGTAGATAGAGTATTAAGCGAGTCGCAGTAAGTGTTGGTGTATAAGAAGCGATCATAGAAGGCGATAGAGGAATTTTATTGACATTTAATAATAGAGAAGCGAAATATTTTAGTTGACACTGGTGTTGGAAAATAGTTGGTAATAATAAATTAGTAGTTTGGAAAGCTGGATTTTGGTAATCAAGAAATGCATAACCCCGTAGAACGTAACAACTGGTGTCAGAAGTCGGATTTTCAAGCTGCTAGTAGAAATATTTTCCAGAATATTCGTTGAACAACGTGGAAATTTCTAGAATCTCTGGAAGATCTGTATCAGCAGTGTCATAACTGGGTGTGTTTTTTGAAACAGAATAAACTGTGTACCAGCTTTAAGTACGTCTATGCCTAAGACACGTAGAGCAACAGCCAATATGGACGCTCAGCTATTTAAATTGATTAAAGAAATGAAAGAAGAGGCCAGAAGAAGAGACGAAGAAGCCAAAGAAGAAATGAGAAAAGGAGATGAAGAGGCCAGAAAAAGAGATGAAGAAGCCAGAAAAAGAGATGAAGAGGTTAAAGAAGAACTGAGAAAAAGAGATGAAGAAGTCAGAAAAAGAGACGAAGAAGCCAAAGAAGAAATGGGAAAAGGAGATGAAGCGGCCAAAAGAAGAGACGGAGAAGCTAAAGAAGAAGCCAGAAAAAGACACGAAGAAGTCAAAGAATAAATGAGAAAAAGAGAGGAAGAAGCCAGGAAAAGAGACGAAGAAGCCAAAGAAGAAATGAGAAAAAGAGATGAAGAAACAAAGAGAATTCTACAGGAACAAGCCAGCAGAATTGAGTGTATTACTTTATGTGACGACGAACGTATGGAGCAGGTAAAAGACGACATCTTCCAGCAAGTAGAAAGCAGAGTAAGGGATATCAGCGACGATGTACATGACAAGCTGACGGAAGTACAACAGAAAGTGCATTAACTAGAAAAGGTATGTGAAACCCTAGCCAAAGGAAACATCAGGCTCGAAGATAGCCCGGTCAGAAGAATTAAGGTCCCCAAATTTGATGGCTCAGTCCCGTGTGGTATTTACCTACGCCAATTTGAGGCCGCTGCAACAGCAAATGGTTGGGGCGAGAGAGAGAAAGCGACTTAGCTAGTGGTGGCTCTCAGAGGAGATGCCCTAGATTTGCTCCAAGGTATCCCCAGGGAAGAACCGCTGAGTTTTGACAGCATTAGACATCAATTAGTAATGAGGTTTGGCGATCAGCATTTATAACAGTTGTATCGATTGCAGTTGAAAAATCGTTGTCAGAAACCGGGCGAAAGTCTCCAACATCTCCACACCGACGTTGTCAAACTGACGCGACCATACCCCATAGCTCCGATTGAGTTTTTAAACCAGCTGTCGGTGCAAACCTTCATTAACGCCATCAGAGATAAGGACACGCAGCAGGCACTGAGGATGGCAAGATACAAAAACTTGAACAATGCTTTGGCACATGCCTAGGCGTTTGAAATGGTAAAGCAAGCGTCGGAAAGTCATATGAAAGTTCGCAGTCTCCAAGTCCAAAAACAAAATAAAACAGATTCATCCAATATCATGCAGCTACTAGAGAAAATAACAGAACAAATAAGGCCGACGTCTCACGGACACCCAATAAAAGCTCACCGTGCAAATTCCTTGCACTGCTGGAACTGCGGCAAAGTGGGAAATATAAGGGGCGAATGTTGGACTCTAATCTGGCAGCGCTCTTGTCGTAGACGGATACGTAAGCGGTAATAAAACTCAGATGGTCGTCAACACAGGTGCACCTAGGACGATTATTCGCCGCGACATAGTTCCAATATGGCGAGTAAGAGAATCGGCCAGAGTGTACAGAGTAATTGTAGCCGGTGGTGATCGGATCCAGGTATTTGGCGAAACTGACGTCGAGCTGCAAATTGGTACATGGAAGACAAATCAGAGAGCCATAGTCGCCGCCATATCAGACCCGATTATAATTTGCTTGGACATACTGCAAGGTCAGTGCGCTAAACTTGATCTTGGCACGAACATCCTGACTATCGGTGGTGAAGAAATAAGAATGTCTACTGGCAGTAACCTGGTAGTGCGGAAAATCACCATAGAGGAAAGTAGCAACGTCTGCCGTGAAAGTGCCATTCCAGTGAAGAGAGCTGTGAGAGGAAGAGACGACCCAGTTACTCATCCAGAAGCAAGTGGAGAAGAAATTATGAGAGTACAAAACGAAGGGTGTAAAGACCATGTAAAAGTGAAGCCAACGCAGAAAGAGGTCAGTAAGCACGTTTGTTGGAACAGAGCCGATGTCGACAGGATGAATGGGGCCCGTCGAGATATTTGTGCAAGTAGAAATACCGGAGCAAGAGCAACTACACGGAAGAACCAGTACCCCCTAAGGACTTCGCTTGTAGAAAGCTCTGACATATTGACGAGAAGGAAAACCATACACTCTGCTGTCCGAATGCATATGCAAGTAGAAAGCGACCGCATGAAGACCCGTTATGACGTGCGAGCTAATTCAGCTGGTTTTAAATAAGGAGATCGTGTGTAGTTCTACAAACCAGTGCGACGCAAGGGACGGTCACCGAAACTACAGAAATTATGGGAAGGTCCCTATAAGGTGGTCAGAAGGATCAATGACGTTGTCTCTCGAATTCAGAGGAGCCCGAAGAGCAAGATGAAGGTGGTCCATATGCATAGACTTACACCATACCAAGAAATGTCAGAATTCGACCGGGACGATCGAATATAAGAGGGGGGCAGTGTCACATTTGCCTATGAGAATTAAGTTTAGGAACTTCGTTACTTCTATGGTAGTATGTTGGTAACAGCGAACACCCTGGAATGATACTTCTAGAAGGAACCATAAGTGACAGGTGTAGAATAGTGTAGAAGGCCTAGAATCTCCAGGGACAGTATAAATAGACGTGCGGTACGCAGATTAAGTTAGTTCAGTATTGAATAAGCTGGTGTAGAAAAGTGATCATAGTGTATTAAGCGAGTCAACAGTAAGTGTTGGTGTATAAGAAGCGATAACAAGAAGCGATCATAGAAGGCGATAAAGGAATATAGTTCTATAGACATTTAATAATAAAGAAGAGAAATATTTTTGTTGACACTGGTGTTGGAAAATAGTTGGTAATAATAAATTAGTAGTTTGTAAAGCTGTGTTTTGTTAATCAGCAAATCCAGAACCCCGTAGAACGTAACAATATATATATATATATATATATATATATATATATATATATATATATATATATATATATATATATATATATATATATATATAAAATTCGGTGAATCGCTTCGACAGCTGTGGTCATTAGCGGAATGGATGATGGAACAGTATGGTATGGAACGGTGATATACAGGATGATTGACGTGGGCTGTGCATTAGAAGTATTTGAACTTGCAGTTTGATTAGAAACTTTAAATGTGGTATGCTGTCCTAATTAATCATGTCCATTATACCTAAAATATTTTTAGTCTTGCATATACAGGTGTGCAAAAAGTTGGTACCAACTTTCCTATTTTAAATAAAAACCTACACTTTTTTCAAATGGGTCGATTGGTCTTTTAATTTTGGGCTTATAAAACCTGAGTTAGATAAACTTATCTACTACAGTTTTCGATATATGTCAATTGTTCTGAAAAAATTACCGCCGTCGTAGTTTACGAAAAAATCTGTATATCGTCAAAGGTTTAAATCAGAAATACAAATTTGTGGAGCAGTCCGCTGGCAGTTTAAGCTAACTCTTGATCACCCATCAATGGTCTCATTTTGTACCATATGGCCGCAGGCGATATTCAAATGTCGCAATTAAAAAATTGTCAAATAACCAATTTTTTCAAGCGTCGCCTACTATTTTTTTTTGCATAATTCTAAAGAAAAATTAATTGTATGGTGAGTTACAAGCATTCCCTATACCCAACTTCTCCGGGGTTATTGAAAAAAATCCACAAATTCGATGATATTCCTTGCTTTTTCAAAAATGCTATCGAAACAAAAACCGTTGTCATTAAGGAGGATATATTATGTCAGAGTGTAAAAGAATTTTGCTAATTTATAAATATAATTGATCCGAAAATAGAAAATTATCTAAACGAAGTTGTGTCAGACTTATTTGTAAACCATGGCATGTGTCAAAAAATTATTCAGCGAACTGCCCGTGAGTTTAATTGAAAACATACAAACTTTCCGAGCATGACACGGGGAAAGTTCTCACGATCGAGAAATAATTTAATAAATTTTGGGACCATAGGTGTGAGTTAGGATAAGAGTAAATATTGTATATGATTTTATGGAAACAGCTTGAATAAAGTATACACTCCTTGTGTAAGCAGCAGCAATTGTTCTCAAAAATGCGCACCAGAATTTGCTCCTGTCCTGACTCGTCTGTATTAGACATCTTACAATAGAGGCATATTCCCTAGTAACTGGAAAACTGCTCCAGTACAACCCGTCCCCAAGAAAGGATTCAAAGTACTTCCTAGCAACTACAGGCCTATTTATCTCATTTCAGTCGTCTCTAAAGTGATGGAAAAGTATATAATCACCAAATTACTAAAATTTCTTGAAAAACATAGTCCAATCCACGACAGGCAGTATGGATTCCATCAGCGCAGATCAACTGCCGACCTCCTTTCCTTCGTCACCCATTCTTGGAACAAGTCTGTGAAACTACACGGTGAATCCCAGGCTGTCGCTCTAGATATATCCAGAGCATTCGACCAGGTCTGGCACGCAGCGCTGGTTAATAAACTTGCGGCCTATGGCCTTCCACCAAAACTCTGTACCTCGACAGCAAATTTCCTCTCCAACCGGAACATTTCTGTTGTCGTGGATGACCATTTCTCTAGACTGTATCCAATTAATGCAGGAGTCCCTCAAGGTTCAGCTGTAACCCTTACTTTCTTTCTTCTCCATATCAATGACCTCCTCTCTAGCACATCCAACCCAGTTCAAAGTTACGCAAACGACAGCACCCTCCACTCAAATAAACAATATTTTAAGCCTTTCTCTTTAGCCCAATTAGATGAGGATCGCAGACTCATGGAGGGTTCTGTATCTGTGGATCTCCAAAAAATATTACACTGGGCAAGTAGAAATATTGTACAATTCAACTCCACCCAATCTCAGTCTTGCTTTCTATCTCATGAGACATACACTAGCCCTAGACCCATCACAATGAACAACCAAGTTATTCAAAGTAATGAGTCCTTTTCGCTTGTTGGCATTTCTGTGGACCGAAATCTCATTTGGCACCAACATGTCACATCATTTGCAGAAACGGCTGCTAAGAAATTAGGTTTCCTCTTCCGGACTCGCAAATACTTTTCACCAACTAATCTATATATCTTACATACTTCACAAATAAGGCCAAACCTCGAATACTGCTTCCACATCTGGGGTGCCGCTGCCGCTTCTACACTCGCTATCCTGGACTCCATTCAGAAGAGAGCTTACGTCTCATCGATGACCTTACCCTCACCCAAAGGCTACCATCCCTCGCCCACCGACGTGCCGTTGGTAACCTCTCTTTCTCTCCTTTATAGATATCTGCACGGGAACTGCTCAGAGGAGCTTTCTTTCATAGTCCCCAACCTGCTGTCCTCAACAGATCTACCAGGAGAACAGAGCGAATGCACCCTTTTACTGTCCAGGTCACCAGATATAGAACATCTTGTTATGCCAGGTCTTTTGTCCGGAGGACTTCCAAGTTGTGGAATTTCTTGCTGGCACATATTTTTCCTTCTCCCCCGAACCTCCAAAGCTTCAAGTCCAGAATTAACAAGTTGCATCTTTCCTTCTTGCTGACACCCACGGTACGATAGTATTTAGGCTGTAAGCTCTCGTGGTGTGTTGTTGAAACGTTAAAAAAATATTGGGCGTTAGTAGTAAGCTAGTAGTTAGGTAGACAAATTTTATTGTTAATTAACTAAGTAGCTCTATTAGCTTTCCAGTTAACAGTTCCACAGTATTCAGACGATCTGTGAAGTCGCAAAATGTTCAAAGAACAGAAGTTATATAATTATATATTTTAGGAACAGTTTTAAGTAAGAATATAATTAAGAATATCATCCCAGAAATATAAGACAATTATTGAATCATTGTAATGATATTAAATAAATAATGTCAATCCGTGCAAACAATAAAGAAATTCCACAAACACGGTCAGAAGTGGCAAGGCCAAGTGTACGTTTTGTCAACTTATAACTAGAGAAATGTTATGGTTGTCTTAAAATCAAAACAAATATATGTTGCTCTTAAGGCCACTGCTGAGTAGACACGTCACATCATCATATAAGATATGTTAGTTTATGGTTGAGTGAATCTGTTATCATGTTCGAATAAAGAGTAAGTTACTCTTATTACTATTTACCATTTATTATGGTGCATATAGCATTCATATATTCTATTTATTTTGGATACATCTGTGCCATGTAGTGTTGTCATATAGTGTACCTCCAAGTCTCCAAACTATCCTTATACCTTATTCCCATCTTTAGCGAAGTTATATACTTCCATAAAAACTGACTCGATCGGGATGACGAACAAACTTATAAGAAACGTACTTGCCAGAATCGAACAAAATATACTCAGAATACGTGAGAGGCAACTGAAAACGATCTCGCGCTTTCCCAAACAGCAACCTTCGTCATGCGGCAATTTTCTCTTCGTTGATTGCTTAAACTAGTTCATTAGTTTACTTAATAAAACCGGATTGCCAAAAAAAAAGTTTTCAGAGTTTTATTTCCGAAATTACTTAATTAATTTTTCGTGATTTAAAATATTTTAAATAGCAATTCGCTACCATAAGGCACATAGTACTTCTAGACTTTTTACTTAATACAACACTTATTCCGGTACATAAAACACAAGATTTCTCTTTGTTGGAGACTACAGGCCAGTGGCGATTCCTCCTAGCTTTTCATGTATATTTGAGTATGCATTTCTGAACCGGCTTGTGACGTACTGCTCCTAGCAGCAAATATTTACAAAAGATCAACATGGATTTCTGGGCAATAGGTCAACATCGACGGCAATTTATTCATACTATGGCTCTGTAATTAAGAGCATAGAGGCTGGCGAAGGTTGGTATCTATTGTGATTTCAGCAGGGCGTTTGACTGCATCGATCACTCTATCTTGATCGAGAAGCTACAGATGTATAACATACGGGGATTGCCTCTGTCTTTGCTATCTTGGCGCTTCTCAAATTATCAACAGTGACCTGGACGTTCCGCAGGTATCGGTCCTGGGTCCAGTGCTGTTTTTATTATATATTAATGACTTGGGTAGCTTGAAGTAGCCAGCGTCGATCACCATGTATGCGTATGATACCTCCGTTATTGTTTCTGACATTTCGGATGTGGGTCTCGCAACTAGATGCAGCTCTGTTTTTACTTAGTTAAATGCATGGTTTTCTGCCAATAGACTGTTTTTGAATTGTGGTAAGACGGCTGCGATTAGTTTCACAACTACCAAAAGCACTGTAACGCAATACACTTTTTAGACAATAACAGCTTAGTGTCCGCAACAGCCACAGATGTAAATTATAACCTGTTGAGTATTTTTCTAGACCATTTTTTGAATTGTCATGATCACTGTGCGTATCTGGTTGGGAAGTTAAATTCGGTTTCATATCAGTTAAGAAACGTAAGGAGTTATATGGAGAAGGATCAGTTGTTGATGCTCTACCACGGACAGGTCGACTCTCGGTTGCGTTACGGTATAATATGCTGGGGGTTGTCAGCACACACGAGAGCTGTATTTCTAGCTCAGAAACGGGTACTAAGATGCCTGGAAGGAGTTTCATCACGTCAATCATGCAGAGATATTTTTCAGCAAAACAGAGTGCTTACATTATTTTCGATGATTATAATGGAACTTTCTTTGCTTGTTTTCAATAATAAGGATGGAATTTTTGTATTAAATAAAGCCATACGTGATGTAGATACGGGCCAAAAAAAAAGTATCATTTGCCAAACTCAAAGTGACATATAATTCTTCCGATTACCTAGCACCTAGGGTTTTCAATCAACTGCTGGAGAGAGTTAGATCATGTGAGTTTTTAGGGAAGAACTTAAAAAAAAAATTATTGGCAAAATGTTTTTATAGTTTAGAATAATTTATGCCTGGACAACATATGTAGTGATATGTTTGTTTTTTATGCTGTGATTATTCGTGTTTAGTTCGCTAATTTTTGTAATTTGTTTGTTTTGACTAGTCCTCTACAATGTATGTATGTCTTTGGGAAATATCTACCACTACCACTACCACTATTATTATTACTATTATTATTATTATTACGTACCTTGTAAAATTCGTAGCAAACTGGTTATAAATAAATACTTTTTGATGAAATGGTCTCGCTAGGCCTTTTCTTCGTAATCGTACAACTTCAGTCTTATTTTGAGGATACATGACCCTCTCATCTATCTCGTAAGTTGGGACAACATAGGCACATTTACCCTCACAACTTGCTTTCGCCAAGAATGTATCCAGTTTCCTTGCCATTCCTCTCATTGGAACAATATCAACATCTGTTAGAAATACAAAATTGCTTTGGCAATTCTTCCGCGCTAGATTTCTCAGATGATTCTGTGGATACGGTAGATTCTTCCGCCAAGATTCTGCTGTCTTCTTAAAATCTTGTATTATAGATTGGAACGCCGCATATGGACTGAAACAATCCATCAGTGCAAGCCTGTCGTAGTCAATCCTTAATGTTTGTGGATAGTGACTTTTCGGGATTGCCATATGAAAGTTAACTTGTTCCCTTATCTTGATTTTACATTTTCTTAGATATAGAATATATAATAGTAGCAGATTTAGTTCTTCGTCACCTGCTGCGAACAGTGCCACCGAAATGGGACCATTCCAGTATGTTGCCACTTCCGGCAAGGATGATATCCTTTCCAAGGAACTCTGCGTTGCTAGACATGTCGAATATGCTTCCGACAACGTTGTGAATTTAGTGCCTATGAATATGTTGTCGAACAATTTATAATCGTGCTTGGTGTCCCATCGGCCAAGCTTTAAGTTTAGTGTGAAATTGTTTAGATCATTCACATTATTTATTTTTATATTATTGGTTTCACATTTTAAAGCTGGTGGTGGTTTAGCTGTGTACCTGACGATATTGTTAACTATATTCGGACTTTGGATACATTCTGGTTTGTACATCAACTTTAGAGTTAGTAAAGTGTTGTATATGGAAAGGAAGATAACTGCCACAATACTTATGTTCCATATTCGGCATACTCCCTGCAAAGATAAAAAAATTATGATAAAATACCGTCTTTATGCTTTAGTGATAATGAAAAAAGTTTTAACTTGGTGATTTTTAATTATGTTTATATAGTGGGACAAAAAATATAATTGATTGATTCTTGTTTATTAGCGAATGTTTTTTTTAATTCGCTAATGAGGAGATCTGTATACATATATATATATATATATATATATATATATATATATATATATATATATATATATATATATATATATATATATATATATATATATATATATATATATATATCCGACCGATAACTCAAACAATAATGGACCAATCTTGATCAAATTTGGTGAGTACCTTTATTTTGCAAGTGGCTTGGATAAGTTCGTTAGCCAACAAAATCGGACCAGGTTTTCCCGGAAAATTTTGTGTTTTCTTCCTAAAAAAATTCATATCTCCGGAAGTATCAAAGTAAAGGCAGTTAAAAAAACAAATTTTGGAGTTTTTCTCAAAACGTCAAACTCGCAATTTTAAACGTCAAAATTGGTAATGTTTATGGTTTAACAGTCTATAATTTTATTTTAGCCAATTTTCGTAGAACAAATTCATTAATGCATTTTGGAATTTTTATCGAAATATGATGCGCTTGTGGGAAAAAAATCTGGACGCTGTAAGTGCGTTATGGTAGCGAATTTTCGGTAAATTTACAGTTTAGCCTCCGAACGCTTTACAAAAAACTGTTTTCGGAAACCTGCCTAGGGCTCCTCTGTATTCACAAACCCCAAGAAAAATTTCTTGTTCACATTCCCCAAGGAAGTTACGGGACCAGGAGTGAGTAGGGGTGTATAATTTTTTTTAGCTAATTTTTGTAGAACAAATTCGTTAAGCATCTTGGCATTTTTTATCGAAATATGATGCGTTTGTAAGAAAAAAATCTGGACGCAGTAAGTGCGTTTTGGTAGCGAACTTTCGGTAAATTTGCAGTTTAGCTCCCGAACGCTTTAGAAAAAAATATTTTCAGAAACATTACTAGGACCCCACCTGGATGCACAATCCACAAGAAAATTTACTTGTTCACACCCCTCCAAGGAAGTTACGGGACTGGGAGTGAATAGGGGTGCTGGGCGGGGTAGGTAGTAAAAAGGAAATATGGGCAGAAAATACGAAGAAAATCCTTCAAATTTCAATAACTCAATTTGCTATTAACGTAAGGTTGGTTAGAAAACCAACATTTAACTTTGTTTTCTGATTTTTTTTGTATATTTTCAAACCATAAGTATGTGTGTGTTTTGTTTCTTTCAAGTTGGCCTATTTTCGCGACTATGGCCAATCACCGACGCCAGGGAGCAGTTTCACCTCACTCTCCTAGAAATTTTGCCGAACCCCTGCCTTTCTGTAAAGAGGGTAGGGATCTTTAACGTGCCCAACATCGCATGGGCACCGTACCCACGGCTTTACGCCCCCTCCGAATGGCGGAACGTGCAGACATTCAACTTGCTCAAATACAATGCCAGAACCTTGGTTGATGTTAATTTTACAGTTTGTACTGAAAAAGTGAAAGGAGTACCCTGCACATTCTTACCCCTGAACCTCCGAGATTCTTCAAACCATAAGTAATTTTGATAAAATATAATACGCTGTTTCTACTACACAGGCTATACCGGTAATCAGATTGATACCTGCTCAAATTTGCTATTAAAACATTTTTATGGAAATTCACTTCCATAACCTATTTGCTGCATCCAGACTTTTGAAAAATATTTATATATTTTTAAGCAAAGATTTATTTTGATGAAATATGGTACATTGTTTCTACTATATAGGCAACCAAGTTTGATGCCTGCTTTCATCAAAGACATTTGCTATAAAAAATATTTTAAAGAAAATTCGCTACGCACTTGCTGCGTCCAGAGATTTTTATTATAATTATTACGCTTTTATTGTCACATTTCTTTTCATACATATGGGCACATATTACAACAACAATATAAGTTTTATGAGAACACTAAGTAGAGTTCGGACAGGCCGCTCTTCCACTCGACCTAGTAACTAAAACTAAAAAAAGTTTGGACGCGGCAAGTGCGTTATGGTAGCGAATTTTCGTGAAAATATTTTTAAAGTCAAATATATATTGTTTTTAAAACGACATTTGGTTGTCTGTATAACCTACAAAGTAGAAACAATATACCACATTTCATTAAAATAGCATTGTTGTTTCAAAAAGTACAAACATTTTCCAAAAATAAACTTACAAAATTCCAAAACAAACCGATTTTCCTGGCCAACGAACCTCTTCAAGCTATTTATGCACCTGTCAAGACATTATTGTTGACAAACGCTTCACGACCCAAGTAGAAAACCAAAGTTTTATGAAATTTTGAAAGAAATTCTTTTCCAAAAATTCACAATTTTTATGGCCCAAATTCCCCTCAGTAATGTTATATTATATTATATTTTTTACAAAAATTCGACCACTTTTATTTACAATAACTTACTAAAGAGTTATTATTAATTACCAACATTTCACAAAAATGTTACAAAAAATTATTTCTACGGAAACACAAAAAACATGTCTGCAAAAACTTTTCAAATTCAGACCCTATTTGAGAGTGCCTGTATACAGCAGATCGATTTTTTCGGCGAGCAATACAAAACAAATTCTCTCTGAATAAGTCATTTCTATAGGGTTCAGCTCCCTATTGGTACCCACGCCCTTTTACAACTTGTGATATGTGTTTGTGCAATGTTCCAAAAACATGAAATGTCGCAAAAAATTCAAATAACTAAAAAACGATGAAGGATATCAATTTTTTTACGTGTGTGTGTGTGTGTGTGTTTTGTTTCTTTAACGTAGGCTACATGCTATTGCATTTAACTGCGCGTATACTTTCTAATTTAGAAGAAAGCACTGACTTTTGACTGTACCACTGTACGAACGGAATTTCTGTAGGAAGATTTGAACTTGAACTAAACTGGCATAATCACACGAGCGGGGTTTAAGTAGAAGATTAGGAACTCGGGGTCCCAAGAAGCTTAGAAGATGAGAACGATCGTAGAACTGCTAGCTTAAACACACAAGCGGTATTTAAGTAGAAGATTAGGAACTCGGGGTCCCAAGAAGCGAAGAAGATGAGATTCGTTGCAGAACTGAATTGTGATTTGCTTTTATCGAGCTTTCGCGAGATAACAATAGCCAACTCATACAATGTATATAAGAAGTACAGATCCCGATTCAACACCCAAGGTCGCTGACGAATGGGTTAATTAAAAGCAGCGCAATTAGAAGAATAAACTATTCATAGATGGGTAAACAACTAGACCTTCAAATCAGCAACCAGCCACCTGCTAGGATCACCTTCAAGAATGCAACTTAGGTGGAAACCGCCTCTCGGTCCACTCCCCACCAGAGACTATATATGGAAGTTATCAGACCACGGACGGACATTCCTACATTGTTATTGCTTAAGTCTCTTTTAACTTGTCATAATTTATATTTATCATTTTTTATTATTATTATTCATAAGTATTTTATGTAACTATAATCAATAAATTCTTTTAAAAAGTCAAGTGTGTTAACAAGAAAGTTAACTGGCGCAGTCGCAACGGATAGTGCTGAAGAACCAAAAGTATATTGATTCTTTGCGTTTCAACGCTTAACAGCCAAAGAACCGATCAAGAGAGACGTCATGAAGACAGCAGCAATAGCATCGATTCTGTAAGTTGTTTGCTTCCTTTATTTCCTATATATATATATATATATATATATATATATATATATATATATATATATATATATATATATATATATATATATATATATATATATATATATATATATATATATATATATATATATATATATATATATATATATATATATATATATATATGTGTGTGTATATATACTGTATTTCCTAATATAGTGATAATATTATATGTCTGATAGCGATATTGATAACTTAGAACATTTGGAATATAGATTAAGAAATATTAGTATTGGCGAAATTGATATTGTAGAACAACCCGATATAAATCATTCTAGAAACAATTTAAATATGGCAAATCAATTCCAAGAGTTTTACCTTAAAGCAATCCCCGAATTTAACGGACAACCTGAAAATGTAGTGAACTTCTTAAAAGCTTGTGATCTAGTAATGAACCAATTCTATGATGCAGATAATCCAAATTTATATCTTAACCGTTTTCTATTAAATTACATTCAAACGAAACTAATTGCACAAGCCAGGTTAATTATTAACACTAAAATTATAAACACATGGGTAGACTTAAGACGGGCAATTGTTGAGAACTTCACTGACCAGCGTGATGAAATCAGCTTACTAGGCGAATTATTGACACTGAAACAGAGACATAACGAGGATGCCTTAGCGTTCAGTAATCGTTGCAGACACATTGAACAATTACTCATCTCTAATTTAATATCTAATGAACGTAACGAGGGAATTTTGGTATTAAAACAAAACATGTACAGACAACAGACACTGAAAGCGTTTATCGGTGGGTTAAAAAATCCCCTTGGTATGGTGGTCAGATCCACTCGACCAGACAGCATAGAACAAGCTTTAAAATTTATATTTTCCGAGGAAAATTATGAATATAGGGACAGATTATTACAACGGTCAAATTTCAACAATAATAACAATAACAGGCACGACAAACAACAAAAACCAGTTTTCCAAAGAAATACCCCAAATTTTAACAATATTCAATTTCAAAAACCCTTCCAACAACAAAATTATCGTGCACCTTTTAACTATAATTCAAACAGACCCCAAATGTCTCACCCACAATTTGAGGGGAACCCTTCAAATCAATTCTCAATGAGAAGACCGACGTACAACCCTAATGACAATACTAGAAGATATCCACAGGCTATGGATGTCGGCAGTAACAACACGAGACATACTAATTTCAGCCGACAACAACCCTCACAAAATAGACGAAACAATTTTCCTTCCAACAATTTTCAAAAAAGACAAAATTTCATACCAGAAGAAATAAACTATAACGAAACGAATAATTCTTTCCCTTTCAATGAATTAGAACAAAGACAACATTTCTTACCAGAAGAATTAAATTATGACGTAACATATAATGAACAATCACCCTCTGAATTATACGATGCACAGCATCAAAATTTTCCGATAGCAGGGAGCTCAAAAACAGAACCGTAATAGATATTAATAATTTTAACACAGTATCCCAATTACCCTACGTAATAATAAAAGAACTACCCGGAAAAATACTGCTCGACTCAGGTAGTACTAAGAGCCTTTTAAACCCGTCCATAGCATATAACAACTTTTATAATAAGATTTACAATCACCCGTTTTTAATAAAAAGTGCGCATGGCTACTCCAGCCATAATAATCGAGCCAAAATAATTTTAAACTCACTAACGGACAGTGAACAAGAGTTTTGCCTATTTGAATTTAACAAAAATTTCATAGCTCTTATTGGAATTGACTTTTTGATAAAAAATCAAGCGAACATTGATTTAAAAACCAGAGACTCAATTTAAAAAATCGAAGCATTAAGATAAACTTCCCTTATACAAGGGGTCATGAAGACAAAATGGGTAGTAATAGTAGTAGCAATAACAATCGGATAAGTAGGAGCATCAAAGCAAATGATGAAATGAATCACCTTAACGTAAGTAATACAATAGACAGAAGCATTATTGCACTTGAACTCGACCTAGGAAAGCATAATCAGCCATTAAATGATGACGATGGAAGGTTACAACTAATAAAGGACACAGGGCAAAACTTCACCCATAATAAATATAAACGGGATCAAGTTTCATTAAACACATATGAATATCGTCGAAATAAAAATGTGAGTGATACGAGGACGATACAAAAAGATATAACGGATCAAATTCAAAATAAAGCGAATAGGATATTAAATAATTCTTACTATCACCAGAATTATAATAATAATTATACGGGGAGTGTACAAAAAAATATTGCAGATAAAATTAAGTTAGATTTCTTGCACAAGCCTCGACAAGAAGCGAGCTATGCAGACAGTATAATGAACTATGTATATTCAATGTGTAAAGAACACAATAAAATCGACCAACCCGTTAAAATCGAAGAGTTTATCCCAAATACAAAAGCACCTTGTTACAGGGCGGTTATTCCGAACAAAATAAAATATACAGGCACCACGAAAAACGATAAGTTAAGTAATAATTTAATTCAGGTACAGGACGACCATCGGAAAATAGGTAAGGAACAAATTTCACAAATAATAAAATCAAAAATCAATAACGAAAGGAAATTCTCACACGATAAGGTTTACAAGTCGGAAATAAATCCCGTAAATATTGAAACTCAATCAAAATTAAATAATATAAATAAACAAGAAAAAATCATACATATAAACGACAGTGAAATTAACGACGCAATCGTATTATTTCACGAAAGTAAAATAAATCACAGAAATGCTAAAGAAACATATTTAAGGATGAAAACTAAATTTAATTTTCCAAAAATGAAACAAAAAATAAAAGCTTTTATTAGAGCTTGCCAATATTGCAACAACGAAAAAAATAATTCGTTCCAACTAAATAGATTAAACAAACAGTCCGATTATATCACCTAGCTTAGTCAAACCTAGATATTCGGATAATCGACAAACGAGACATGACGTAAGAAACGGACTAATAAAGCCATAATACTAAACGACAAAGTTGACAAACAGACGATCACCAATTTAAATAATCTTCGCCTTGCAGGTTCATTCTCTTCACCAGAGTAAAACCACAATTAGAAGACCTAACAGACAATCCAGGCATACTGCCACGCAAACTGGGACAAGCCTTTTCAGAAAACGATAAATGGAGAATGATTCATATACATGACCTAAGACAACTATACGACGACTTTAACAGACTAAAAACTTACTTTGACAACATAATAAGCGTAATGAATGCAGAATACAAGTTAGAATACAAAAATTTTATTTTAACAATCAATTTCACCATCAGCAATATTGATGACACATTTTATCGAATATTTCCAAGAACGATTAGGAACAAAAAGGTATAATAAACGGACTAGGATCGATATTCAAATCAATAACTGGGAACTTAGATGCAGATGACGGCGACAGAATATATAAAGCTCTTGAAATTTTAAGGAAAGATCAAAATCAAGTACATCAACTTTTTAGTTCACAGACATCCCTAATGATAGATGCTATAACAGAGTTCAATAAAACAATAGACAACCTGAACCATAACCAAGAAGCCATAGTAGCGAGAATAAACGATTTGGAATATACAATAGATAGTCTAAAAAGCGACCAACTAACAAATTTTCATAGAGTAAAACATTTGGAATTACTCACTCAAATCAGTTATTTGTTAAATAATGTACTAAACATGATATTAACAACAGAAAATGCAATTACTTTTTCAAAATTGAACACGTGTCATACGTCAATACTGAAACCGAAATTTATATCAAAAGAATTAGAAAATATTGAAAACCATATCTCAAAATCAAGATTAATAACAAAATCCGACATTTCACTTTATGAAAAAATATTTAACATAAAAACCGTTCAAATTGATTTTAAAATTATATTCCAAATAGATATACCCTTAGTAGACAAATCAGATTATATTTATTATCAATTGTATGCATTACCAGTCCCGAAAAATCCGTATACCTTCAGAATGATTGTCCCTAGAACCAAGTACCTAATCCTTAGCAGCAAACACTACGCTTACAGAAACGAAAAGTGTAGGAATCTAAAAGACCAGACATACTTTTGTGAAAATGACAACCCGACAGCACTTAACGAAAACAACCCATGCGGAATTAAACTGATCAACTTCCAGAAACCGATAAACAATTGCAAGCAAAAACTTGTCAAAATAACAAAAACAACAGTCTCTAAATATGGCAATACCCAATACATAATAGTGGCACCCGAAGAAACGAAAATCAAACTTAGCTGCGAAGAAAATGAAGAAACCAAAATAATCAGCGGAACAAAACTGGCGACTCTGAAACCCAAATGCCAACTTATCATCAATAACGAAAGATTTAGTTCAGTACAAATGGCATCGGAAACACAACAATCATTCAATCTCCCAAACATCGAATTGGTAACAAATAAAGCACCCATATTCCCAGACAAATTACCAGAACTAAAATTAGAAAATGTCCAACTGCACGACTTGAACAATATCAAATCCCAGTTACAATCCATCAATGGCAACATTCCAGGAACCATCGATTTGCCCATATACCACCCTAGTGTATGGACAATTATACTATACATTGTGATAATAATAACAATAATCACAATAACTTCAAGATACTTCTGGCAGAAATCAAAAACGAAAACTGCTGACTCCAAACCAATTACTGGATTCCCGATGACTATTCGGAACGAACCATAGGCTTCGTTCTCTAAAGGATGGAGGAGATAACAATAGCCAACTCATACAATGTATATAAGAAGTACAGATCCCGATTCAACACCCAAGGTCGCTGACAAAGGGGTTAATTAAAAGCAGCGCAATTAGAAGAATAAACTATTCATAGATGGGTAAACAACTAGACCTTCAAATCAGCAACCAGCCACCTGCTAGGATCACCTTCAAGAATGCAACTTAGGTGGAAACCGCCTCTCGATCCACGCCCCACCAGAGACTATATATGGAAGTTACCAGACCACGGACGGACATTCCTACATTGTTATTGCTTGAGTCTCTTTTAACTTGTCATAATTTATATTTATCATTTTTTATTATTATTCATAAGTATTTTATGTAACTATAATCAATAAATTCTTTTAAAAAGTCAAGTGTGTTAACAAGAAAGTTAACTCGCGTAACGCCAGCTGACGTAGTTGACATAATCTCAGTAATGCGGGATGACCAACTAGTAAGAAGCATTATTCCTAGTGAAGAAATCCACTGGATACATTTTAAAAACATGTCGAAGACAGCTAAAGTTATTTACAGGAAATGACATAACGGTATATTAGTATTCTTTGTATGGCAATGTTCACGCGTAAACGTAATGTGATACAGACGGCTAGAGAATAAAGATTACCAGAAAATTGGAAAGGATTGTGAAATCCTGAGATAACTACTGCCAGGTAGAAATATAAATTATAGTGCCACTGAATGAAAGTAAAGAGACAGGAGCGTACCAATATGTTTCTCCAACAAGTAGAGGCATACACTCATATTTGGTTTTCATCTCTTTGTTATTTTCGGAGATAAAAAAAATCCGAAAGGAAACCCAAAATTTTCCCGGAAAAACTAGTCAAATTCTTCTGGCTCACGACCTTGTCCAGGCCACCTACAACAGAGAGGTACCTACCAAATTTCATCAAAATCGGCCCGTTATTTTTTGAGTTATCGGTATATATACACACACAGATCTCCTCATTAGTAAATTATTTCGTTTTACGAAAAATTCGCTAGATAAATGCAATGAGGATTGCTACAAAATGTTATGATACTTATAGAAAATTGTGGTATAAAGAAACTTACTTTCAAATTAGCTAGTAATCTTTCGGGAAACTTACGAGTCAGCAACAAGAGAGTCGGCCGACAGACATCTCACTCACGCATCCTCAGCCCAGATACTCCTCACATCTAATACTCATAATAATACCCATAATACAAAAAACACATATATACAGACAAGAAGCACACCGATGCACCCACAATCATGCAAACCCTTTGCAGATTGGTTATAAGTACACTACACGCAACTGATCCAAGTTTAGTTCACATTAGCGTTCTAGTTCAAGAAAAACAACTTCCCCGCCAAGAAGCGATCGCTTAAGATTTCACTTGAATGTTAGTCTACTTAAATATCGCAGGTGTAATGTTTTCCTATTACAATATTTTCAGGTGAAAAAGTGTCACAACTCCTATACAATGCTGTACGATATCTAGGGGAGCTATGCGGTTCTTATGTCTTACATTAGTGTTGTGGACATCATTACGATACGTAATCTTATTGTACAATTACTGAAGAGCCTTATTAATAATAATAAACTAAAACTATGTAATTTAAAACGGTTTTCAATGTTCAGCCAATTTAGTTCCTGAAGTTTGGCCGATATATGATCATATTTTCATAATCCACATATGTCTTATGCAATAATTTTGAACCCGTTGCAGACGCAACCTATTTATGTTGGTTACATACGGCCCATATACAGCATCTGCAAAGTTAGATTGACTTAGGACTAACGACTCACTTACATAACCCAAATAGCTCTGGTTAGGATAAATGAGTCTAAAGGTGCTGTAACAGTATAAATTGAATAGCTAAACAACTAAGCTAGTTTGGACGTATTTGTGGTTCCTCCTCTGCTTTGCACAAAGAATTATTGGCGACGACCGTGGTTATTTCTTCTGGATATCCCTTGTATAAGGAATAAAATTGAGATCTTTTGTTAAACCATTGCTATTTGTGCTACCCCTGGTATATCGTGCCGGCTGCCACGCTTGCGTTGTAGTTGTCGGTGGTTCAAGAATGGTCCGCATGTTGAGAGGGATAGATGGCTGGGGACGTATGTGATGCGAGAGAGAGCGAGGGAGTGGCGGTACCTGCTTTCAAGTAGGAGATGTGAATGCGCCGGAAGTTTCGGGGGAGGGATTTCGTTGGCAATTGTTGGAGTTAACACGTGGTTCGTTTTGAGAGGCAAGTTGGATATTAATTATCCCCCTTGGTGGATTTAAATTGCGCTCAGAACACATCTGCAGTCTTGTTGGTGATATCGTAATTTGCGTAATTGATGTTGAAGGCTGTAGATATACCCGTTTGAGGGGATTTAAGGACCACATTGACTTGTCACGTGTTGGAGTTCGTTTCCCTCTTTGGAGGTAAGAAATCATCCTCTCTCGTAACTATAACACCTTTAGCATTCCGTTACTTGTTGTTTTTAGGGACCTCGTACCGGCTGGATACTGCTTGTGTCGGGCAATTCTTGTGTATGGCGATTCCTAGTGCCGGATAGACGAATTCTTGTGTTGGGCGATTTTAGTACTGGATAGAGTTTTTGTATTGGGCAGTACCGTTGGCAAATTCACCTATCGCAATTTTGGTGGAAAAGTCTCGCATGGATTAGCAAATTTTCATGTACCGAACGAAGTATATGGGTATTGAATTAAATGGAGTTTATGTGCTAGTCAAGAGCAATGATAATTCCTGTCAGCCGTGAAATTTGGAATTTATGAATTAGGAGCTCAGTGAGGAGGTCTTCCCTTTCGTTGTCGCATTGCCGTTCCGTTGTTGCATTATTCCCGTGGTTGCAGTCCCGTACCCCTAAAGGCCTTAGTTGGTATGGAAATTGGTGGTAATTAGATGGCCTAGAAGTCCAGGAATTTCAAGTAAGAATTTTCCGTTTTGTGATAAAGAATAAAGTGATAAGAGACAATTTTGATAAGCTACATTTTTAAATATTCATCTCTGTTAAATTTGCTAAGATCAAACCGAATTTATTAGTGAATTTTCGTAGAAAAAATTCACTAATGGGGAGATCCCGACTTTTGAATTTTGAAAAAATTTTTGCAAATGAGTGCGAACTAGGGCCCCTAGAACCCATATCCGGGGTTAGTTTCAATTTTTATATGTTTATATATATATATATATATATATATATATATATATATATATATATATATGTATGTATATATATATATATATATATATATATATATATATATATGTATATATATATATATATATATATATATATATATATATATATATATTTATATATATATTTATATATATATATATATATATATATATATATATATATATATATATATATATATATATATATATATATATATATATATATATATATATATATATGTATCACACCGATAACTCAAAAAATAATGGGCCGATTTTGATAAAATTTGGCATGTACGTTTCTTTTGTAAATAGCTTGGATAAGTTCGTTAGTCAGGAAAATCGGACGAGGTTTTCCGGGAAAATTTTGAGTTTTCATTCGAAAAAAATTCTTATCTCAAAAAGTAATAAGACGATTTTAATAAAATTTGGCATGTACCTTCCTTTTATAAATGGCCTTGAAAAGTTTGTTAGCCAGGAAAATCGGACGAGGTTTTCCGGGAAAATTTTGAGTTTTCATTCAAAAAAATTTTTATCTCAAAGAATAATGGGTCTATTTTGATAAAATTTGGCATGTACCTTCCTTTTGTAAATGTCTTTGATAAGTTAGTGAATCAGAAAAATCGGACGAGGTTTTCCGGAAAAATTTTGAGTTTTCATTTGAAAAAAATTTTTATCTTAAAAAATAAAAACTTTATGATAACCAAATTTGGTAGGTACGTTTACGATATAAAAAGTAAACTATACGCCAAAATTTAGATTTCTATGTTACAAGAAAAAAAAGTTATAATAAAATATTTTGTGCCAGATCATTTTTATGAAAATTCACTACCATAACGCACTTGCTGCGTCTTCGACTTTTTTATTTAAACTTCACTAAATGTGGTACAGATTTTTATGAGACCATTGTTAATATAATTGCTTCACTTTTGATAGTACCATCAGTTATCATATCTTGTTAGCATTAGTCAAGCTTATTGAGTATTATTTTTTTTGGGACTTGATCTTTACTCAGGCCACTTACTTTAATTAACGTGTATTTAATTAATATTTGGGGAAAATAAGTTGTGAGCTTTGCGTGCACGAAAAGTGGAATTTTCCATAGAACAATTATATTTGTAGTACATTCATACATACTCAGTAAAGATCTTGATTATTTGGTAGTAAGCCATTTTAGTTATATTATAGAGACTTTTTTTATTTTAGATCAGAATTTTAGAACAGTTTTTAATAAATTTGTATGCCAAAGAAGCTTAATAAAAGCCCCTATTTTATCATATTTTAGGTGTGTTTTGGTTTTGTGTTTGTGTTTTCTTTTCAGGGCTGTTGATAATTAAATCATTACCGTTATCTTTACTTGTGGGTCTATGAGACCATACCGTTCTGAACTTTAGTTTGTGTTATCATAATTATATCTCCCTTGTAGCTTCCTGTGCTCGATTGTGGTTGGCTATAGTTGCCAGTGTGATCCAAGAATTCTTGGTTGTGTTGGATCTGGGCAAGGAAGCATATTTGTGAACATCTTATTAGAATATCCGGGAGTGGAGGTTAAACAATCAAGTGGCGCCCCTAATTAACATCTTATTTTAACCCACGCCCATCTCCACTGTATAAAAGCTGGCGGCCCTCTAACTTCCCGGTAACTTAGCTTATGCCAATGACAAATTAGATTTGTGGATAGGTTAGGAATTATTTGAGCATTTGTCATCTGGTATAAAAGGAAGCGCGGCGGCGTCATAGTGCTAAGTGCTCATTTAATGATTTTATCGACGTGAAAAGTAAATGTCAAGTCATCATCCAGTACCAACCCCAAATTTCGACAAACTTTTATCAACTCCAGTTGCTCACTCCTAATTTATATACATACTCGACTCCTCCATCGTTTTTACAAGTCTTGGACCAAACAGCATAATCTTTGACTTTCCTGGATTAATATCACGACACATTTTTCCTGAAATTATAATTAAGCTTTTGAGAACAGAATTTATAGTTTGGCAAGTTTTGGCAATATGTAATGGATCAAACGAGTGGTAGATTTTCGTGTCGTCAGCGAGACAGTAAACTCTATATTTAGTGACAGGTGTGAACTGCAAAAAGATGTGACGAGAAAACCGACCCCTGCGGAAGACACGACACTATTGGTAAATAATCAGAATTTAAAGATAACTTTTAAAATTAATACAGATTCAGATTAATATTCACTTTACATTTATTTTCATAGTGTTACAAGAGGATATCTCTCAAAAACGCTTTATTATTGTGTGATGTTTTAGTGTAATGGAAGACATGTTTTTTTTAATTTCTCTGTTGTAGCATTCCCTTTTAGTGAATTTTTGTTAAGATCGCGACTTTTGAATTTCGAAAAATGTTTGGCAGTAGCCTTAGCTATAGAGTTTATCGTTTAATGGTATATAATTTTTGTCGAATTTTCGTAAAAAATCAATAAAGCTCAATATATCCGTTATTATACAAGATATGAAAAAAAAAATGTATACATTAATTATAGGGTGTCTTGAGCTACATCTTAAAAAATCTTTCTACAATCACAGGATGGCCCATAAGTCGTTGCTGATACAAATTCTCTTTTTTTTTTCAATCAAACACGCCTTATGTTATCGCATTTGTGCATTTTCCATCGAAATATAATGCATGTTTGTAAGAAAAGAAATTGTGGACGCAGCAAGTGCGTTATGGTAGCGAATTTTAATCAAATGCTTCATATTTAAATAGCTCAATTTGCTATTAACCTATAAGGTTTACCAAGAAACGAGTTTTTTTCGGGAACACTTTAAGTTTACTTTCGGAATTTTTCTTACATTTTCAAACAATAAAGTTATTTTGATGAAACATTGCACATTGTTTTTACTATATTTATTTATATCACCTTCTCCTAATAAATGTATAACTAGTTGCATACGATATTTTAATATACGTATCGATATTTCAAATTTCCCTGCTCTCTGACTCACACAACTCAAAGGGTATTAGTGAATTTTCTCTTTTTTAGTGAAAAAAATCACTGAGGAGATCGCGACTTTTGAATTTTGAAAAAAATCCTTCAAATGAGCACTAATTAGGCCCCCGAGAACACATATCCGGGGAGTTTTAATTTTTATATGTATATATATTGTTGCGTTTCCTCCGGGTTATGGATAAGTGAGACTTTAAATTTTAACAAAACAACTTTATTTACACTCTAAATATGGATACAATAAAATTTCTAGAATATCTCTCTCACAAAACACTTAATTTACTGGCCTTACAATTACCAATCTGCACACAAGTTACTATACTGGAACTACAGTCTAACACTTCACACTGATTACTACTCCTTTAAGTCACTTCACATTCTCTAACTGAACTGAACTGTCTGGCTTGCTTTCGCGTTTATATACTCGCCGTACCTTCCACCTCGTTCTGGAGCGTTCCATTCCAGAAGGTTCCTTCTCTTACTAGAAGGTTCTGTGAATACAGATCGGTCCCGTGTGTATACAGAGGGATGTATATACAGGATGATCCAAATGTGGTCATCACTCCTATGTTACACAAGAGGTGTTTCTCGCAATATAAGATCTCTCTGCGTATACAGGGTGTAAGGGTTCTCTGCACATACAGGATGTATATACAGGGAGTTCGGAATGTGCAGACCTCAGTTATCCGTTCCGACGGGGTACAAGTTGGTAACTTCGTTATTTCTGGTCCTAGAGGGTTGAGACTTCGCCTGAGGGGGGGGGGTCCACCCCCAAGGGGGGAGGGGGTGTTACCAGATTGTGCGAAAATTCCCAGATGTTGGGAAAGTTCTGGAGATGTGGCAACACCGCACCTACGTCTATTGAAATGCTTTGTAACAATATATATATATATATATATATATATATATATATATATATATATATATATATATATATATATATATATATATATATATATATATATATATATATATATATATATATATATATATATATATCACAATATATATATAATAGTCGGCCGATTTTAATCAAATTTGGTGAGTAGCCAGGAAAATAAATACATTAAACAATGATTTGTTTTAATTAAACATACGGATTCCCCCGGTCAGTATCCGTTCTGAGCTGACCTTAAATGTATGGAATTTCGACCACGAAATTAATAATACTTATAATGCACGTTTTGTAAGAAAATAAATTCTGGACTCAGCAAGTGCGTTATGGTAGCGAATTTTTATTGAACGCCTCAAATTTGAATAACTCAAATTGCTATTAACCTATAAGGTTCGTTGGCCAGGAAACTAGTTTTTTTCGGGAATATTTCAAGTTTATTTTCGACAAATTTGTGTACATTTTCAAACAGTAAAGTTATTTTCATGAAATATGGTACATTGTTTCTACTATATATGTTATACTGGTAACCAAATTTGATGTCTGCTTTCTTAAAAAAATACATATTTGCTATTTAAAACATTTTTATGAAAATTCACTATGATAACGAATTTGCTGCGTCCAGACTTTTTTTGATTAAGGAAATCTACAAGATATAAAAAAAAATTTAATCTAATATTAATATTTATTTCACAATAATTATTTGGGGCAAACATGACGTCATCGCGAGAGCGCACTGTATATTGACCAACTAAAGGATGTTGGTAAGAACTTCAGAATAACTTCCCTCTCTGTCCCTATATTGATAGCACTGATCGATAGAGAACGACATGACTGTTCCGACCGGCGTGTCGATGGCTCGTCATTCGGAGAGAGACAGTCCTGCGTTAATTGGATACAGTTTAAAGGAATGGCCATCCACGACAACAGAATTGCTCCGGTTGGAGAGAAAATTTGCTGTCCAGGTACAGAGTTTTGGTAGGCTATAGGCCGGAAGTTTATTAAGCAGCGCTGCGTGCCAGACCTGTTGAATGCTTTGGATATGTCTAGAGCGACAATCTGGGATTCACCGTGTAGTTCCGTAGACTTGTTCCAATAATGAGTGACAAAGGAAAGAAGGTCGGCAGTCGATCTGCGCTGACGGATGCCACACTGCCTGTCGTGGATTAGACTGTGTTTTTCAAGAAATTTTAGTAATTCGGTGTTTATATACTTTTCCATCACTTTACAGACGACTGAAAGGAGATAAATAGGCCTGTAGTTGCTAGGAAGCTCTTTGGATCCTTTCTTGGGGACTGGTTGTACTGGAGCAGTTTTTCAGTTACTAGGGAATATGCCTCTATGGTAAGATCGCTGAAACAGACGAGTCAGGACAGGAGCAAGTTCTGCTGCGCATTTTTTGATAACAATTCCTGGGATCTCGTCAAGGCCAGAGGCTTTCTTGGTATTAGAAAAAGAGAGCATTTTTCGTACCTTTTTAGTTTTGCAAATGATATCCGTCATTTTATGCGCGATATTGGGGACTGTTGGTTAAACATTTGGAGGTGGGTTGAGAGTAGAAATGCCGGCGAACAACGAGGCAAAAAGTTCAGCCTTGCCCAGGGCGGTAGAAAGAATTTCATCCCCTGAGACCATAGGTGGGAACGTGCTCTTGCAGAAATTATTCCCAAAAGATGTTGCAAGAGTCCAAAAAGGTTTGTCGCCGTTGGAGCTTAAGAGGAGTTTGTTTTTGATGTGGTTATTAAACGAGTTTTTTGCCCCAGAAAGAATGCCGACATAGCGGTTTCTAGTGTCATTAAATGCTTGACAGTTTTCTTGACTGGGATTAGAAGCGTTTTGTGAGCTTTGATCTTTTCAAGTGTGACTTTGTCACAGGATTTATAGAAGCATGGCTTTTGAGTGCCTGAAGAGGTTTTCTGTGTACGTGGAATAAATAATTACATGCCAACTTGTATAATCTCGGTGACGTTTTGTGAGATATCAGAGAGGTCAGGATGAGAGAAGACAGACGCCCATGGAAATGAGGAAAAGTAATCCTGCATTTTGTCCTAGTTTGCGGAGTTGTACTGCCAAACGATACGTGGGTGTGATGACAGTGTGACCTCGGGTTGCATTGCCCATGAAGCAGTGACCATGTCGTGGTTTGAGCGACCAAGGGGGGCGGTGACTGACATATTATAGCATTAAGGTTTTGTAGTAAGAAGGAGATTCAAGGGATTTGAGCTGTGTGTTGGGATGCGAGGAAAGTAAGTAGGTTGCTGAACCATATTGACTAAAAATGATGACTGCAAAGGCCTCCGCTGCTCCCCCTTGTGGATCGGTATTTAAAGATCCTAGCCATTATTTATTATGGACATTGAAGTCACCAAGAATAGTGACCTCGGAGGAAGGATATTCAGAAATTATATGGTCGCGTTTTTACAAAGGTAGTCAAAGTGATGGACAAAGTTGTTGTGAGAAGGTGACCGGTAAATGCAACAGAAGAATTTAGTTGCAGCCCTGAGAGAGAGAGAGAGTTTTTCCATAGCATGCCTTTTCTTCCAGCTTCTAAATTGGGGAGTCTGGTGCATGGTAGATTGCTACGGACGTACACGCACACACCTCCATGTAATCTAAAGGAAGTAAAAAGCTCATACCCCGGTAAATTAAGGTGATTAGTGGCTGTTTTGGCACTGATTTGGGTTTCGGTGAGGGAAAGGAGTTGGAGCCTATTAGCCTGGAGGAAATGGTGGACGGAGTTCAGGTTAGATCTTAGGCCACACATATTCGAGAAGGATATGTTAAATCTTGATGCTGGCGCTTCCTGTACACCCTTCTCCTGGAGATCCGAATGGACGGGTATTTTACCTCCGGAATCTTTTTACAAGGAGGAGCCATCATCATTTTTGCTTATAAGGGTAACCGACTAATACACCAGAACCGGAAACGTCCGTTGGGACACTGGCCGCTTGATGTATGGGGTGGTACCTCCTCGGGCGTGAAAAAATCCATTACTATCACGTAAAGAAAAATTCCACTATCACCTGCTTGGCTCCGATTGGTCGCCTCGTACGACAGGCAGCAGTTACAATGGGCCTATTCTTTAAGTTAGTCCCCGGACTACTGGGGAAAAAATCCAGGGGGTACCCAAACTCATAAAATATAAATATTCGCATAAATATTCGCATCAAGTAAATGTGTCATTTTTAGAAATCGATACAACGAAAAAAAAATGCGAGGGCGACAAGGTAAATTTTGGAGTATACATTTATTTTATTTTTTTTAAATTTAATAGTATTGGCTGCGGCATCTCAGGCCATTAGCACATTCATTTCCCATCATTCAATATTTTTACAAATTTTCCAGACAAAGTCAACTTGGCTTGTCCAGGAATCGAACCCGGGACCTCTTGCTTAGCAGGCTGGCACCTAGCAACCTGCGCCACGAGGGCGTCAAGTATACATTTAAAACCATTATTTACAAACAGACGGAAAATCCAAAAAGAAAAGTGGATAATCTCCACGAAATTCTGAACCATATTCCACCTGTTCACCACGAGAATGTTGCAGATAATGGGTTATATGGGCAGATAATGGGTTATTTGGGGAAGAATGTGAAGAAGATAATAATTAATAACAGAAAATGTACTTATTACATTATCATTTTGTCACCGTCAATAAAAACCATATTCATATTACTCTTTTTTCTCATTTACCTGAGAATCTATATTATTAGGCAATAATACCTAACCAACAAATTGATTGGAAGTGAAAAACGCCTACAATTACAACTAATTTTCAAAATTTATTAATGGGAAATCTTTTTTTTTTACTGCTAATGACTTGCATGTATATTTAAATAAATTTTTATAAAAAAAAATTTTTGTGAATTTTTATTTTCAAAAAATTCACTAATAGAGAGGTATCGATGGTGAGACTTTGCAAAAATTTTTTCAAATGAGCGCGAACTAGGACACCTAGAACCCAAATCCGGGTCAGTTTAAATTTTTATATGTTTATATATATATATATATATATATATATATATATATATATATATATATATATATATATATATTATTTTTCTTTGGAAAAAAAAATTTTTCTCCTAAAATTACAAACCTTCAAAGAAATTTACTAGATATGTTTCCTTGGAAGAGACCTTACTACGTACCAAAATTCACTTTCTAAGTTAAAAGAAAATTGAGTTATTCAAATTTTGAATTTTCTTCTGAAAAAATTTTTTTCTCCGAGTATTACTAAGTTATTTTAATGAAATTGGGCGGATGTCTTAACTTCGGAAAGACCTTACTACGTACCAAAATTAAACTTTCTAAGTATATAGAAAATTGGGCTATTCAAGTTTGAAGCATTTAATAAAAATTCACTACCATAACGAACTTGCTGCGTTCCGAACTTTTTTAGAGTTCCAGGGTAAAACCCAGTTGAAGAACTAATAAATAGATTTACAATACAGCACAGGCTTTGGGAGAGTCTTTCTCAAAACTGGATAAATGTGGGTTAGGCTACTTTGGCCTTGAGCCCTTCAAATACAACATAAAAAACTCTGGACGCAGCAAGTGCGTTATGGTAGTGAATTTTCATAAAAATGTAAAAAATATGTGTGTTTTCTTTTTAAGAAAGCCGGCTTCAATTTTGGTTACCAGTATAACCTATATAGTAAAAACAATGTGCCATATTTCATAAAAATAACTTTATTGTGTGAAAATGTACAAAAATTTCCAAAAGTAAACTTAAAGTGTTCCCGAAAAAACTCGTTTCTTGGTCAACCTTTTGGTTAATAGCAAATTGGGCTTTTTAAATATGAAGCATTTGATCAAAATTCGCTACCATAACGCACTTGCTGCATCCGGAATTTCTTTTCTTACAAACATGCATTATATTTCAATGGAAAATGCAAAAATTCAATAATATAAGGCGTGTTTGATTAAAAAAAAAAAGGAAATTTGTATCACCAACGACTTATGGGCCACCCTGTGATTGTGGAAATAATTTTTTAAGATTTAGCTCAAGACACCCTATAATTAATATATACACATTTTTTTCATATCTTGTATAATAACGGATATATTAAGGTTTATTAATTTTTTACGAAAATTCGACAAAAATTATATACCATTAAACGATAAACTCTATAGCTAAGGCTATTGCCAAGCATCAGAGAAAGGGTCTATTTGAAATGAATTTTCTGGAAACATTTTAGTAAAATAAAGGACAATGACCGTTGAAACTAAGACTTCAGGGTTTGTAAAACATCCTTCTTGAGACATTTGATTTCCATAGCTCGTATTAGATTCAAGTTACTTGCCTAAATGTTGCCGATTTTGACGTTTTAAATCGCAACTTTGACGTTTTGAGGAAAACCCCAATTTAATTTTTTTAAATGACTATAACTTTTTTGTCTTTTGACCTACATAGCTAAATTGGTAGGTAGCTTACTTATAAGGATATAAACCCGCTTACTAAATTTGGTTGCCCTTACTTTGTTAATTCCGGAAATATTTTTTTTTCGAAAGAAAACACAAAATTTTCCGGGAAAACCTGGGCATATTTTCCTGGCTAACTAACTTATCCAAGCTATTTGCAGAAGGAAGGTATTCACCAAATTTAATCAAAATCGGCCCATTATTTGTTGAGTTATCGGTGTGATACATACATATATATATATATATATATATATATATATATATATATATATATATATATATATATATATATATATATATATATATATATAACACATATCTGGGGTCAGTTTCAATTTTTATATGTTTATATATATATATATATATATATATATATATATATATATATATATATATATATATATATATATATATAAACATATAAAAATTGAAACTGACCCCGGATATGTGTTCTGGGGGGCCTAACTAGCGCTCATTCGAAGAAATTTTTTCAAAATTCAAAAGTCGAGACTTCCTCATTAGTGAATTTTTTTAAAGAAAATTCACTAATAAGCTTAAAGAGGTGCAATGATATGCTTAGGAAATAAATAATTGCGTGTTATATAAATTACAGAACTTACGAAAATTCGCTACTATAACGCATCTGCTGCGTCCCGAATTTGTGTTTCGGTGATTTTGTGTGTTTGTGTTTTGTTTCTTTAACGTCGGCCTATTTCCGCGACTATGGCCAATCACCGACGCTGGGGAGCAGTTTCACCTCACTATCCTAGAAAATTTGCCGCACCCCCGCCTTTCTGTAAGGAGGCTAGGGATCCTTAACGTGCACAACATCGCATGGACACAAGACCGACGGCTTTACGCCCCCTCCGAAGGGCGGAACGTGCAGACATTGAACTTGCTCAAATACAATGCCCAGAACCTCGGTGGATGTTAATGTTACAGTTTGTACCGAAAACGTGAAAGGAGACCCCTGGGATCGAACCCAGTACCCTTCGGTTCAGAGGCACACGTTCTTGCCTCTGAACCACCGAGGCTCTTGTTTCGGTGATTTAAAAGCTTTGTTTCATTGTTTAAATCTAGTTTTACGAATTAAGCAGTAAATGATGGTTATTTTTAATATTTTTTGTGCTTCTTATGTTTACATAAAAAAGTGTCCATAGCACACCAACGTTTAATAATAGATTTCTCTAAAATTGAATTGTATAGGTGTTTGTAAATTTTAATATCTCATTTTATGTTCCTTGAAATCGTCTTACTACACTTTAGAACGCTCAATAGACTCACCTGCACCATTTGGTGAAAAGATAATCAGATGGGTTCGTTCTTATAGCATCTCATTGCACCATTGTCACCACGAAAACGTTTGTTCACATCACTTGTTATTGAAACTTTAATACAAAAATATGCTTAAACATAACGTATGTCATTTAAAGTATATAAATAACCCCTAAACTCAACAAAATAATTAAATAATTGAACAAAACCTTTCCTATATCACCTATATGTCTATGATTAGTCTGACAACACTTGGACGATTCACGCATGCGCAACACATATTTTATCGATTTGTTTAGTCTGACTTGCCGCCCTTTGAAACGTGCCCTGGTTGAGAAAAAACTTTCAAAGTTTTTAATTTTGGTTGAACTTTTGGACCGGTATAAATAAATAAGTGAGCGATAAATGATTTTATTGGTGTTTGTCTCTGAAAACAAAACGCGCAAAATACTTAATTATTTAGAGAGCTGAGGAAATCGATACGGGCACGATTACATGATAAACAAAACAGTTAAATTTGTCATTGCGGTTGCAGTAACAGAAATGTGATTATTAAAGAGCAATTATTATTATTATTATATCGTGTTGCATGTACGTTAACATTTGTCAAGTATTTTTATTACCTGACCGATGAAAACTAACACGAATATAATTATAACCTAATGCAGGTGTGTCCATAATAGTTAGCTTACGGTAGCGCTCTTTTAAGCGAATTTTCGTAAAAAAAATTGGTAATGAAAGAGATCTGTATATATATATATATATATATATATATATATATATATATATATATATATATATATATAATATATATATATATATATATATATATATATATATATATATATATATATATATATATATATATATATATATATATATATATAGGGTAGCGCATTGAAAACGAAACAGACCGATTTGCGCCCAGGGATTTTTTTTTTAAGAATGGCTAAAACACGTCAATTTTAATATTGAGGGGGACATGCTTTGACATAAAACTCAACTTTGTCACATGAACCCCTTAAGGGTGGTGATAACAACACTTATATTTTAAATAGGGAACATGGGTCGAGTGTTACATCATTTGAAAACTCTTTCTGTTCTGAATTCAGCAGGTTAATTTTTTTGGAAGTTTTATCAACTCGTTTAAAAATTATTCACAGTTGAAGATGCAAAAACGCATTTAACTCATTCCGATAAGAAATGTGCTGATAGTTAATGTTTTGTTGGTTTGTAAACCAAAAATTTACTATCGAACCCTTCTTATCGGAATGAGAGAAATGCGGTTTATTATTTCAGTTTATCGGTCGGTTTGATACTTGATAGTACTGCCTAGTGATGGGTCGTTATTTAACTGTCAGCTATTTTTAAACGGTTACCGAGCCGTAACGGTAACCACCAGTTATGGATTTATAAAAATAACAGCTTAAAAAGTAACGATTTTTACACTAAAGTAGTCGGAGTCGTGTCTGTTTCAGTTCTACTGCAACTAGGTTCGATGAATAAACATCGGTTTTCATCGGCAACTGTTATTTAACCATTTAATTGAATGAATAGCCTTGAGATTGGGAATGCTAAATATGTATGGTTATACAGTATAGAGCGGACTGTACTTCATAACATTATTATTTATACTAGTGTGCTCGCCCTCGCTCACAGCATTAGGGACGTACGATCTTCGGTACAATAAAACGGTTTAATTTTAATTTTAACTTTAACCGGTTCTTGATGGGGATACGGCATACGGATACTACTACACAGAGTTATTCAGTTAAACTGAGAAGCTGTTATTTTTGAACAGTTTAGTTTCCCACTAGTATGTAAAGCCAAATATTTAATAATAAAAAATGTTGGGTGAAAAGATGAATTTCTGTAAAAACGTGTTATTACTTTCACTATAGACAACGCAAAATAGGGTTATTTCACGTGAAATTAAAGTACTTATTTATTTAAATTTATATACATTACCTAAGAAAACAGTTAACACGTCATTTTTGTTTGTCTGATAATAGTTATCAAATTGATAAAAAAATATAATGAATATATATATATATATATATATATATATATATATATATATATATATATATATATATATATATATATATATATATATATATATATATATATATATATATATATATATATATATATATATATATATATATATATATATATATATATATATATATATATATATATATATATACAGGTGTTTCCAAATTGATGCGAAAAATTTTACAGGGTGATGCTTTGGATAAAAATAAGGGGTATCTTTTTATTAAGTTTTTCTTGAAACCCCTTCTCCTCTAAGTTACAGCCCTTTGAAATTTTTGAAACTAATTTTAAAACAACGAATAATAAAATAAGTAAATAAACAATTAGTACTATATATCTTCCAAATTTTTTTTACACTCAAACTCAAACTCAATTTTTTATACTGTTGGCTGTTGTTTGCACAATTTTTAAAAGTGGACTGATAAACATGACCAGTGAACCGAAAATGTAACTAGAGATAGAGATCTTTCTAAGAAAGAATAAAAGCATAATGTAATAACAAACCATATGTACAGAATAGAGGCAAATTTCTTTACCGAAATTTTATGAGCTGCGTTATGTTATGGAGTTCTTAGAATTACTCTTTGTGTAGCAATAAAAGTTCTAACGTCTAACATCCCAAGACGTGATAAATAATGATATTTATTGATTCTTGCTGTGGCATTGACATTTACGTAAAGACCCCTCATAAAATAAATTTGTTAGAAATGACTAGTTTATAATTCCTAAAACATCAAAGTAAATACTAATATAAGACTTCTTTCTGTTTTCTAAAAGTTTCACTTCAGAGTGGCAAAAGATTTACGACACGCTTATTATAATTTCTTAACCCTTTGTTTCCTTTTCATATCGACAAAATTTAAGATTTATACACTACGTGAAATAACGGGGTAAAAATACAATGCATTTATACTAGTGTGCTCGCTCTCGCTCACAGCTTTGGCAATGTAGGATACTATCGATCGACTATCCAGTTTAAAATAACTGAAGCCGTTATTTTCAAAGGTTATTATTTAATAACGTTAACGGCTTCAACTGTTAACAGAAAATAACCGTTTTTCCCACCACTAGTACTGCCGAAAATTAATTTCACAATGGTGTATTCTGTAGAAGAAAGAGTTTAAATAATTACTCTTTTTTTCAAAAACGATGACAGTGCCAACTGTACCGCAAATTTGTTTAATGAACGACATCCGAACAGACATGTTAATAGAAAATACATTTTGGAGTTAGTTGAAAAGTTTCCACAAATTGGTTCAGTATTTAACAAAAAACGGGATACTGAACGTGAATTTCCGGTTAGAAATGAGACTACTGAGATTGAAGTTTTAGGACAAATTGCTGCAGACCCAACTTGGAGCACGAGAAAATTGGCCACTGTTTCAAACATCAAAAGAAGAACTATTCAGCGAATATTGAAGCATAATAAATTTCACCCGTATAAAATTTACCTTGTACAACAACTCAATGAAGATGATTTTGATCGGCGGCTGGAGTTTTGTGAAGTTATAACTGCACGAATAGCTGATAACGGGAACTTTCGGTTCAATATCTGTTTTTCAGACGAGTGTACGTTTTTATTAAACTCTACAGTCAATCGTCATAATTGTCGTTATTGGGCAGATAATAATCCAAGAAATTTTCATGAAGTACACACTCAAACTCCACCGAAATTAAATGTCTGGACTGGCATTTTTGGAGACCATTTAATCGGATCCATTTTTCTTGATGGAAATTTGAGTGGCAAAACGTATTTGGAGTTACCAGAGGATATCGTTTACCCTCTACTAATTGACATTGTTGAAAATGATGATCGCTATCAAGAAAATCAATTTGTGTTTCAACCAGACGGAGCTCCTCCGCATTTTTCACAATGTGTTAGGAAATTTTTGAACAGGGAGTTTCCAGCGCAATTGAATGGGCGTAGAGGTGCTATTGAGTGGCCTCCTATATCACCGGATTTGACTCCTTTAGACTTCTTTCTATGAGGCCATTTAAAGAGTAGAATTTTCGGAACAGAACCGGGGTCTCCGGAAGAATTACGACGACGCATTGTTGAAGAATACCGTCTCATAACTCCACAAATGCTCCAGAAATTCAGAGCTCGTTTTGAACAAAATTTGTACTTTTGTATGGAAGCTGGTGGTCAACAATTTGAACACTCACTTAACTGAATAAACATTTTTGAACGTCTGGTTTTGTTTTTTAGTTTTTTTTTAACAAAAAATTGACTAATTAGTGCATTTCTTATCACCATGAATGAAATACGTTCTTGCAACTCCAACTGTGAATAATTTTTAAACGAGTTGATAAAACTTCCAAAAAAAATTAGTGTGCTGAATTCAGAAAAGAAAGACATTTAAAATAGTGTAACACTCGATCCATGTTCCCTATTTAAAATATAAGGGTTGTTATAACCATCCTTAAACGGTTAGTGTGACAAAGTTGTGTTTTATGTCAAAACATGTCCCCCTCAATATTAAAATTGACGTATTTCAGCGTTTCTTAAAAAAAAATTTCTGGGCGCAATCGGTGTGTTTCGTTTTCAATGCGCCACTCTATAAATAAATAAATAAATAAATAAATAAATATATATATATATATATATATATATATATATATATATATATATATATATATATATATATATATATATATATATATATATAGGGTGTTTCGCATAAGAACCGACACAGGGCGTGTAGAGGAATCGAAAATATGTGAATTTCCCCCTATATTACGTTGCTTGCACCCCTGAGAAGTTATAGGCCTTCTAATTGGGGTTTCTAATTTCGAAAAACATCAATATCTCAGTTATGCTTAAATTTAGAAGAACTAAATTTGGTACACGTTGTGTACCAGGAGCAATAATCTACAGTAATAAGCATTCAATTGAAGCATTGAAGGGTTGATAAGGGATGATTCACCCGTAAAATCTGACATAATTTTTTAACCTAATGACGGATTTAAAAAAATATTATTTCATTTTATAGGGAATTTAATTCTAAAACTTTAATTACTCTTATTAATTTTTTAAAAAACTTTGCCGTTTTCAACAAAATTCCGAATAACTAAATACACGTATTAGAGCTGTGTTATTTAAAACAATCGGAAATTCAAACGCTGGCTATGAAATTTAACGTCAGACTTGCCAATCAGTAAAAAAGGTGTAATAAGAATAATTTAATAGAAAAACGAGCAACTTAAACAATAGAAATAGCATAAAATTTGCACCGATAAATTACAGAAATTGTTCAAAATGATCACCGTACTTTTTCAGGCATAAATTTACTCTTCGTCGAAAATTGAAATCTGCTCTATCCAACAACTGTTGATTGTTTCTAATGAGTGTGCATTTATGTGTAATGCGATTCCACAATTCGGCTCGAGACGCAATTGGCGAGGAATACACAAATTGTTTTAACATTCTCCAAAGAAAGAAGTCACATTTCTTCAGGTCTCGCGATCGTGGAGACCAAAACTTGTGGGCAATTATTCCCTCTTCCAATCCACATATTTGGATACAGGTGGTTTCAATAGTCTCTAACAGAAATACTGAAATGAGGCGGTGCATAAACCAATGTTCCAGTCTAAGTTGTAGAGGCACCTCGTCTAGTAGATCTGGGAGATTGTTTTGGAGAAATTCTAAATAAGTTTCGCCATTTAATCGATTCGGTAAAATAACTGGACCAGTTAAATACCGATCAGTATTACTGATCCAAACATTTATTTTAAGCTCGCGTTGAAAATGTCGAGGTGTTACTGAATTAGGGTTTACATCAGAATATTCATGGTGGTTATGTAAATTTGTAATACCTCTGCGGGTGAAACAAGCTTCGTCAGTAAAAATAATTTTCTTTTGAAAAATAATTTCTTGATGCAAAATAAACTAACAGAAATTCACTCGTTTAACCAAATCTTCCCTTAATAATTCTCGCACTTTTTGGATATGATGTGGGTGCAGTAGATTACGTCTTATTACTCGGTGAACAGATGTTTGCGATATAGCAGTTTGTCGAGATAGATTTCTATTACTAATATGTAGGTCATATTCAATTGTATTCAAAATAAGTTCGTCGTCTTGTGATCTGGTTGCAGTAGCACGTTCTCGAGTGTTACTGAAAAACTTGCCTGTTTCTCGAGCACGTCTTTCAACATTGGCAAATGTTTCTCTATGAGGGATTACACGATTAGGAAAGCTCCTCCAATATTCTTCAACACTTCTTCTGTAGTTTCCTTCACAGAAAGACAACACTAAGAGCAAGTCGACTTGTTCGCTAAATGAAAACTCCCCGGCCATTTTCACAACACTCAGCAATTATTACTAAAATGAAATTACTTATTTTCCTGATTGTCAGGTCTGACGTTAAATTTCATAGCCTAAGTTTGCATTTCCGATGATTTTAAGTAACACAGCTCTAATAGATGTATTTACTTATTCGGAAACTTGTTGAAAACGACAAAGTTTTTTCAAAATTAATAAGAGTAATAAAAGTTTTAGAACTAATTTCCCAAAAAATGTAATAATAATTTTTTTATTCCGCCAATAGGGTAAAAAATTCTGCCACATTTTAAGAATGAATCACCCCTTATCTACCCTTTAAATTGCTTCAATTGAATTATCATTACTGTCGATTATTGCTCTTGGCACACTCAAAAGGTTTGTTAATTTTAGTTTTTCTCAGTTCAAGCATAACTGAGATATTGTTTTCTTTTTCGAAATTAGAAACCCTACTTTAAAGGCCTATAATTTCTCAGAGGTGCGACTTAGTATAGGAGTAGTACACAATATTTTGGGTCCATCTTTTTTTTTTTCAACAACACACCACGAGGGCTTACAGCCTAAATACTATCGTACGGTGGGTGTCAATAAAGAGGAAAGAGGCAACTTGCTAATTCTGGACTTGAAGGTTTGGAGGTTCGGGGCAGAAGGAAAAACATGTGCCGGCGAGGAATTCCACAACTTGAAAGTCCTCGGGACAAAAAAGCGGGCATAACAAGATGTTCTATATCTGGTGACCTGGACAGTAAAAGAATGCATTCGCGCTATTCCCCTAGTAGATCTGTTGGGGGCAGCAGGTGGAGGAATTATGAAAGAAAACTCCGCTGAGCAGTGCCCGTGCAGATATCTATAAAGGAGAGAGAGATCTCACCAACGGCACGTCGATGGGCAAGGGATGGCAGCCTTTGGGTAAGGATAGGGTCACCTATGAGACGTATACATCTCTTCTAAATGGAGTCCAGGATAGCGAGTGTAGAAGCGGCAGCAGCACCCCAAATTTAAGAGCAGTATACTAGGTTTGGTCTTATTTGTGAAGTATATAAGGCATAGAGATTAGCTGGTGAAAAGTATTTGCGAGCCTGAAAGAGGAAACCTAATTTCTTAGCAGCCGCTTCTGCAATTGATGTGACATGTTGGTGTCAATTGAGATTTCGATCCACAACAATGCCAACAAGTGAAATGACTCATTACTTTGAATAACTTGGTTGTTCATTGTGATAGGTCTAGGGCTGGTGTATCTCTTATGAGAAAGAAAGCAAGACTGTGATTTGGTGGGGTTGAATTGTACAAGATTTCTACTTCCCCAGTCTAATATTTTTTGGAGATCCACGGAGAGACAACCCTCCATGAGTCTGCGATCCTCATGTAATTGGGCTAAACAGACAGGCTTAGAATATTGTATATTTGAGTGGAGGGTGCTCTCGTCCGCGTAACTGTGAACTGGGTTGGATGTGCTAGCGAGGAGGTCATTGATGTGGAGAAGAAACAAAGTAGGGGCTAAAGCTGAACATTGAGGAACTCCTGCATTATTTGGATACAGTTTAGAGAAATGGCCATCCACGACAACAGAAATGCTCCGGTTGGACAGGAAATCTGCTGTCCAAGTACATAGTTTTGATGGTACGCCATAGACCGAAAGTTTATTAAGCAGCGCTGCGTGCCAGACCTGGTCGAATGCTTTGGATATGTCTAGAGCGACAATCTGGGATTCACCGTGTAGTTCCGTAGACTTGTTCCAAGAATGCATGACAAAGGAAATGAGGTCGGCAGTTGATCTGCGCCTGCGCTGACGGAATCCATACTGCCTGTCGTGGATTAGAGTGTGTTTTTCAAGAAATTTGAGTAGTTCGGTGTTTATATACTTTTCCATCACTTTAGATACGACTGAAAGGAGAGAAATAGACATGTAGTTGCTAGGAAGCGCTTTGGATCCTTTCTTGGGGACGGGTTGTACTCGAGCAGTTACATGCCCTTGCTCTATGTCGGTCCTTATGCGAATCACCCTGTATATATATATATATATATATATATATATATATATATATATATATATATATATATATATATATATATATATATAGTGTGTCCCCGGATCGACGCATGAATAGGTGAAAAAGGCAGTAATTTTTTAAGTTGAAAATTCATTCTCTGGAATTAATCCCTGGTTTAATAGAAAATAATTTGTGTCATAATTTTAATTTCAAAAATCAAGTATGTGTTAGAAATTTACAAAAAACAAATTGTTTGCACTAGTAAACAATAATAAATCCTCTTCTCTAGGAAATAAAAAAAAATGTTATAAAGAAAAGATGATCGAAAAGAAAAGCTGAGTGGGAATCCAAAATTTTAAAATCCTTGATATTTTGAAATTCTGAAAACGAATAGTATGCTATGGAAGAAAAACGTCTGGACGCAGCAAGTACGTTATGCTCGTGAAGTTTTATAAAAATGTTCTTAATAGCAAACATTTCTTTTTTTAATGAAAGCAGGCGTCAAATTTGGTCACCAGTATAACATATATAGTGGAAACAATGTACCATATTTAATCAAATCAGCTTTTCGACAAAACTCCCAAAAAAGTTTTTCGCATAAAAATTTACAAACAATTTTTTCACGAAAATCTGAAAACATTGTTTTAAATAACTTACTAAACATTTACTATCATGGCCTTCACTTCTGAAACACAAAATACAGACTGTTCTATTTGAACCAATTGAGGTATGACAGTTTGATTTTTTTAATTCACTCATTATTTGAGTGCGTCCTGTGCCGGGCATCTGGATTTCTCTAGAAATAATGTAACGAATGCGTCATTTGCATTAGACTCCGATTTTTGTTGTTAAAGACGACGTATCACAATTTTTGGTGTGCCAAAAATCTGAAAAGTTGCAAAAAATTGTAATAACTCGAAAACCAACATGCATTACAATTCGATGGAAAATGCAAAAATGCAATAATATAAGAGGTCTTCTATTTAAAAAAAAAATTGTATCGCCAACGAATTATGTGCCACCTGTAAAATAATGTATATAAGATGCAGGTCAAGTTTCAACTATTCAAACTTGAAGCATATAATGAAAATACGCCTACCATAACGCACTAGCTGCGTCCCGAATTACTTTTGTTAGAAACATGCCTTATATTTGGAATGGAAAATACAAAAATGCTATAACATAGAGTGTGTTCGATTTAAAAAAAATCTGGACGCAGCAAGTGCGTTATGGAAGTGAATTTTCATAAAAATGTTTTTAATAGCAAATATGTCTCTTTAATTCACGCAGGCATCAATTTGGTTACCGGCATAAACTATACAGTAGAAACAATGTACCATATTTTATCAAAATAACTTGTTTGAAAATGTACAAAATTGTTGCGAAATTAAACTTTAAATGTTTCCGAGAAACATCGTTTCCGAGAAACATCGTTTCCTAGCCGACGAACTTTAGGTTAATAACAAATTGAGTTATTAAATTTTGAAGCATTTCATGAAAATTCGCTACCAAAACGCACCTACTGCGTCTCGATTGTTTTTACAAACATGCATCATATTTCGATGAAAGATGCAAAAATGCAATAAGGAATGTTCAAAAAAATTTTTAGGTATCACCAACGCCTTATGGGCCATCTTGTGATTGTCAAAATAATTTTATAAGATGCAGCTCAAAACACCCTATAAGTAACGTATACAATTAGAAATGCGTCACGCTGTATATATGTAAACAGAAAGTAAACCCGGATATGGATTCTAGGTGACCTAGTTTCCGCTCATTTGAAACAACCTTTTTAGGAATCAAAAGTCGCGGTCTCTTCATTGACGAACTTTTCTACGAAAATTAGCTAAAAATTGTAGACCCTTAAACCATTAACTTAACTAAAACTACTGCCAAAGAATCACAGAAGATGTCTATTTGAAATGAATTTTCTGGAAATATTTTATTAAAAGGAAGGGCAATGATGGTTGAAGCTGGGGTTAAGGAGTCACGGGCCAAAGGACTCCAGGGGGCAAGCTGAGGAAGTGGAAACAACAACATAAACTTTCGATAAAGCTTTCCCCAAGACCGCCATGCGCGGTGAAAAGCCGCATCCTGCACGAGGTGACCCTACTAATAACTAAACATGACGGATCTAGACAAGCAGGTCGAACTAAACTCCCCCAATCTAAGGTGTCACGTGACCCGTGCCTAGGGATGGATGACACCAGGGCGATGGTATCGTGAACGGAATCTCTGGAGTACCAGGCAACCCTCCAGAGTAACCCGCCTTTCACTACACAGGGGGTTCTGATGGTGTGGACAGTATTTCCCCCAATCTTGTGGTAACAACATAATGATAATAATTACATATAAAACCAAAACCAATGAGGTTCGAGAAGTGACTCCGGCTACAGACTTGAGTCTATTCCGGAAACGGAGACGAGCCAGGGGGCGGCACCGGACTCTGGAGGTCTCACGAAAGACGTAGATACGGGGGATAAGGGGGTATCTTTGGCCAGAGACCTGTCCCCGACACCCAAGCTGGAGGCTGGGTGCCACCGGAGGGCGGCGAGCTCTGCGTACTCCTGTGGCCCCTCCACCAGTGAGGACCCTACCGTAAGGGTAGAGGGACTGACCCGGCAGTCCAAGCGTCTTTCCGGGGCGCAAAGAAAGAAGTTCCGGAGGGCGCAGAAAATGGCGACCGGGACGTGGACAGTCGAGAAACCTGTAAAGGCGCAAGAGAGGAGTCAGAAAAGGACGCGCTCGGACTCTATCACGCCTACTACAGAAGACTCCATCCTGAGGTCACGCTAGACCAGGGAAAGGCGGACCTGATCCAGCCTACGGTGGTAGCTGCGATGGACTCACTTCCAGGAGGGGAGAGCCAGCCTCAGTTCGACCGGGTGCGCCTAGCGGGGGCCATCCTGGATAACCTGTGGCGGCCCGCAGTCGCGGGACTGGCTGCGGAAAACGATCGGGAGCCTCGGTCAGACTTGAGAGAGAGCGGACTTGATAGCCGTCGAGCCCAAGGAACTCCCAAAGAGACGCAAGGTCCTCGTACGGATCCCTGACACCGTCCCGCAGGATACGGTGATCAGTAGACTGAAGATTCAGAACCCTGAACTGCGGACACAACACTGGTCGGTTCTAAGCAGGAAAGCAGAGGAGAAAGGACATACTTTCGCCTTCTCGGTCGACCAGGCGTCTTACAGAGCCCTTGAAGGAACCTCCTTCAAGGCATTCTGGGGCCTGGGAAGGGTTAGCTTCCGCCCACTGGGGATTCCAAGTTGTCGAACTCCTTGCCGGCACATGTTTTTCCTTCTCTTCCGAACCTCCAAACCTTCAAGTCCAGAAGTAACAATTCGGCCCTTTCCGCCTTGTCAACACCCACGTTACTTCAGTATTTAGGCTATGAGCCCTCGTGGTATGTTGTTGAAATGAAAAAAAAAGTGCGTTATGGTAGCGAATTTTTGTAAAAATATTTCAAATAGTGATAACTCAATTTCCCATTAAACTAGAATCTTCAGTTTTGATACGTAGTAAAACCCATATATTTCAAACAGTGATAACTCAATTTCCCATTAAACTAGAATATTCAGTTTTGATACGTAGTAAAACCCATATAAAGGCAGCCCGCGTACTCGATTTGACAAATAACTACAAATTTCCCAAAAAAACTTTTTTGATATTTGATTTGCAGAAAGTGGTTCGATTGAGTTGACTAAAATTGATCATCCAAGCAATTAATAAGGAAAAATATCTGCCACGTTTATAATTTAGTAGGTACATTCCTTTTGGAAATAAAAATAAAATTTTCGGTAAATTTGCAGTGTAACACATGGGCGACTTTTAGAAGAAAAAAATCAGAAACAGGCTTAGAACCCTTACTGGATGTACATATCACAAGAAAAATTTCTAGCAAATGGCCCCTAAGAAAGTTACAGGACCATAAGTGAATAGGGGTTCTGAGCAGAGAAGTAGATAAAAAAGAAATGTTAGCGGAAAGTTGGAAAAACCAACTTAGGTGGACCTCGATAAGCCAGCTTTTACCTATTTTGCACCTGTACTTCCTTAAAATCCTGTTGACTTCGCCCAGAACTCTTATTCACCGCAGGTCCCTCAACTTTCGGGGGGCTTGTTCCCAGGAAATTTTACATGTTTATACTGTTCTCGTTTATGCATTGAGTGTGGTTGTAGGCATGTAGAAGGGAGAGCTCCCGTGACAAAGCCGCAAACCAAGATTTTCAGTTTTTGTTTAAATTGTCCTCATTTCATTTGTTTAAAATATTTTTCCCAAAATGAATTTGAGGTGGCCTAGTTTGTCAGTCTCACATAGAGAGCTACAATATTTAAAAAAGTATGTATCAGTTAATAATCGATGAGGAGGATCTGGGTGCAGCAAGTACGTTGTGGTAGATAATTTTCGTAAAAAGATTTCGAATCCGATAACTCAATTTGAGATTAAGCTATAATCTTCAATCTTGAGACATAGTAAACCCTATGTAAAATACCTTTTTGGTTGCATTGTTTGCAAAAATAATTTGATTGGGTTGACTAAAACAATTAATAAGGAAAAATACCTGCTATATTGATAATTTGGCACGTACATTTTGTTTGTAAATAATACATCTTTTTCTGGAAAACTTTTGTAACTAATGAAATTTGTAACAAAATTTTTTAAAGCGACTTACATACATGTACCAAAATTTAATATTCTGGCTCCATAGAAAATAGAAATTTCTTTAAGTAAGCACTTACTGGGACCTATAAAACCAATCTCCAAGATCCATTTAAATTTATGGAATTAGTTTTACTAATATATCTTGCTAATAGTGTACAATTCTTATGGAAATTCACTTCTGTAATGCACTTGCTGCGTCCCAAACTTTTTTAGTTATCGGTTGGATACACACCTAGACATATCTACAACGGACATTGGACGTGGGTTCTAGGTACCCTAGGTTGCGCTCATTTGAATAAATTTTCCGAAAATCTTACAATCGATAATTACTATCGATGCCTCTCTACTAGTGAAACTTCTTAAAGAAAATTCACTAAAAACGAATTTATGAAAGATATTCCAAGCTTTATCATCACATTGTACATTGACAATGGCATATTATGAAAATGTTTTATATTTATTTAAATATAAATGACTTTACACATCTCTATTTGCGTTTGCTCTGCAAATATGTAAAGGCTTGAGAAATAACTTCGAAGCTGAAACTTCACTGTCTCTCAGAGGCGTGAAGTTATGTTAATGTATCTGTTCTGGTGTTGAGTTTTGGACGTCGTTTTGGCCGTCTGGTCTCTATTCAGCGTAAAACATTCATAAACTCTATGCACTTAAATGTTTTTAATTAAAAGAAAATTGTGAAAAGAGCTTTTAATGAAATGTCTTTTAAGGAAACGGAAGTTATTATGAATGCAATAACAGATTCTTTTCATGAATATTCGCTAGAAATTTCTAGCACTTGAGTTATTCATGCTTGTGAAGGAATTCTAATGAATTTCGTTTTTGCTGTAGTGTTTTTAATAAAACCGACCAAAAAAAAAATACATTTTAAAAGTAATTCTAGGTGTTCTTACATTGAAGGTATTCAATAAATAATTTTGATTCCTTAAAAATATATACACAATTTAACAGAAGCGGCTGGTCGGGGTAGGCAAGGTAGGCGCCGCCTACCTTGACTTAGAAACTTAGAAAACTTAAATTTAAAAAAACATATATTTAAATATACTAAATAATTATACCTATCTAGTTTTCTCGTTGCAATGTGATAAGGGTTTCTTCTATTAGCAGCTCTGTGGAAATTTGTACCGATACGATCCGAGCCGCCGGTTATATGTTAATAAGAAAACACTGTCTAAATAAGAGACCGTGGTAGACGGGCGAATAGGTAGCCTAAATTTCATGTGAATCTTGAAAAGATCAGATCTCGCTCTCTCTCTCTCTCTACTGCATCAGTAGTACTGCTTTACGACGTGAAGAAAGTCGAGAGATGTGCTAAGCTCTTAGGCGGCAAGTACATGCGCCTTATTACTGTGCCGCTAGAGTGGATTCGGAGAAAATGACCTCTAAAGTCGAGTCTTTAGTGGTCATTTTGGCAAAAATTGTGAAATACAGATACGTGGCTTGTGCATTTTTAACCACGGTTTATAAAACCATTTTTTACATTACAGATTTATTATTTGATATACTTTAAAAAAGTGATTAGACATAAATTATTGGAAAAATCAAATCTTATTGGCCAGAGATCGTATCAAATCCTTGAGAAATGAGTCAACCTTTGATAAATTATTTGAAAAAGCGGGACTAAAAATTACCACAAATCTTGAGCCACCACACAAGAGACGCAAATTATCAGAAACTGCTTTAGACGATGAAAAAACATGTTTGCGTATTTTGTTTTATAAAGTAATAGATAATATTACAACTCAAATAGAAGTCAGATTTGTAGATGTCACAACTATTATTTATTTCCCTAGCTGATTCATCAAAATTTAAAGAATACCGTAAGGATTTTCCAACTGATCTAATAACTAATTTAACCAGCTTTTATAAAAATACGTTCGATAAACAGAAACTGATCAACGAGCTAGAAGTTATATATTACGACGAACAATTTGAAAAACTAAATGTAGAAGCAATTTTAAATAATTTTGTGGTTAACGATTTTCGAAAAATATTTATCGAGGCTTATAAACTATTTGTTTTAATCGCGACAATTCTAGCAACAAGAGAAATGTTTCTTGTTTAAAGCGTATTAAAACTTACAGCAGAATTTCGATGAAGAATGACCGCTAATCAACTCTTGCACTTATTTTGATAGATATGTTTTCTCCAAGATCAAGATTCAGATGAAATTGCGAATAATATAATAAATAAATTCTCATTAATAAAAGACAGACGTATATATTTAATTTATAAAAAGTAACTGTCATTTTCAAACGAGGTTGGGTTATGGTTAGGCTGTGAGGCAAGGAGGAGGCTTACGTCGCGTAAATTAACTACATTGAAGTAATACCAATTTAAATACAAACACGCAGACATTTTCTTATTTTTATAAATTATTTAAGCGGGAGATGCTTTGCAATTCAGAATTCCTCTAAACTATATTCATTCACTATTCACCTAAACTATATCCAATTAATGCAGGAGTTCCTCAAGGTTTAGCTTTAGCCCCTACTTTGTTTCTTCTCAACATCAATGACCTTCTCTCTAGCACATCCAGCCCAGTTCACAGTTACGCGGACGACAGCACCCTCCACTCAAATATACAATATTCTAAGCCTGTCTCTTTGGCCCAACTAGATGAGGACCGCAGTCACATGGAGGGTTCTGTCTCCGTGGATCTCCAAAAAATATTAGATTGGGGAAGTAGAAATCTTGTACAATTCAACCCCACCAAATCTCAGTCTTGCTTTCTTTCTCATAAAAGATACACCAGCCCTAGAACCATCACAATGAACAACCAAGTTATTCAAAGTAATGAGTCCTTTTCACTTGTTGGCATTTCTCTGGATCGAAATCTCAATTGGCACCAACATGTCACATCAATTGCAGAAGCGGCTGCTAAGAAATTAGGTTTCTTCTTCCGGGCTCGCAAATACTTTTCACCAGCTAATCTCTATACCTTATATACTTAACAAATAAGGCCAAACGTCGAATACTGCTCCCACATCTGGGGTGCTGCTGCCGCTTCTACACTCGCTATCCTGGACTTCATGCAGAAGAGAGATATATGTCTCATTGGTGACCATACCCTCACCCAAAGACTGCCATCCTTTTCCCACCGACGTGCCGTTGGTGACATCTCTCTCTTTTATAGATATCTGCACGGGCAGTGCTAAGGCGAGTTTTCTTCCATAGTTCCTCCACCTGCTGCCCCCAACAGATCTACCATGGTAACATACCCTTTTATTGTCCAGGTCACCAGACATAGAACATCTTGTTATGCCCGCTCTTTTGTCCCGAGGGCTTCCAAGTTGTGGAATTCCTTGCCGGCGCATGTTTTTCCTTTTCCGAACCTCCAAACCTTCAAGTCCAGAATTAACAGGTTACCTCTTTGTCGACACCCAAGGTACGATAGTATTTAGGCTGTAAGCCCTCGTGGTGTGTTGTTCAAATAAAAAAATTAAAAAAATTCGCGGCACTGTCGCCTACTCAAACCAAAGGGGTACGAGCCGCCACTGCAATTTAAATGTAAAACAAACTTATTAAACATCGTAAATGATTCTTAGCAAATTATATGAAAAAAACTTGCTCATAGAGTATCTTTTTACAAAACTTTAGTATTTGCGACCCACTTTTCTGAATAAGTCTCAACCATGCCTGTTTGAGGAACAGATTTATAACCTGTGGAATAGCCAAATCAAATAAACTCAGTATCTGAATTATGGTGATACCACATCTGAAAGAGGTCTCCTCAGCATTTATTTAACCATCAACATTTACATGGTTCGTCACACAAAAAATAATTGTGTAATGGACTTACACATGACAAAGGGCGGGTGACAATATACATAAAATAAAAACAAAATATAAAATGAGCTGTCAAAAACACACAATAGATAATTAAAAATTAAATTCTTTCTTTGAATATATAGGTCTCGATATTAATTATTTTTTTATCAGATGCAGACTGTCCTCTAGGCAATTCCCCGACCACTGCTGGAAGTGAATTAAACAATCTAACTCCAGTATAACCATGGCTCTTCTGCGCGCGGCTTATCCTGTGATGAGGAATCACAAATTGACTTTTACCTCTAGTTTCGCAACTGTGAACCTGTTTGTGGGAGATAAAACTGGCCTGATGGTCATAAATGTAAAGAAGGCAAGTAATTATATAACTTGTTGGTAAGTATTTTATACCTCTGGAATAGTTCTCTACAACTGTGGTCCTGAGGAACGTTAGCAATTGCCCTGATGTGTCTTTTCTGTTGGAAAAAGACACGCTCTGCATGTGGCGAGGTTCCCCACGGCAAAATTCCATAGGTTTCAATGCTTTGAAAGTGAGCATGGTAAGTAACCCTTGCGGCGGTTTCATCTATGATGTATCTTATTCTATGGATTGAGTAGATGGCCGAAGATAATTTTTTACACATTTGGTCTATGTGGGGTTTCCAACTTAAACAACCATCAATATGAAAGTCTGAAATTTTATTATTTTCGCCTGAGTCCTGTAGATGATCCCTGGTTCTTATGAGAAGTCTTGAGGCTTTTTCTGCATTAAGCAATAACTTGTTTGCCTTAACCCATGCTTCCACCTGCTGGTGGATGGATCACCTTTGTGTTTTATAAGCTCTGTGGAACTGCTTTATTAATTACTTTCGTATCATCTGCGAAGATCTAACTTCTGTCTGCCCTAATTTTTTCGGGCAAATCGTCAATGTATAATAAAAAGAGCATTGGTCCCAGTATAGAGCCCTGTGATACTCCCAGGTCTACCTGCTTAAAATTTGAAGTGGTATCTAGCCAGCCAACCAACTGCACTCTGTTCTTTAAATATGATTATAGAAGTGTTCCTATTCTGCCTCTCATTCCATAATATTCCAACTTAGAGATGAGGATCTGGTGGTTTACCATATTAATGGCTTTGCAAAGGTAAAAGCACAATAGCTCCGCATTTTCTTTGTTATCAAGTGCTTCCAAGATAAAATCAGCTATATATGTAAATCCATGCTGGGAATGGTTAAGGATTTCCTGCTTATCAATATATCTTGCTAATCTCTCTTTAATCAGTGCTTCTAAAGTCTTCGAGATTATAGGGAGAATACAAATTGGCCTATAATTGTTGCAGTCGTTCATGTCGCCATTTTTTTGGGAGATGATTTTTTTTTCAATCTTTAATAGTTTTGGAAATATACCCTGAGCAAAGCACATATTGATAATTTTGCTCAGTGGGCCTGCAATCACATAAATTATCATTTTACTAGTACTATCTTTAATCCAAAGATGTCACAAGCTGACTTATTGTTTATCCTTCACACCACCTGCATAATTTCACGTGGGGATGTATCCTCGAGAAACAATGACCCACTGTTCCGCAGTTTGGCACGTTCTATATAGGAATGGCACTTTTTGGCGTGTCTTCTACTGACACCAAATTTTCCTCACCAATTCTGGAAACATGGAAATTTAGACAGTTCGCACCTAATGCACTTGCTGCTTGATTAATCCTCGAGGTTTTTATATTCGAAATTATTAACTTCCAGGTGATTTTAGATTTATTACCAGCATTTGTAATTTTATCTCTGTTATAGTTTCTAGTAGAAGTGTCAATCTGTGTCCTTAGTTGTTTCTTTAGGCTTTTATTGAGGGTTTTGGAGTTTTCGCCTCTTTTTACTCTAAAGATTGTATAAGTTTTCTGATAATTTCACCCCGGAAAATGTGTTCTTGAATAGTGATAACCCTCTTCTTTTTTACAGGGAAGCAGTTCTCAAAGTTTTCTATTCGCGTCTCATGAAAACGAACATAAGACTCTTCAGACTCCGGTACCAGAAGTGAATTCCATTCATTGTTTTGCAATGTTTTGAACTAGAGTGAAATGAACAAATTCATCTAAGAGACGAACTTCGCTACAACATCCTACAATTTATAACTAATCGCGTTTAATTCTTGAAAATAAAGAACCTCGGTGGTTCAGGAGTAAGAAGGTGTGCCTCTGAACCGAAGGGTACTGGGTTCGATTCCAGGGTACTCCTTTCACTTTTTCAGTACAAACTGTAACATTAACATCAACCGAGGTTCTGGCATTGTACTTGAGCAAGTTGAATGTCTGCACGTTTCACCCTTCGGAGGGGGGCGTAAATCCGTCGGTCCCGTGTCCATGCGATGTTGGTCACGTTAAAGATCCCTACCTTCCTTACAGAAAGGCAAGGGTTCGGCAAAATTTCCGGAATAGTGAGGTAAAACTGCTCCCTGGCGTCGGTGATTGGCCATAGTCGCGGAAATAGGTCGACGTTAAAGAAACCAAACACACACATTCTTGAAAATAAGAAATTAAGCAATAATAATTATAGTCTTCTTTTTGGAGGGTATCAGTTGAAAAGAGGACCAAAACAATTTTCAAGTTACTTCATAATTGGCACTGTTAGTTTTGTTTAAAACGCCTTATCAACCTGCTTTGTGATTGTAGCTGTATGGCAGTAGTTGTCAGTTAAAACACAATTCAGAAACATGGTTTATTTAACAGAAATGCATAGAATAATAATTTTACAGATGATTGGTTACGGAAATAAAACACGATTCCAGACTGAAGTTGTTCGTATATTTCAGGAAAAATTGCCCGAATGGCCGCTTATACTTTAAGCAAAAATTTAAAAGCAGTTTCGCGCTTGGATATGTAACGCAGAAACAATAAATATTAAGTCGCGTTACTGTCAGACACTGAGGTGGTAACGTGCTGGTGCTCCATCCTGCTGGAACCAAAACACATTCGCTGAACTTGTAAGTTTGCTCGATCAGGATATAAGTGCGCCAAATTTGGCACTACATTATTTTGGAGCAGTGTGAAATAATTATCTCGGTTCAAATTGCTATCAACCGAAAAGGAACAGATGGCATGGTTTCCAACTATTCCTGCCCAAGCATTAACCTGTTCAGGATGATGCGTGTCTTCTTCTCTTATCCAGTTTGAATTTTCTTTTGACTAGTAGCGGCAATTTTGACGATTAGCATGAACGTGATTTTTTTTTATCTGATTAAATTAAATCATTTTATTTATTCTTCCGTATTCTGTTACCTCCTTCAAGCAAAAAGCTTTAGAGAACGAGAACCGTGGTATATTGTGATTGACCTCAGGTGGATATAGATCTGCTCTATAGTGAGGTCACAATTGCCTATAACACCCTACCCTAAAGTAGCTATCTATCAGATTATCAAATTTATTAAGATTAGCAGCACTTTTTAGGAGACTGACAGATCTGGATATAGTTTGATGCCCACGTTCTCTTCCTTTGATTGCTTTGCACTGCCCAGAGTCCTAGATTTGTGGGCTCTCCAGACTAGTGCTAGGTTACATAGAAATTTAGATATCTAGAGAATAGTTAGTAAGAAATAATTGTTTGCGCTGAAGAAGAGCTCTAATGAGAGCGAAACCGGTCTACGGTTCTAATTGTTGCGAGAATGCATCTAGTCTTACATACTTTGTCCCTATATTGGGGTAGAAATGGGCCAGGGCTAACAATTTTTTAAATTGTTAGTTAGTTGTATACCGTCTCTATTTTTAACACTCTGTGTTATTTGGAGCGGGCGTGACAACATAGTACTTGGTTCCGAACTAGGTGGCGACACGTTCACCACTCACTTAGTGTTTTAAGACTGGCTATACGATAGCTGTGTTATTTTTGGTGCATTTTTGCTACAATTAATATGTCGTACTGAAGAGCTCTAATGAGAGCGAAACCGGTCTACGGTTCTAATTGTTGCGAGAATGCATCTGGCCTTACATACTTTGCCCTAATATTAGGGTAGAAATGGGCCAGGGCTGCCAATTTTCTAAATTGTTAGTTAGTTGTATACAGTCTCTATTTTTTTAACACTTTGTGTTATTTGGAGCTGGCGTGACAACATACTACTTGGTTCCGCAACTAGGTGGCGGCAAGTCCACCACTCACTTAGAATCAGATAAACAGCAAGAATTTCAAGAGCAAGAAATTATTAATTTACACACATGTGTCAAAACAATAAGATAAAGATAGTTGCATACTACTAAAATGTTACTGTTAATTACTTAGGGTATCGCTCAAAAATAAACACAAATGAGTATGTAAATTACTTGACGTTTGTCAATCAATTGCTAGGTTTTCTAGTGAATTACTGGCCAGTTCTTCGAGTGAGGCTCCAAAAAAAAAAAAGAAAATCTATTAGTATTTCCCTACGTGAAATTTTTATATTAATTGTGAAAGCTAAGAGATGTTAAAGAACAGGTATCGGTTGTATATTTTACAAACAAAATTTGCTAATTACAAATTAAAATAAAATAAATAAAAACTGTGTGTTTATATTTACAAATGTTAACAAAATCTTAGAGATTAAACAGGAAATATATAGTTGTGCTGACAGCACCTCTCTGGCATTGTTTAGCTCCAGCTTGATCACGTGATTTTGAAAGTTCAGGTTATTAAAACTTCAAATGTTAGATTTCGGCATGAAAATTCTGCGAATTCAGGGAAAAGATTTGTTCAGACTCACCAATCTTCCGGTACTAAGTTACCTGATGGCCCTGTGAAGATGCTCTCCAGGTGGGATCAATCATGAGTGCCTGACACAGATTCCAGACTTCAATAAGAGCGGAAAAACTTAGGGAAAAACGACTGGGATTTCCCATCAGAGATTATTGGGCCGATAGATGTTACTGCTCCAATATTACAAAACCGTTTGACATCTATGTCGATGTTCCGAATTCGCTTGATGGAAACTTTGCGAATCGCAATTGAAACTTGAATTTGCTTCAGTAAAATTTACTACCAATTGACTTTAGGTACGATAATAACCAGGACTTGTTTCTGATCACAAGAAATCAACAGGTCTGAACATAGAAACCACAACTTAACTCCCGTTTTTAGGCTGAATACTATGTTTATTTAAACTCGAAAATCGCTTAAATTACTTTAAATAATCACTGACAATAATTACTAATAGTACAGATAACAGAAAGCACATTACAACCCCGTTTTAATTTAATAGCCACCGAGCCTGACGGTGTTCACTCTAAGAAAGCTCAGCAGAGACTCCCTAATGTCTTGGGTTCGGCAATTGCTTATTCGCTGCACGCAATTTTTTTGACTGTGACGGTTGGTGGCTGTGCGCGAGCTCTTTCTAGCCTCCATTCTTCGAATGAGATAAAACGAGACCTCTAATCGGTGGCTTTGCCGGCAATTCTCTCCCTACACGCCAACGTATTTCTTGGGTGACCTCACCGGAAAATTACAGATAAACAATATTTTGTTCTGAAATATTTCTAATCTATATTTTAAATGCCTATTCTGTTCCTGGACATACTTGTTCAGTAATAATGCGCGGTAGTTTTGCATGGCAAACATATAATGAATTTTAACGCACAAATTAGAAATGCAGTAAAGGTGTTTACGGTACTTGAAGATTTAGCGACTTTTCATAAAAATAATTTTGAAATCAAAACACTAATTGCCTTACAGATATTGGTTAGTCGGCTATTAATTGAGTCTCTTACGGGTTTATTTTGAATAGTTAACGCAGTAACGAAACGTAATCGTTACAATTCAAGAACTAGTAGGTAGACCAGCAAAACGGTGTGAGTCTGCGAGTGGTGAGAGGGAAATACGAAGTATCTAGTGGTTTCCGACTGCCAGCGGTACCTGCTGACGACTGACCGACTAATGAATAATGCTTTATTCCCGAATCCGGGTACAGATGGATTCATATTTCGGTTTCGAATCCTTTTCAATGTTCTCATTCTCACTTACACAAATTCTCGTTTTTTTTTTCTTTCTTTTGGCTACCTACGCCATTGATTTTCGCTCTTGCTCTTTACTAACCATAGCATAATATTTATGCTGTGACTACACTCCAGCAAAGCGGCAAGAGCGGGAACATCTGGGAGGTGGTTGCCAGAGTTCCGATCTTTTATTCCAAATCTGGGTTGTAGAAGTGAATGATTTTGATAATCTTAGATTTATACTCGGACTCGATCTTTTTTGGGTACTAAAGTACTTTTGAGTATTAGAGTCCAAATAAGGACGAAACCGGTCTATGTCTTCTGCTATAGTACATACCGCAAGTCTCGGCAGGACTGGAGTGATGATAGCTAGCAACTGATGTGATTCAATGCCCGTTGTGGTACTAGCCAGGGAAGTAGATGTTTTCGAGAGCTAGTTTTCTTCCCACAGCTTTTTCTTGCTAAAATGTGTCGGTGGAAGCTGCTCTGTGGGGTTTGGAGCGGTGGCAAAACTAGAGGAGAAAGGTAACAGCAACGCCACAAGGAGACAACCACATACACGTGTTTCAAGCCAATTGATATTTTGTTATTCTGAAAATAAATAGTATGCTATGGACGAAAAACGACTAAAATAATGTTTTGACAGTTGTCATAAATAGTTAATTGTAATTATTGTCGCAGCTGTGCTCTAAAACTGCGCCGCACTTAACTGTGAAATATAAAAAAATGAAAATTATGCAAAATATCAAAGTAGGCCTAGGATCTAAAAATTTTGCATTCATACTCAGTTTTTCTCTCCAAATTGCTTTTCTTAATAACATTTTTTGATATCTCCTGGAGACAGGGCCTTGTGCTAGTGTAAAAAGTTAGTTTTTTGTAAATTTCCAACGTATAGTTGATGTTTGGAAATTAAAGGTATGACACAAATTATTGTCTATTCAAGCAGGGCTTATTCCCAAAAAATGAAGTTTCAACTAAAGAATTAGTCGATCAGTGGCACAATGCATATATATATATATATATATATATATATATATATATATATATATATATATATATATATATATATATATATATATATATATATATATATATATATATACGAGGGCGGACCGATAAATCTGTGCCTTTTTGAATTTTCCGCCTCTTCACAGAAAGCAAAGAAGGACAACAGTGTTGCTGTAAACAAGCATCTGTCAGTTGACTCCTGCCAAATTTTGAACAAGCGGCGTCATTTAGTTTGTGTTAGATAGCCATTGAAAGCAGACAACCTCTTGAGTTATAACGAAAATAGGAAAAAATGAATTTAATGTGCTCATCAAACATTATTTTTTGCGGTAAAAAATCATTACTCAAACCAAGGTTAAGCTTGATAAAAAAAGTGGTTTACTGAATTTTGTTGCGGTCGTACAAGCACAAATAACGCCGATCGTTCTGGACGCCCAGTTGAGGGCGCTGCTACACCCGAAACAATTTAAAAAATTCACGATGTGGTGTTGATCGATCGGAGATTGAACATGTGGGAGATTTTGGAAGCCATACGCATATCACATGGCTCAGTGGTTTCGATTTTGCATGATCACTTGGGTATCAAAAAGCTGTCTCCAAGATGGGTGCCGCGTTTGCATCCAATCGACCACAAACGCAATCGTGTGACAACTTCGAAGGAGTGTTTGGCGTTGTTCAACCACAATAGCAACGAGTTTTTGCGCCGTTTCGTAACCGTGGACGAAACATGGATTCACCACAACACACCAGAGACAAAGCAGCAGTCAAAACACTGGGTTTCTCCGTGCGAATCGGCGCCGAAGAAGGCCAAGGTGGGTTTGTCAGCCAATAAAGTCATGGCGACCGGTTTTTTGGGACGCACGCGGTATAATCCACATTGGTCACCTTCAAAGGAAAGAACAATCAATGGCGAATATTATGCCAACTGATTGGACCGATCCAATGACGATTTGAAGAAAAAACGACCGCATTTGGCCAAGAAAAAAGCTTTTTTCCATCGAAGCAATGCAAAAGTGCACACATGTGTAGTCTCCATGGCGAAATTACGTAAATTGGGCTACGGATTGCTCCCTTATCTCACCCTATTTTCCGGAGTTAGCCCCGAGTGACTATGTTTCCAAACTAAAAGAAATGGCTCGGCGGAAAGAGATTTGACTCCAATGATGAAATCATCTCACAAACAAATACCTATTGTGAGGACCTCAACAAATCTTATTTTTTGGAGGGGATAAAAGAAATTGGAGAAACGTTGGACGAAGTGTATATAGCTCAAAGGAGACTATGTTGAGAAATAAAATGATTTTTTGTCAAAACACCTGTGTTTCATTCAAAACGCCCTTATATATATATATATATATATATATATATATATATATATATATATATATATATATATATATATATATATATATATACATATATATATAGTAAACTAATAAGTGTGCAAAAATCCAGGGTGTGATTCCTTGTTGAAAATTAATTGAGGTCTATTATATAAAACTCATACACCCTCGCCTGTGAAGATACGGCTCCTTGGGGGTACAAAAAAATATTCTTTTTCATAAACATTGAAGAAATGAGAATAATAAATCAAGTAGATGTTGTCTGCTATCGAGAAGACACTGGCTCAACAACCTGTTAGTTTTCCAGTAAGGTTGTAAGGGGTAGAAAAAGCCACATCTGGAACATGTTTCACACGTAACATTTTTTCATACAGCTATATCGCCATCTTAAAATAGAGTTTGAATAGCTTTGTTCATTTTTAACAAAAAAAGGTCTTCTGTATTTTTTCTTACATTTAACGATTTCTGGAGAAAAAGTATTTTAATTCAATTACGTAGCATAATTTGCAGTGTAGAACTTTAATTGGACTGTAATTTATACAGTAGGCCACTGGATATTGTAATGATAATCCAGTTGTTAATTAGGTGCTAGTTATTGTCATTTACTGGTAATACTGTGATCCCTTTCAGAATATAAAACTCGTTGGAGCGGCCTTAGCGGGCCTCAGTCTTGAGCATGCTCGCTCCCCCGAATTAAATCCTTTAGATGTTTTTACTTGTGGCCATTTGAAAACTTTGCTGTTTATGGCTCATATTCAAAACTTATAATATTTAAGAAACCGCATTATTATATCGTATAGGGTAATTCAAGATTCTCCTGGAATTTTTAATGGAATATGCAGTTTTATGCTCCGACGTGTATATTCCTGTATAATGGCTTAATGTGGTGATTTGCAGCACTTATTATGATTTTTATGTATTATATATTTATTATTAAATATTTATTGTCATATTTTGTATAATTCTACGCCTATTTAATTTCAATAGCGAGTTTTCTGGATTACTCGGAATAGAATTCTTAACACATAACGAGGCTAGAATAGATTTTAAGAAACATAAACTACGTGTAGGTAACAGGTGTCTAGATATCAAATTTCCCAGCGAAGGGATTAAATAAACACCAAGTAGAAGTAATCAATTGTTACACGAAACCAGAGGATATGGTATCGATAACAGAAACGACTTAAAACTAAAGTATATAATAACAAACGAATATTTCTCTCACGTCAATATACTTGACCTGATGAACCATATATATATAGCAACATACACAAACAAAACGGAGAAAGGTCGTACAAACAGATTATTAAATTACAACACAGAAAAGCTCACGTATGCAGCTCAACCGCCAGAACACCAGTATAAACGGAGATCGTATGCCACGAACGCTACCAATTTTCATTTTAGTCAGCAGAATAGATCCGTGAATAAAATAGTTAATAAGACAGTAGATTTAAATAATACGAAGATCAATCACAAAATTAAAAGTAAATATAAATAGTGTAATCAACCAAATAAAGACGAATTATTTAAATGCCGAGGAAAGACACGTACCGATAAATCTTTTAACAGAGTACCAAGCCATATTTTAAAATAAGGACGAGCCTTTAATATACATACAGAAAACTATGCTATGTAGTTGAATTTAATTTTTTTTCTCCAGAAATCGCTAAAATCAAGATAATACAGCAAGAAAGAAGCTGTGAAAAGAAACCCAGGAAGCAAAATCAACTACCACCCTGACTAATCCCACGACAGGCGTTAAATTACATCACTCATTAACCACCATCACTTCAGTCTACCGAAATTTGCGGTATGTAGTATAGCAGAAGACAGACCGGTTTCGACCTTGATTGGGCTCTATATTATGTCATCTATGTTCCAACAAGTCGCCATTAATAAAGATGGCACTTCTATATAATGCAGTGGAAAATAGCACGAAGCGCCATCTCCGGATTTGTGCCGATTTTAGACTACCGCAGGTGCTTTTACATACACACGTTATAGCGAGAAGGAATCTCTAAAAAGAAAAATAGCTAGCGAAAGCAACTACCTCCTTGGCTAATACCACGACAAGCGCTGAGTCAGATTACCCGCTAGCCACCTTTACTTCAGTCGTGCGGGACTTGCGGTACCATGTATATGAGGACATGGACCGGCTTTGCCCTTGTTTGGACCATTTTGTATACCATACATATGCTCCAACAAGTTGACCATAAGACAGGCGCTGCCATATGATGAAGTGCAGAATAACGTGAAGCGCCACCTCCAGTTTTGGGACGGCTCTAGAACTAGTAGATCGCAGATTCAAGTGCCGTATTCAGGCAGTCAGTCATTTTCACTCGAATGTGGAAAGGCCGGCTGAGACCGTCCAAAACTTGTAACTATTAATTTTTTCTTAATATTTATTTATGTTTTTATAATTATACAATATGCTTTTTTACCTAAAGGCTTTTGCTTATGCATGTAAAATATCATAGTCTTTATCGATTAAATTGTCTTTCTTAATATTCAAGCGTCAAATATTCAGTTAGAAATGTCACTTTTAAAGTTTCGTTATATATACATGTATAAAATATATATATATATATATATATATATATATATATATATATATATATATATATATATATATATATATGCAGGGTGGTGCATTGACAACGAAAAAGACCGATTTGCATCCAGAAAATTTTTTTTTAAGAAACGCTGAAACACGTCAAATTTAATATTGAGGGGGATATGTTTTGACATAAAACTCAACTCAGTCACATCAACCCCTTAAGGGTGGCGATAACAACCCTTATATTTTAAATAGGGAACATGGATCGAGAGTTACATCACTTGAAAGCTCTTTCTTTTCTGAATTCAGCACACAAATTTTTTTGAAAGTTTTATCAATTCGTTTAAAGATTATTCACACTTGGTTTTGCAAGAACGTATTTCATTCATTGTGATAAGAAATTAACTAATTAGTTAATTTTTCGTTAAAAAAAAACTAAACGACATAACCAAACGTTCAAAAATGTTTATTAAGTTGAGTAAGTGTTTAAATTGTTGACCACCAGCGTCCATAAAAAGGTACAAATGTTGTTCAAAACGAGCTCTGACATTCTGGAGCCTTTGTGGAGTTATTAAACGGCATTCTTCAACAATGCGTCGTCGTAATTCTTCCAGAGACTCCGGTTCTGTCGCATAAATTCTACTATTTAAATAGCCCCATAGAAAGAAGTCTAAAGGAGCTAAATCCGGTGATCTAGGGGGTCACTCATTATCACCTCTACGCCCAATCCATTGTCCTGGAAACTCTCCCCTACCACGTTGTGAAAAAAGCGAAGGAGCTCCATCTTGTTGAAACACTAATTGATTTTCTTGATAGTGATCATTATTTTCAACAATGTCAATTAGGAGAGGGTAAACGATATCATCTAGTAACTCCAAATACGTTTCGCCACTCAAATTGCCATCAAGAAAAATTGGTCCGATTAAACAGTCTCCAAAAATGCCAGTTCAGACATTCAATTTCTGTGGAGTTTGAGTGTGGACTTCATGAAAATTTCTTGGATTATTATCTGCCCAATAACGACAATTGTGACGATTGACTGTAGAGTTAAATAAAAACGTACACTCGTCTGAAAAACAGATATTGAACAGAAAGTTCCCGTTATCAGCTATTCGTGCAGTCACACCTTCACAAAACTCCAGCCGCCGATCAAAATTATCTTCACTCAGTTGTTGCACAAGATGAATTTTATACGGGTGAAATTTATGATGCTTCAATGTTCGCTGAATAGTTCTTCTTTTGATGTTTGAAATAGTGACCAGATTTCTCGAGCTCACAGTTGGTTCTGCAGCAATTTTTCCTAAAACTTCAATCTCAGTAGTCTCATTTCTAACCGGAAATTCACGTTCAGGATCCCGTTTTTTGTTGGCTACTAAATCACTTTTTCGAAACTTTGCTACTACCTCCAAAATGTATTTTCTGTTAACATGTCTGTTCGGATGTCGTTCATTAAACAAATTTGCCGTACGGTTGGCACAGTCATCGTTTTTGAAAAAAAGAGTAATTATTTCAACTCTTTCTTCTGCAGAATACACCATTGTAAAATTAATTTTTGGTAGTACTATCAAGTATCAAACCGACCGATAAACTAAAATAATAAACCGCATTTCTCTCATTCCGATAAGAAATGTTCTGATAGTAAATTTTTTTTGTTTGCAAACCAACAAAACATTGACTATCAGCACATTTCTTATCGGAATGAGTGAAATTCGTTTTAGCATCTTCAACTGTGAATAATTTTTAAACGAGTTGATAAAACTTTCAAAAAAATTTGTGCGCTGAATTCAGAAAAGAAAGATATTTCAAATGACGTAACACTCGACCCATGTTCCCTATTTAAAATATAAGGGTTGTTATCACCACCCTTAAGAGATTAATGTGACAAAGCTGAGTTTTATGTCAAAACATGCCCCCCTCAATATTACAATTGACGTGTTTCAGCGTTTCCTAAAAAAAAATTACTCTGAACGCAACTCGGCCTGTTTCGTTTTCAATGCGCCACCCCATATATATATATATATATATATATATATATATATATATATATATATATATATATATATATATATATATATATATATATATATATATATTTATATATAGATATGCATGTATAACCAAAAGCGTACTTGGAGAACCCAAATCACCACACCACATTTTAAAACACCTGACGATCGTTTCACTAACCAAGTTACCGCCATCAGAGGATCAATAATTCTAAATATCTGATATCCACAACTTTATTTACATTGTTCTGCTGGTAGTCGTTCCCAGCGATTTAGGGAAGTTCAATGACACAAAAATTTACATATTTCGTTTGGCGGAAATATCTGAATTATTTTATTTTCTATCGGAGGTGCTTCTGCTGTTTTTTTAAAAGTAATATATCAGTAGACTATCCATACGCGGCAGAGCCAGATTCATGCAGCTTTTAATATTACTATATTTAGCACGTTATTTACTTTCGAAGGCGTCCAGGTTGTCTAACATTTTTCAATAATTGTAGATTATGCTTATTTACGTGGTGATTATTATCAAATATGTCGGGCAACGGTAGAACTACCTATAGTATCGCATCTTAATTGTGTTATATGTTCTTTGAATCTAAATTCAATACATGTTGTTGTTTGTCAGACGTATTTAAGATCACAATCGTTACAACTTATTTAATAAATTCCCGACATTTTGGCTATACTCTCCTTATTTTTGGGTTATCTAGCAACTTTTTAAAACGACTTTTTGTGTAAAATGTTATTTGCAAATTGACTGTTATTTAACTGCTTTCTAGACCTCTCGTGATTCTGGGTTCAAATGGTAAGCAAACAAAGTTTTTTCGGCTTTCTCTCTTCCAAAAGTCATTGATTTCGCTAACATTTTCTTTAGTTTATGTTTGTTTATTAATTTATCCACTAGACAAGCAGTGTATCCGTTATATTCGTCCACGTGCTTGAGTTACCCTATTTCTTTGGTATATCTATATATTTAAAGGAAAGTAAATTAACCTGTTAAATAAAAAAATCAGACTGAATATTTTTTGTGCGCACGTATGACGCGAGTCGTTCGGAATGTAACTAAGAGTGTAGGTTTTCTTCCTATGGACATAGTATTCTAAAGTATCTTTATTTTTAATAACTGGTACATCTAGAAAGGGTAATTTATTATTAATTTCTAATTCGTGGGTAAATTTGATATAATCAAATTTATTGTTTAATTTGGCAATAAAATGTTTTATTCTGCAAATATTTGTATTAAACACTGTGAATATATGATCCACATAACGAAACCACACTTTATGAAAATACTCACCTGCACTTTCAAGGTCTGTTTCAAATCTACTCGTGAAAAGGTCTGCAATATATGGCGATAGTAGGTTATCCATTGCCGTGACTTGGGTTAGTTCAAAAACTCATTATTGAATTGAAAAATATTTTCTTTATTACACAGGTTTGTTATTTGCAGACCTTTTTATTTATGCTATTCAGCCTGTTAGTGATGGCGATAATACATCTAGTCTTACATATTTACGCAAGTTCTAAAGCTGGTCAGCTTTTTTAATAGTTGGCTGGTGTGGTATACTTGCAATATGGTAGGTGGTAGTGGAATTTTCCTTTACGTGATAGTAAAGGATTTTTTTCACGTCCGAGGAGGTACCACCCCTTGCATCAAGGGACCGGTGAAGTCCCAACGGACGTTTCCGGTCCTGGTGTATGAGTCTGTTACCTTATAAACAAAAATGATGATGGCTCCTCCTTGTACAAAAGATTCCGGAGAGAAAATACCCCTCCATTCGGATCTCCGGGAGAGGGGTGTACAGGGGGCGCTAGCATCGAGGATTACAATATCCTTTTCGAATATATGTGGCCTAAATTCTAACCTGAACTCCGTCCACCTTTTCCTCCAGGCTAATAGGCCCCAACTCCTCTTCCTGACAGAAACTCAAATCAGCGCCAAGATTGCCACTAATCACCTTAATTTTCCGGGCTATGAGCTCCTTACTTCTTTTAAATTGCATGGAGGCGTGTGCGCGTACGTCCGTAGCAATCTACCCTGCACCAGACTCCCCAATTTAGAAGCTGGCAGAAAAGACATACTATGGATAAAACTCTCTCTCAGGGCTGCAACTAAATTCATCTGTTGCATTTATAGGTCACCTTCTGACAACAACTTTGTCCAGCTCTTCGACTACCTTTCCAAAAAAATCGACCATCTGATTTCTGAATATCCTTCCTACGAGGTCACCATTCTTGGTGACTTCAATGTCCATAATACGGAATGGCTACGATCTTCAAAACCCGATGCAGAAGGAAGAGCAGCAGAGGCCTTTGCAGTCAGCAATTCTTTAGCCAATATGGTTCAGCAACCTACTTACTTTCCTCGCATCCCAACACACAGCTCAAATCCCTTGGATCTCCTTCTTACTACAAATCCTGACTACGATAAGATATCAGTCACCGCCCCACTGGGTCGCTCAGACCACGGCATGGTCACTACTTCCTGGGCAATGCAACCCGAGGTCACACAGTCAACACACCCACGTATCGTTTGGCACTACAACTCGGCGTACTGGGACGAAATGCGAGATTACTTTTCCTCATTTCCAAGGGCGTCTGTCTGCTTTTCTCATTCTGACCCCTCTGATATCTCACAAAACGTCACCGAAATTATCCAAGCTGGCATGGAATTATTTATTCCACATACACAGAAAACCTCTGCAGCCACTCAAAAGCCCTGGTTCTCTAAATCCTGTGACAAGGCCAGACTTGAAAAGGTCAAAGCTCACAAAAAGCTTCTACACAATCCCAGTCAAGAAAACCGTCAAGCATTTAACGACGCAAGAAACCGCTATGTCCGCATTCTTTCTGAGGCAAAAAACTCGTTTAATAACCACATCAAAAACAAAGTCATCTTAAGCTCCAGCGACAGCAAACCCTTTTGGACTCTTGCTAAATCTATTGGGAATAATTTCTGCAAGAGCACGTTCCCACCTCTTGTCTCAGGGGATGAAATTGTTTCTACCGTCCTGGGCAAGGCTGAACTTTTTGCCTCGTTGTTCGCCGGCAATTCTACTCTTAACCCACCTCCAAATGTTCAACAACCAACAGTCCCCAATGTCGCGCATAAAATGAGGAATATAATTTTCAAAACTAGAAAGGTACGAAAGATGCGCTCTTAATACCAGGAAAGCCTCTGGCCTTGACGAGATCCCAGCAGTTGTTCTCAAAAATGCGCACCAGAACTTGCTCCTGTCCTGACTCGTCTGTTTCAGACATCTTACAATAGAGGCATATTCCTAAGTAATTGGAAAACTGCTCGAGTACAACCCGTCCCCAAAAAAGGATCGAACGCGCTTCCTAGCAACTACAGGCCTATTTCTCTCCTTTCAGTCATCTCTAAAGTGACGGAAAAGTATATAAACACCGAATTACTAAAATTTCTTGAAAAACACAGTCTAATCCACGACAGGCAGTATGGATTCCGTCAGCGCGGATCAACTGCCGACCTCCTTTCCTTTGTAACCCATTCTTGGAACAAGTCTATGGAACTACACGGTGAATCCCAGATTGTCGCTCTAGACATATCCAAAGCATTCGACCAGGTCTGACACGCAGCGCTGCTTAATAAACTACCGGCCTATGGCCTACCACCAAAACTCTGTACGTGGACAGCAAATTTCCTCTCCAACCAGAGTCGTGGATGGCCATTCCTCTAAACTGTATCCAATTAATGCAGGAGTTCCTCAAGATTCAGCCTTAGCCCCTACTTTGTTTCTGCTCCACATCAATGACCTCCTCTCTAGCACATCCAACCGAGTTCACAGTTACGCGGACGACCGCACCCTCCACTCCAATATACAATATTCTAAGCCTGTCTCTTTAGCCCAACTAGATGAGGATCGCAAACTCATGGGGGGTTCCATCTCCTTGTACAATTAAACCCAACCAAATCACAGTCTTGCTTTCTTTCTCATAACAGATACACCAGCCCTATACCCATCACAATAAACAACCAAGTTATTCAAAGTAATGAGTCCTTTTCACTTGTTGGCATCTCTGTGGATCGAAATCTCAATTGGCACCAACATGTCACATCAATGCAGAAGCGGCTGCTAGGAAATTAGGTTTCCTCTTCCGGGCTCGCAAATACTTTTCACCAGCTAATCTCTATACTTTATATACTTCACAAATAAGACCAAACCTCGAATACTGCTCCCACATCTAGGGTGCTGCTGCCGCTTCTACACTCGCTATCCTGGACTACATTCAGAAGAGAGATATACGTCTCATCGGTGACCCTACCCTCACCCAAAGGCTGCCATCCCTCACCCACCGACGTGCCGTTGGTGACCTCTCTCTCTCTTTTATAGATATCTTCACGGGCACTGCTCAGAGGAGCTTTCTTCCATAGTTCCTCCAGCTGCTGCCCCCAACAGATCTACCAGGGGAGCAGAGCGAATGCACCCTTTTACTGTCCAAGTCACCAGACATAGAACATCTTGTTATGCCCGCTCTTTTGTCCCGAGGACTTCCAAGTTGTGGAACTCCTTGCCGGCATACATTTTTCCTTCTCCCCCGAACCTCCAAACCTTCAAGTCCAGAATTAACAAGTTGCCTCTTTCCTCCTTGTCGACACCCACGGTACGATAGTATTTAGGCTGTAAGCCCTCGTGGTGTGTTGTTGAAATTAAATTTTAAAAAATTGTAGGTATACTTACTTTTAGATGACTTATTCTTAGCTCTCTCCATTGCTGACATTTTAAGCTGGAATGTTCTGATGTAGGCGTGGAAACTGCAAAGATGCATAATGATTAATACCTGCTACTACAGTGAAATCATGTTAAATAGGTCAAAGCCAAAGCATTAACTGGTCAATTCAAGTCAGGTCAGGTCACGTCAGATCTTGACCTCCAACTTCATCTAAACGAACCGAATCCACCAGTGTCTCACGTGCCTCGTAGTAACTGGGCAGCGTTGCAACACCAAGTTTGAACCAGCACAACTTCACTTATCAAATTACATAAAAATATAGCGTAAATTCCCCATAGAGGGAGTCGCTTTTGAAAATGTCGTTTAGGTAAAAGAATTAAATAGTGAAATATGTAGGTGAAACTGAAACTATGCAATTTGAAAGAAATCTTTGTGTTAATTAATAGGTTAAAAAATTCCAAAGCATAATTAAATAGGACATTGCAGTTATTTTATTAAAAAAACTTCTTGGTGTTTGTTCAGCGAGCCTTTTAAAAAAACAATTTGGCAAAATAAATAACATAGTTTGCATTCACAATTACGAAAAAAGCCTGGGCGCAGCAAGTGCGTTATGATAGTGAATTTTCAGAAAAATGTTTTACATGGCAAATATGTGTTTTTTTTTTAAAGAAAACAGATATCAAATTTGGTTACCAGTATAACATAAATAGTAAAAACAATGTACCATATTTCATCAAAATAACTTTATTGTTTGAAAATGTAAAAAAAAATCGAAAATAAACTTTAAATGTTCCCGAAAAAACTAGTTTCCTGGCCAACGAACCTTATAGGTTAATAGCAAATTGAGCTATTCAAATTTGAGGCATTCAATAAAAATTCGCTACCATAACGCACTTGCTGAGTCCCGAATTTATTTTCTACCAAACATGCATTACAATTTCGTGGTCTAAATTCCATACATTTAAGGCTGGCTCAGAACTGACACTGATAGGGGGAATCCGTCTGTCAAATTAAAAGAAAACATTGTTTAATCTATTTCAACTGAGCAGATTTTCCTGGTTACCGAACTTATCCAAGCCACTTGCAAAATGAAGGTACTCACCAAATTTGATGAAAATCGGCCCATTATTTTTTGAGTTATCGGTGTGATACATACATACATACATATATATATATATATATATATATATATATATATATATATATATATATATATATATATATATATATATCTATATATATATATAGATATATATATATATATATATATATATATATATATATATATATATATATATATATATATATATATATATATATATATATATAAAAACATATAAAAATTGAAACCGACCCCGGATATGTGTTCTCGGGGACCTAATTAGTGCTAATTTGAAGGAATTTTTTCAAAATTCAAAAGTCGAGATCTCCACATTAGTGAATTTTTTTTTAAGAAAATTCACTAAAAACGCATTGACCAACTAAATTGCATAAGAATTTTTTTTTAATTGAAACGTTTGTGCCGAAGCTAAAAAATCGTAAGATTCTCCGTAACCAAATCAAACTGTATTCACACCTATAAAGGGTTTTGACCTTCGATAAGTCACCATTTTTCAAAAATAAAGCTTTATTTAGCTAGCAAAACGACATTTTCTTTTCTAAAAGGTTTACTTATTTACGTTTTTTTTTACTCGAAGGTTCCTAGGGAACTTCATTAACAAAAAATTCGCCGACACATAAAAGTCGTCATATTCACCGCAACCAAACTAGCCATATTGTAGGATTTTTAACATTGGCTAACTGATCATTCTCCAGAAAGAAAACTTGGTTAGCGACCTTCGTATCAAAAAATTGACCGAAACATAAAAATCGCCATATTCATCGAAACCAAGCTAAACATACTAGTGGATTCCTACTTTTAGTGAATTTTCTTTAAAAAATTCACTAATGAGGAGATCCCGACTTTGAATTTTTTTTAAATTTCTTCAAATGCGCGCTAATTAGGCCCCCTAGTACACATATCCGGGGTCAGTTTCCATTTTTATATGTTTATATATATATATATATATATATATATATATATATATATATATATATATATATATATATATATATATATATATATATATATATATATATATATATATATGCGCGCTAATTAGGCCCCCTAGTACACATATCCGGGGTCAGTTTCCATTTTTATATGTTTATATATATATATATATATATATATATATATATATATATATATATATATATATATATATATGTGTGTATGTATGTATGTATCACACCAATAACTCAAAAAATAATGGGCCGATGTTGACAAAATTTGGTGAATACCTTCCTCTTGTAAGTGGATTGGATAAGTTCGTTAGCCAGGAAAATCGGCTGAGGTTTTTCCGGAAAATTTTGTGTTTTCTTTATAAAAAAAATCATATCTCCGGAAATAACAAAGTAAGAGCAGCCAAATTTGGATCGTTGTTTTATGTCGCTATATCTAAATTACTTACCGAAATTTAGCGCTGTAGGTCAAAAGACAAAAAAGTGATGGCCATTTAAAGAAAAATAAATTGGGGTTTTCCTCAAAAACGTCAAAGTGACAATTTAAGACGTCAAAATTCTTAACTTGAATCTAATACGGGCTATGGAAAGAAAATGTGTCAAGAAGAATGTTTTACAAACTTTGAAGTCTTAGTTTCAACCGTCATTGTCCTTCATTTTACTAAAATGTTTCCAGAAAATTAATTTCAAATAGAACTTTTCTCTAATGCTTGGCAGTAGCCCTGGCTATAGAGTTTATCGTTTAATGGTATATAACTTTTGTCGAATTTTCGTAAAAAATCAATATATCCGTTATTATACAAGACATAAAAAAAAATTTATACATTAATTATAGGGTGTCTTGAGCTACATCTTAAAAAAAATTCTACAATCACAGGTGACTCATAAGTCGTTGGTGATACAATTTTTTTTTAAACGAAAACGCCTTATGTTTTTGCATTTTCCATCGAAATAGAATGCATGTTTGTAAGTAAAGAAATTCTGGGCGCAGCAAGTGCGTTATGGCAGCGAGTTTTGATTAAAGGCTTCATATTTGAAAAGCTCAATTTGCTATTAACCTATAAGGTTGACCAAGAAACGGATTTTTTCGGTTACACTTTAAGTTTACTTTCGGAAATTTTTGTATGTTTTCAAACAATAAAGTTATTTTGATGAAACATGGCACATTGTTTTTACTATATATGTTATACTGGTAATCAAATTTGATGCCTGCTTTCTGAAAAAAAACCACATATTTGCTATTAAAAACATTTTTATGAAAATTCACTACCATAACGCACTTGCTGCGTCCAGACTTTTTAATATTGTTAAACTGATTAATTTTGCAAAAAGAAATTTTTGTTCAGTTTGAGCCCTTCATGTCACAAAATTCACCAGAACATAAGAATTGCCATATTCACCGCAACCAAACTAAACATATATTTGTATACTTACTATACAGGGTGTGGCGCCAAGACATTTAGTTAGCCGTTTCCCAATAACTACTCCGATTTTTGAAATTTAAAAATTTAGACACATACAATCGAGACAAATTACAGTTCAGTGAAAATAGTTTACTTTATGTCAAATTTCCGGTTTAACCGGAAGTGACTATCAACTTGCTTATTTTAAATAAAACATGGTGATTTTCATTATATTTTCGAATTCTACATTGAATTTGTGATGAATTATTACTAATACACCATATGTTAAAAATCAACTATTTTCAAAATGTTTCAATTTTTTTGAAAATTCTCGCGAAAACCAAGGTGAACGTTGCACGCTCTCTCTCTCTCTCTCTCTCTCTCTCTCTTTCTCTCTGTGTGTGTGTGTGTGGAAATACAACTGAAGAGACTCAGTTTTTGTACAGATTACCCTCAGATTGGCGCCTAAACGACACGTTTCATAGCGGTTCTTTTAAGTATACAGGGTGATGAGAATTAGCCGTGCCATTTGGTAAAATTGAAATCACAATTACTCGCTTATTTAAAATGGAACACCCTATATTTTATGAGCTCTTTCGGTTCATATCTGGTTTCCCTTTCAACGTGTATTAGCATTCCCTATACCTAAATTCCACCGTTTCCCGAATATTTCAATTTTATTGGATTCACTTAATTCAAATTGCCACAATAGATTTAAGACAGGCTTTGGAACTTGATAATATGCTTGTTGACGTCTACATGTCAAGTCCCACTCCTTACAAATGAGAAAGTGAAAGCATTACCCTGGGATCGAATCTGGTACCCTTCGATTCAGAGGCACACGTTCTTACCACTGAACCACCGAGGCTCTGTATAAAGCAGTTTAAATTATATACAGAATCAGATGTACGCTATAAATTATAAAAATTTTTAATTCAAATTTTTTTATTCTTAATATTTATTTCATTTTAAAAAAGTATGGATACAGTAATAGTAAATAAGTGTTGAAAAGAGTTTAGGTGCAGCAAGTACGTTATGGTACTGAGTTTTTCTAAAAATATTTCAAATAATGATAACTCAATTTCCCATTAAACTAGAATCTTCAGTTTTGATACAAAGTAAAACCCATATAAAGGCGGCGTGGGTACTAAATTTAAAAAATAACAACAAATTTCTTTTAAAAAACTTTTTTGTTAGACTAGATGCATTCTCGCAACAATTAGAACCGTAGACCGGTTTCGCTCTCATTAGAGCTCTTCAGTACGGCATAGTAATTGTAGCAAAAATGCACCAAAAATAACACGGCATAGTATAGCCAGTCTTAAAACACTAAGTGAGTGGTGAACGTGTCGCCACCTAGTTCGGAACCAGTACTTGCCGTACTGAAGAGCTCTAATGAGAGCGAAACCGGTCTACGGTTCTAATTGTTGCGAGAATGCATCTAGTCTTACATACTTTGTCCCTATATTGGGGTAGAAATGGGCCAGGGCTAACAATTTTTTAAATTGTTAGTTAGTTGTATACTGTCTCTATTTTTAACACTCTGTGTTATTTGGAGCGGGCGTGACAACATAGTACTTGGTTCCGAACTAGGTGGCGACACGTTCACCACTCACTTAGTGAACTTTTTTGTTATTTTGTTTGCAGAAACTGGCAGATAGATTCCTTTTGGAAATAAAAATTAAATTCTTGGTAAATTTGGAGTTTAGCACACGGGGGAATAAAAAAAAATTCTGAATCATGCTTAGAACCCTTTCTGGATGCACATACCGCAAGAAAAATTTCTTACAAATGACCCATAACAAAGCTACAGGAGTGAATAGGGGTCCTGGGCGGGGAAGAAGATAAAAAGGAAATGTGAGCGGAAGTTTAAAAAACCTATTTACAAATGAACTTTAATAAGATATTATGGTGTGACAATACCTCTTTCAAGCAGTGGCGATTTCTCCTAGTGAGCTAGGTGTGCGCCGCACACCCCAAAATATAATCAAAATGTGCACAGTTATATATGTTTTATTTCTTTTTCCCTTAGTCTTAATACATTACATATTTTATGACAATCGATTTAATTTACTTATTTGATTTCATAAATAGTCGGTTAATAGTGACTTGGAATGAAGTAGATAGCGCGTCTTTTAACATGTTCAGAGAGTAGATGTGTTTAACATAGTGAGGCAAATACCATTGATTTTAACACTGCAGTGAGCTATAAAAATTTGATTAACTCAGTTTTCTATAATCTTAGGAAGTTTAATTTTGGTATGTAGTAAGGTATTTCCTAGGACAAGATATCTACCAAATTTCATTAAAATAACTTTGTAATTTTTGGAGAAAAAAAATTGTTTTAAAAGAAAATTTAAAATTTGAATAACTCAATTTTCTCTAAACTTAGACAGTTGAATTTTGGTACGCCGAACAATCTCTCCTGAGGCAACATATATACTAAATTTCATTAAACAGCTTTGTTACTTTAGGAGAAAAAAATTTTTTTCGAAAGAAATCTCAAAATTTTCCCGGAAAACCCCGTATGATTTTTCTGACTAACGAACTCATCCAAGCCATTGATAAAAGAAAGGCACTTGCCAAGTTTCATCGAAATCGGTTGATTATTTTTTGAGTTAGCGGTTGGATATATATATATATATATATATATATATATATATATATATATATATATATATATATATATATATATATATATATATATATATATATATATATAATAATAATTTATTGAACAATATACCTCTTTTGACAAAACAACTTACAAGATTAATCAAGAGCCTGATTGAACAAAATTGAACAAATATACATTTCTCACAAAATAACTTACAAGGCTAATCAAGAGCCTGGTTGTTCAATAACGTTAAAAGTCACCTAAGTCGAAGACTTGTTGGTGATACTTGTAACATCATTCTCTCTAAAGATAAGCTAGTGCACACTCCGACACTGTAAAGAAATACAAACAAAAACCAAAACTGCAGACGAACTCCAGCGATTCGCGGAAAATATAAAAAAACATAACTATGCTTTTTGACTATAGATAAAATCTCTTTTACCAAATGTCTTAAGCCACACTATGGGTAACCTACACACACACACACATGCGCGGGCCCCACAGGTCAGACGCCAGGCACAAGAAACAACAAAATACAAAGGAAAGACCACTACACCAGCATATTAACCTCCACGACCCTGTGGATTACTTCACGATCTAGTCCAACTATCCATTTTTTTAAACCGACTTTAAAACCTCGAAATCCATGCTGCTGGCGAATTTGGGCTGGTATAGAATTATATATTCTTACGCAAAGGTAAGCATAGGAACGCTGTACAATTGTCTCCCTAGCTCTTTCTGTTTTAGATGCGTGTGCGCAGTGTCTCGTATTATAGTTGTGACTCAACTCCTTCAATTCACATCGATGAATATGCTGGTATACAGCAGCATTAAAGTAGAAAAGCTGCCTAATACCCAGCAGTTTTGTCTCAGCGTATAAAACATCCGTAGCATATGTGCGTTCTTTACCATAAATCACCTTGATGAGACAATTTTGAGCAATCTGTAATTGAGATATATGACACCTTGCAGCACCACCCCAAGCTATTATAGCATATCGTAAATGACTCTCCACTAAAGAATAATATAGAGTCCGCAGGTGTTTGATGTGTAGCATCTCTTTCAATACTGCAAATTTTACCATCACAGAGCGAATCTTTTTAGTTACATTTAAAATGTGGTGCTCCCATTTTATGTGTGAATCTATAGTAACACCCAAATACACCGCATGCTTCACACTTTTTATCTTCATGCCATCACATATTTCCAAGGTGGTAAAAGTTGACAAGTTCCTTTCGTAGCATGAAAATGGTATATACACTGTCTTCGCCGCATTTACAGTCAACAATCGGTTTTGAAACCATTCCAGGATTTTTCGAAAATCCGATTCAACTGTAGATTTGAGTATATCCCATGATTCTGCGTTATAAAATATAGCAGCATCATCCGCGTATCCAACTATCTTTCCTAACGATCTAACATAAAAATGGTCGTTTATATAAATATTAAATAATAAGGGTCCTAGAATGGTTCCTTGCGGAACACCACAGTTCATTTTTACCACATCACTCAGAACACCATTCACACACACCACCTGATATCTGTCAGACAAATAGCTTTGTAAGAGCTATTGTTGTCTTCCCCTAAACCCAATTTTCTCCAGTATTTCAAGCAATCTTGTGTGATCAACCGTATCGAATGCCTTTTTTAGATCCACCAAGACACACAATGAAGGTCTGGTGTTATCCAGACTGTGATATATATTACTCGTCAGTTCAATTATGGCATCCTGCGTAGATGTCTTTGTCCTGAAGCCATACTGCCTCTCAGATAATAATCCATATTTATCGAGATAACCATCGAAGCGTTTTTTCAGGAGACACTCAAAGACTTTAGCAATACTGGAAATCAGTGATATCGGTCTATAGTTAGCGGTATCCAGCACATCTCCTTTCTTAAATAAAGGCTTGATAACACCCATTTTAAAAGCCCTAGGGAATATGCCCTCGTCTATACACCGATTTATAATAAAAGTCAGAGGAGTGACAATCTCATCCATTATTCCTTTCAGTGTCTCTGCCCTTATTCCGTCGTACCCGGGTGCCTTGTGGTCCTTCAGTGTCTTCACAATTGATTTAATCTCATCCTCTTCTGTTCGCAATATCACCAAAGATTGACTCACCCCCGCAGATGACACCAACTTATTGGAGACAGATATCCTGCTTGCCAAATCATTCCCCACACTTGAAAAAGATTTATTAAATTGATTCGCAATCTCAAGATCAGTCTCTAGGATAGATCCATGCTCATCTCGAAGCTTAGTGATTCCTGCCTTCGCTGCTGTCTTTCCGCCAATATCATTCACTATATTCCACAAACCTCTAGAAGTATTTTTGCATCTGTCAATGATCCTACCGTAATGTTCCTTCATGGCCGTTCTTATTATACCATTTAGTCTGTTTCGATAATCTTTATATTGCTGAGCAAGTTCCTGATTATCTGGTTGCATCCTGAGCCTCCTAAACATTTGGTTTTTTTGATTCACCGATATAACAATGCCCCTGGTAATCCAGTCTTTCTTCCCCCATGTCCGGCACCTGTACATATACATATATACACATATACATATATATATATATATATATATATATATATATATATATATATATATATATATATATATATATATATATATATATATATATATATATATATATAAACATATAAAAATTGAAACTGATCCCGGATATGGATTCTAGGGGTCCTAGTTCGCACTCATTTGAAAGAATTTTTGCAAAGTCTCACCATCGATACCTCTCTATTAGTGAATTTTTTTAAATAAAAATGCACTAAAAAGACAGCTTAGTTGGACCTCTAGAAGCTACCTTTTACCCATTTTGTGGGCATACTTCCTTAAAGGCTGTTTACTTCGCCCAGAACGCTTATTCACCGCAGGTCCCGCAACTTTCTTGAGAGTTGTTCCGTAGAAATGTTTCTTGTTTATATTGTTCTTGTTTATGCATTGAGGGTGGTTGTAGGCAGGTAGAAGGGGGAGGAGAACCACCGTGACGAAGCCGCGAACCAACATTTATGTTTAAATTGTTACCTTATTGCACTTGTTTAAAATATTTTTCCTAAAATAAATTTGAGGTTGCCTTATTTGTTAGTCTCACATAGAGAACTACAATATTTTATCATTTGTCAAAGCATGGATACAGAAACAGTAACTAATCGATGAAGAGGGTCTGGGTGCAGCAAGTACGTTGTGGTAAAGAATTTTCGTAAAAATATTTAAAATCCGATAACTCAATTTCCCATTAAGCTAAAATCTTCAATCTTGAGCCATAGTAAAATCTATGTAAAATACCTTTTTAGTTGTGTTGCTTGCGAAAACTAGTTCGATTGCGTTGACCAAAACAAAACCATCTAAGCAATTGATAAGGAAAAATACATGCCATATTGATAATTTGGCAGGTACATTCTGTTAGTAAATAATTCATTTTTTTTTTATCTGGAAAACTTTTGTAACTTTAGTGAAATTTGTAACACAATTTTTTTAAAGGACTTGCAGTTTTTATATATATGTACCAAATTTTAATTTTCTAGCTCCACAGAAAATAAAAATTTCTTCAAGTGATCGCTTACTGGGACCTCGAAAACCAATCTCCAAGATCCACTTAAATTTAGAGAATAAGTTCTTATAATAAACCTAATAGTGTACGATTCTCATGAAAATTCACCACTATAATGCACTTACTGCGTCCCGAACTTTGTAATACTATACTTTTATTCAGAAGTATCAAGTCTATAATAATCATGCATAATAATAAAAAGGAGGGAAAAAAAAGTTTTGCAGACCAGTGTTACTGTTGGCTTCATACTGGTAACCTAGTCTATACAGGCTGTTTCAAAAAACATGCACCATCGCTCGTGGGACAATTCCTTACTAAAAAATAAGAAAAAAGTTACTGTACACATGGGCCCGGAAACGCATAGTTTCCAATATACAGGGAGTTGAATTTTAATTTTTTTTTAAATTTTTTATAAATAATTTCAAAACCACTGGATTGATTTTAATGAAACTTGGAACTTGAAAGTGTATTATGAAAGTGCATATTTTCAAGTGAGAATCTGCTTACAACTGCGTCAGTGGCGTGCGTACAGGGCAACTGTAAAAATTCATTTGGGGAAAAATATGTGCGCCACTGTCTTTTTCCAATTTTGATACATCAGTTATGAAGCTTATTACATAAGCCACAAAAGCTACCTCTTGGTATTTTTTCGTTCAGGGTATCCCCTAGGAGATATGATTAATTTTATAAAAAGGGGCAAAGTACCGATTAGTCGGCGTAATAATAATAATAATAATAATAATAATAATAATAATAATAATAATAATAATAATAATAATAATAATAATAATAATAATAATAATAATAATAATAATAATAATAATATATGTTTACTGCAACCATAAGAATATGAAAAACAAAACATACAGTAAACATTACAGCAATAAACGTGCAAATAACTAACCTACGTAAAACTTATTGGTGATAAACATTGAAATGAATATTACAAACATTGATAAAAAATGATAAATAAAAAAGAAAAGTAAAAAATGAAAAAACTAATCGTAGACACCATGCTTTTTCCAAACTCTTGTTTTTTGTACATTACTCAATTGACTTTAATAACAAAGTTAAAGAAAATGCTGAAAGTGACCACCATTAGCGTCGTTACAATTATTTAACCTTCTGCGCAAAGATCTTCTTACTCTTCTCCAAATATTTTGATCTTCTCTAATGCTGTTAAATGCATATTCTATTCTTCCCAACAATTCTTCTCGTGTATTTACCGGGGTTTTATACACTATTTCTTTTAAATGACCCCACAAATAAAAATCGAGAGGATTCAGGTCCGGAGATCGAGGTGGCCATGACACCGGACCTCCACGACCAATCCATCGGTGACCGTATGTGTTGACTAAATATGTTCTTACAACTGCTGCAAAATGTGCGGGCGCACCATCATGCTGGAACCACATTGTACCATTTCTCATAAAAAGCGGTAGTAACAACGGCAAATCATTTTGTAAAAAGTTTAAATATGGTTCATGGTCAAGACGATTCGGTAGAACAACAGGACCAATTATGTGATTTTCAATAATAGCAGCCCAAATATTGATGGAAAATTGATACTGTGAATTTGCAACTCTTAGAGAGTGTGGGTTTTCATCGGCCCATGTATGTAAATTGTGAAAATTTACGATACCTTTTCGCGTAAATGACGCCTCATCAGTAAATAGTACACGTTTAGAAAAATGTTGGTCGTGCCTGAGTTTGTTTAAGAACCACTGACAAAACATCACCCTTGGTTGAAAGTCTCTAGGTAGAAGTTCCTGGACACGTGTAAAATGATAGGGATATAAACTTTGGTCCTTCAGAGTTCTGTGAACTGATGATGCCGAAATATTACCCAGTTCGGTGGCAATAATTCTCGTACTTGTACTAGGATCACGTTCAACTCTATTTAATATTGCCTCTTCAACTCGTACAGTTCGGCGGTATCTTCTGCGTCCAGAGTCAGCTTTTAAAGGTTTTAAAGAACCAGTTTCTCTCAAATGTCTTACAATACGTGGGAAAATATTTGTGTCAGGAATTCTTCTTTGCGGATAAGTTTCCTGATAAACTCGCACAGCTTGTCTAGCATTTTGATTTGTTTGTCTATAAATTAACAACATATCAGTTAAATCCGTTGAAGTGTACTTAATGAAAACCATATTGAGAGGAGGAAATAATATTAATGAGCAGCTCAGTATCAACAAATAACTAAAAACGAAAATACTGCACCGTATCAAAATTTAAAGAATAGCACGAAAACTCTTTTGACGCCTACAAAGCACTTCAAAATTGTAGAATTTAGAGAACTGTCAAAAATTATAGTTTCATGGCACTTTACGATTACTGTTTTCATTACTCCAACGAATCGGTACTTTGCCCCTTTTTATAAAATTAATCATATCTCCTAAGGGATACCCTGAACGGAAAAATACCAAGAGGCAGCTTTTGTGGCTTATGTAATAAGCTTCATAACTGATGTATCAAAATTGGAAAAGGGCAGTGGCGCACATATTTTTTCCCCAAATGAATTTTTACAGTTACCCCGTACGCACGCCACTGACGCACTTGTAAGTAGATTTTCACTTGAAAATATGCACTTTTATAATACACTTTCAAGTTCTAAGTTTCATTAAAATCAATCCAGTGGTTTTGAAATTATTTATAAAAAATTAAAATAAAAAAATTCAACTCCCTGTATATTGGAAACTATGCGTTTCCGGGCCCATGTGCACAGGAACTTTTTTTCTTATTTTTGAGTAAGGAATTGCCCCACGAGCGATGGTGCATGTTTTATAAAACAGCCTGTATAGTCATGGTATGTAATGTTAAAATGTTACTTACCTTTCGTTATGGTAAAATTTTTGTTATAATGTTTAGTACTATATAAATATATTGATATGTATATTTTTCTAAAGATACTTACCTCTCTCCAATTTCTCATAATTTACCATATCAAATATAATATTAATGTAGAACTCGTATAAAAATATTTATCAAATTTCGACCATAACGTATATGTATATGATAAAACTTGCATTCACTCGCGAAATCTGCGTATATTTACTGATGCTTTCAACAAAAGGCAAATACGCAAATGTCCAACATATAAGTCTGCGACATAAAAATTAATAGTTTTGCAGCAAATTCAGTCGTGTAATTTTAGTAGTGAAATAAAGATAAGGATAAGATTTGCGGCATTTCAATATACATACGTTTTCTGCGTGCAATAAAAAAATGCCGATAACTTAAAAACAATTGATCGATTTTAATGAAGCTTGATAAACAAATTGCCTTTTGTAGAAATTATATTATATTTCGAGTTATAGTGTTAACTGAACATTCAGTCTTAGTTATTGGGCAATCAACTAGCTTTTACAGGAAGCCAGAAAAGGGAAAGCACATAATTATTATCCTTGGTAGTGGTAGACTACTAAACTTATTAACCCTGATAAAATAATTAAGGTACCTAATGTCGAGAACGTGATTGCTTTTTTAGTTGTAAAAATTATCTCTTAAACAATGTTTAATGAAAAAGCCATCTATGTCAACAATTCCAAGGGTTTTACTCTATGAAGATTAGTAAGCTGTTCACTTGGCAAGCTAGTAATTGTATATCCCAATTCATTAATTCTTGTTACAATTGCATCCTGATTATAGTTCAATTTCTCAGTAGTTTTGTTAAATTACGAAATAGCAAATTAAGTAACTTAGCCTTGGTTAAAGTTTAACAAAAGTCTGGACGCACCAAGTGCGTTATGGTACCGAATTTTCGTAAACATGTTTTTAATGGAAATGTTTTTAAAAGGAGAACATTTCGTTGGCGGTATAACCTATATAGTAGTACCAATGTACCATATTTCACTAATAGAGCTTTGATGTTTCAAAAAGTACAAACTTAAAGCCAAGATATAATTATTCACAAACAGCTTTAGGACCGAAATTGAAAAAAACACCATTTTTTTACACAACTTGCCTTCAGTAATGTTACATTAATTATAGTTTTCACAAAAATTGGACAACTTTTTAGTGAATTTTCGTAGAAAAAATTCACTAATAGGGAGATCCCGACTTTTGAATTTTGAAAAAAAAGTTTGCAAATGAGCGCGAACTAGGACCCTTAGAACCCATATCCGGGCTCAGTTTTAATTTTTATATGTTTATATATGTACATATATATATATATATATATATATATATATATATATATATATATATATATATATATATATATATATATATATATATATATATATATATATATATATATATATATATATATATATATATATATATATATATATATATATATATATATATATATATATAAAGATTTTGACAAAATTCCTCGCGTACCTTTCTTTTGTAAATGGCTTGGATAAGTTTGTTAGTCAGGAAAATTGGACGAGGTTTTCCGGGAAAATTTTGAGTTTTCATTAAAAAAATAATATCTCCGGAATTAACAAAGCAAGGACAACTAAATTTGCTACACGGGTTTATATCATTATGGGTAAGCTACGTACCAAAATTTAGCGCTATAGGTTGAAGGACAAAAAAGTTACAGGCATTTAAAAATATATACTTGGGTTTTTCTCAAAACGTCAAAGTCGCGATTTAGAACGTCAAAATTGTTAATATTCAGGCAATGAACACGAAACTAATATGATCTATGGAAGGAAAATGTCTCAAGAATAATGTTTTACAAAGCCTGAACTCTTAGTTTCAATCGTCATTGTCCTTCATTTTACTAAAATATTCCCAGAAAATTTATTTCAAATAGACGCTTTGTCTGACGCTTTAGCAGTAGTGTTGGCTATAGAGTTTATCGTTTAATAGTATATCATTTTTATCGAATTTTCGTCAAAAATCATCAAAGCGCAATATATCCGTTATTATGCAAGTTACGAAAAAAGTTGTATACATTAATTGTAGAGTGTCTTAAGCTACATCTTAAAAAATATTTCCAGAATTACAGGCTGGCCCATAAGTCGTTGGTGATTCAAATTTTCTTTTTTTTTAGTGAATTTTTTTAATCGAACACGCCCTATCTTATTGCATATTTGCATTATTTATCGAAATATAATATATAATAGCTATTTACGTGAGAAATGAAATAAAGTATATGATTGTACCTACCTCGGACAGAGTCGAGCAGTTGTGCGTTAAACTTAGCATAAACTCTCAAACATTCTTGGCGTGCATTATGTATCGGAACCACGACATGAATCATAACGACTTCTTGGACGAGCTGGAGGGTACTGTTTGCAGTACCCTCGGTGTGTCTAATAAGTTGATTATACTTGGTGACATAAATATAAACTTGCTGAATGAAACTGACATAAAGACAATAGCATATAGGCGGAGGTTGGATGAGCTCAGTGTGAGTCAGCTGATAGTGGAACCAACTCGACGTAATGCCTTGCTGGATCACATTGTGGCATCCAATGAATCCATCATAATGGATGCTGGGGTTATGTCTTGTAGTATATCAGATCATGACGTGATCTATGCGATTCTGAATGTTAGGAAGCCTAGGCTAGAGCCTATCTGCATTACGAGCAGAGATTTTAGAGCGTTTGATGTGGATGGGTTTGTGGAGGATTTGCGTGCATCAAATATGGAATGTATGTATTATATCACAGATATAGATGAAAAAGTCGCTATTTTTAATCATACGCTGTGCGATTTATACGACAAACATGCACCTATCACAACATACAGAGTAACCAAGCCTTACAGCCCTTGGATCTCAGATAACACCCGCCTACTCATGAAATTTAGAGACAGAGCAAAGGCAAGGTTTAGAAAAGATCCGTGTCAAGCGACCTGGGACGATTATAAGGGATTGCGGAATGCGGCAACTGTAACAGTCAAAACGGAGAAGAAAGCCTACCTATCCGAAAAAATTAAATCTGGGGATATAAAGACTGTTTACAAAGAACTGGAACATCTAAATATAGGCACCAAGAGAAAGACAACATTACCTGAAGCTCTCAGGGATCCCCATAAAGTCGCTGATCACCTTATGAACAATAGCTTAAGTCAGGATCCTATGGGAAGCAGCATCAATGGGTCTGCATTTTTCTGGGCGATTAGTGGTGGGGAAGGATTTCAGTTTTGTTTGGTCGATGATCCGACGGTGCTCCGGCACATAAATGCGATCAAGACCAATGCAACAGGATGTGATGGATTGAGCATTACTATGATTAAGCTTTGTAGCAGGTATATAGTTGGCTTCATAACACACATAATCAACTCGTGTATTCTGGAAGGCTATTTTCCAAAAATCTGGAAATGTGCTATCGGGCTGCCGTTTCCGAAGGTGGCGGATCCTACGGAGCTGAATCAACTGCGGATAATCAGTATATTGCCCATATTATCAAAGTTGCTGGAAAGGGTGCTGGACTCGCAGCTTAGGACTTACTTGAGTGATAAGAACATCTTATCTGACTTTCAGTCTGGATTCCGGGCTAATTATAGCTGTGCCACTGCACTGCTAAGGGTTACAGACGACATTTTGCGGGCCACGGACCAGGGTATGCTGACACTACTGGTGCTGTTGGATTTTTCCAAGGCCTTCGATACCATAAATCATAATATATTGCTGAAAATATTGAGAGCGGTTGGGATGGGCTCGGAAGCTCTGGCGTTGATCAGAAATTACTTGAGAGAACGCTACCTTATTGTGAGAGTTGGCAGCTGCGAGTCGGATGCTCGTCTTGTGGAGTGTGGTGTGCCGCAGGGCTCGATCCATGGGCCCCTGCTTTTCGCTATTTACGTAAATCATTTCCCTAGGGTCATTCAGTATTCTAAAGTACAGATGTACGCTGACGACATTCAGATATACATTTCCTTCAATGCCGCGGAGCTTTCGGATGCACTGGGAAAGGTGAATTCCGATCTGGATTCATTGTACAAAGTGTCCAAAGACCAATCGCTGTGTCTAAATGCGAAGAAGTCGGCTGCTATTTTGTTTGGGAGTCAGATTCTTGTAGAGCGCTTAAAGGTAAATGTGAGGGTCATGATCAATGGGGAGCCTCTGGAGCTTTTGGATGAGGTGCGAAACTTGGGTGTGATAATGGATAACAAGTTTAGATATAAGCGGCATGTTGGTGCCTGCCTTCAGCGGGCCTACAACAACCTGCGTCTGCTGTACCCGCAAAGGACTTATCTTCCGACTGGTGTTAAGCTAATGCTTGGGAATACCTTAGTCCTCTCGCAGTTTGCCTATTGCTCGGAATTATATTCGCCATGCTTGGATGGTTGCGATTATAATCGGATACAGAGACTGCAAAATTCCTGTCTGAGGTTCGCGTATGGTATTCGAAAATTCGAACATATCTCGCATAAACTAAATGAAGCGAAGTGGCTTAATATGCGTAATCGTTTCACTCTGAGAGCAGCAACATTGTTCCATTCTATTATTGTGTCTAGAGTCCCAACATACTTGTATAGAAAGGTAACGCACAGAACTGATGTTCATAGCATTAACATACGGTCGAAGGGCTTAATTTCACCACCTAAGTACAGGCTAACACTGTTTAAACGGTCTTTTACCTATCAGATATACACTATATACAATGGTCTTGATGAGAGTGTCAAGAGCTGTTCTGTGCGTTCCTTCAAAAAGAAACTGTTGCTGATTATGCGTGGTGTTTAAGCAGGTTGCGGGGCTGGCTGTTGACTACCAGTTTTGCATATGGGCGTAAGTGGGAGAGCAGGGGATGATTATTCATCCGTCTGAACTTCGCCCAATTCACACAGTTTCTTATTATTTTTCTTTTAATTATGTACATGGAACTGTGTTTTTGTAAACAACGTTGTATTGTTGTATTTTTTTGTTCTTTTTAATTGTGCACTTGAGTATTGTATTATCTACTGTGTGAATAAAGGCTATTTTATTATTATTATTATATCTTTGTAAAAGAAGAAATTCGGGACGCAGCGAGTGCGTTATGGTAGCGAATTTTCATTAAATGCTTCAAATTTTGAATTAATTTGCTATTAACCTATAAGGTTGACCAGAAAACCAGTTTTTTCGGGAACAATTTAAGTTTACTTTCAGAATTTTTTGTACATTTTCAAACAATAAAGTTATTTGATGAAACATGGCACATTGTTTCTAATATATAGATTATACTGGTAACCAAATTTGATGCCTGCTTTCTTAAAAAAACATATTTGCTATTAAAAACATTTTAATGAAAATTCACTACCATAACGCACTTGCTGCGTCCAGAGTTTTTTACAATAACTTACTAAATATTTATTATTAATTACCAACATATCATAATCTTACAAAAAATGATTTCTACGGAAACACTAAAAACATTTCTGCTAAAACTTTTCAAATTCAGCCTCTATTTGAGAGTACGTGTATCAGCTCGATTTTTTCGACCGGTAATACAAACAAAAATCTCTCTGAATGCGGCATTTCCATGGGGCTGCGCTATCTACTGGTAAAACGCCGTATCACAATTTATAATTTTGCCTCATGGAGTAACAGTGCGTTGCATACGTATGCATCGCCCCCCTAGACTTTGTGTGACCCAATACTTCAAGTATATACAACCCAGTAACATTAAGTATTCCAGTATCGATGTTATACAATAAACGTGTGGTATAATCCATGTCCTTAAAGCAAATGATTCTGAGAATAAAATTTTGTGTTATCTGCAGTGGTGAAATAGCAGACTTATATGCGGATCCCCAACACGTTATTCCATATCGTAGCATAGATACCACCAAACTATCATAAATGGTTAAAAGCGTTTTAATATCCAAGATAGCCCTGAGTATATAACATACATGAATCAGTTTACGGATTCTATCAGTAAGGTACTGAACATGTTTACTCCATTTTAAGTGCTGGTCAATATTAATTCCTAAGTATTTAAGGTTAGCCACTCTCTCAATTTTAGTTTCGCTATTTCCCACACTTAGCTCTGGCATAGTTTCCGCCAGCCCAGCGATAGTTGGTGAGAGTGCAACACACTTTGTTTTCTCCATATTCAGTACCAAACAATCTCTGTTAAATGCCCCACAGATTTAACCCAGTAATACATTGGCCTCCAACATTGTCGAATCCCTATCGCAGACGGTACAAATTACAGCAGTATCATCCGCATAGGAGATAATCGTACAACGTTCGTTGAAACTTATCAAGATGCCATTGATATATAATAAGAAAAGTAGATGACCCAAAACTGTCCCCTGTGGTACGCCTTGTTTCACTATCAAAGAACCACTCGTTTCGTCCCTCAACTTTACACGCTGTTCTCTATTTGAGAGATAGTTTTTAAATAATTTTAAAACTAACATATATATATATATATATATATATATATATATATATATATATATATATATATATATATATATATATAAACATATAAAAATTCAAACCGACCCCGGATATGTGTTCTAGAGGCCCTAGGTTCCGCTCATTTGAAGATTTTTTTTAATTCAAAAGTCGAGATCTCCTCATTAGTGATTTAAAAAAAAAATAAACTTCGCTAACAGACGAAATAAACTTTGCCTACCATTTGGACCGCGACTCACGAGGGGTCTAGACATAATTTTTAAGAAATAAAATTTTCAACTAAGATTTTCGACAAAAATTACTTTAAAACACTTCTAGGGGATCCAAAGAACAAGGATAGTACCGCTAAAATGTCGGGGATATATGAAGTAAGTTGTAAAGATTGTAATTATTAATGCGTCGGGAAAACAAAAAGATCTATTGAAATTAGGTTTAAAGAAGATTTAGCAGAACTAGCATACAGTACTATGGATGGGTCTTGCGTTGCCTAACGTATTTAGAATATTAATCACCACGTAGATAAAGAGAACCTAACAGTAATCAAAGATGTTAGACAGCCAGGATAGCTAAACGTTTTCGAAAGTACATACATATATACACACATCGGAAAAGTCTAGGAATATTTTTAAAAATGCACGTATTTTTTTCTTGATATGATTTAAGAAGCAAACAAAAAATGTGTGGTATAAGTAAGTGTTTAATGTTACATAAAATAAAATGTTTTAGGTCTATTGTTTATAGACAAAATGAGATTGTGAAGGTCTCCTTGTAGTAAAGGTGCCCACTCTGCTGTCAGAAGCTCCTGGAATGTAAACGCATTTTCGATGTTGCCCATATGTGGAGTAATTCTTCGTTGAAGCATATACTAGACATGTTCTATCGGATTCAGGTCCAGGAGTTATACTGACCATGGTAAAACTTAAATTCCCGCGTTATCCAGCCAGTTGGTTACGACGCGCGCGGTATGTGGACGGGCATTATCATGCATTAGGTGGAAGTTTTGGCCAACAGCGCCTGCAAATGGACACACGATAGGTTGAAGAATGGTATCCAGATAGATCTGAGCTGCTAAAAAGCGATTTGGAAAATCGAGTTCGGTTCTGCCACCAATAATTATTCCGCTCCATGCCATTATTGTACCACCTCTGTATGCGTACACTTCCTGAATATGTTTTAAGCGTTCCTCATTTCCAGATCGTCTCCACACCCTTATTCAACGAGAATCCGGATAGAAACAAACCTAGATTCGTCTGTAAATAAAACTGTAGCCCAGTTATCTGCAGACCAATTCAGAAAATTTTGGCACCAGTCCAATCTTGCAGCGAGATTGCCTCTGGAAATAGGTGGACATCTGAGTGGACGTCTACTAGAGAGGTTTGCTTCGTGAAGGTGATTTCTTACAGTATCTCGGCTAATGGTTACATTATTCGCCCTTTGCAGAGCCGTAACCAATTCAGGTGCCGCAATTGTAAGCTCCCTTCTGGCAGTTAAACATACAAATTTATCCTGACCTTCCGTCGTAGAGGGTCCTCATCCTGGATGTTGCTCGGACAGACTGCGATTTTCCCTTAAACGCCTCCATAAACGACTTGTCACATTTTGGGAAACACCCATCCGCTCAGGTACTTCATTCTGCCGCATGCCCGCTCGTCTAAAGCCAAATGTCGCCGTTCCATGGAAAAACACAATATTTTTAATGCAGCCACTAAACAACAACTGAAGAATGACTGATTAAATACATACACCCTGAGTGCAACTTGACCGATTCCAAAATCAATTTGTTCCCTCTTTTGTATTATTTAAAAATATCCCTAGAATTTTCCGATGTATATATATATATATATATATATATATATATATATATATATATATATATATATATATATATATATATATATATATATATATATCTGTGTGTGTATGTGCGCATGTATTGAAGTGTTTTATAAACATCTGCCAAAAGTATAAGGCTGCTTTTTAACAAAATTGCGGAAGTTTACTACACTTAAAAAACGTAGCAAAGAAATCGTTGGAATATCAAAATAAAATATCTCGAGAGCATTAAAAAACGAGCACGTGTGTAACCTCCGTAAAAAGCGTAAATAAATAGCACAAAAAGCAGTGCTCTGTATGCAAAGCGTCATCAGAATACAATGACATTCAGGTTAATTCGCTTTCCGTGGCAGATTTATTCGGGCACTTAGCTGCAACTATAAAATACACTTTTCCGCTCACTCCAGCTCTCCCTGACTCTTTTTTCTACTAATCGAACCTCCAATAAACATGGAGTGTGAACCCCCCAGGCGAGAGGCTTTCAGAATTAAAATGCCGAAATGAATTTACAGTATACGAGAGTCGCCAAAGTAATTTGTATTTGAAGGAAGGACGCGCATCTAATCAGACTTGATTGTGTGTAAAGTTAGAGCTTGTCGCATTTATTACCCGCCGGCTTTCAAATTTAAATTCCTTTCGAACGCCTTGGAAAATTAATGCAGTTTTTTATTTGTGTAATGTAGAGGCAAGTGAATACTGCCGGCTTAGCCTTAAGGAATAACGAGATTTTATAAGATGAAGCAAATGTGTTCGTTTGGGTGTAATGAAAATGCAATGCTCTAGTGTCTTTGAATTTAATTTTTCGAATTACTTTATTATTCGGTTGATTTAATCGGGCTCTTACATTAACCTGGTTTAAAATTAGCTCTAAAGCCCCAGTGGTTCAGTGGAAAGAAGGTGTACCTCTGGGTCCTGGGTTCGACTTCTAGCAGAAGATTATTTCACTTTTTCAGTATACTAAGTGTTCTAGGAATTGTGTGCACAAATTCACCCACTGATGGAACATCGAAAAATAAGTGGGATTTTGTTGATAAACATGTGTCCTCCGATGCTTTATTACGGAGATACAACCCCTCAAATGGGTGGCTTGTAAATATTTTTTGGTAATAACTTCTAAATGCCTCGTTTGATTTTTACGATATTTGGAGAGTTCCGTCAAGTAGCTAAAATACACGCCCAGAATAATAGAAACCAAAAATCTCCTAATTTTAAAAGTTGTTTTCTAGGGGCTGGGGGTGGTTTTTCATCCTCAACTTTTTGGAGGTGGATATTTGGAACTTTGGATACAAGAGTTGAATTCTACCTAGAAAACTGAATAAAAAGGTATTCATAGTAGATTACAATAAAATGCACCGTTCGCAAGTTATTTGATTTTTAATATTTTGGCTAGAAGACCCCCTACTGTGACATCTTTTCTTTGAAATTAGTTTCAGTTGAAAATGGGAAAGAAATCGTCAATAGACACGAAAACATAATTTTTGTGGAATTTCACTAGAAATATTCCTGGCTGGTTAGTTTCTCGCTTCATTGACTAGTTTAAGATGTGGGGATGAAACTTCCCCCACCCATTTTCACAACAGGAAAAACCTGTAATATCAAATAATAATTCTAAAATTCAATTGCCAGATATCAAAATTCCCACTTTTTCCGGCCAATATGCTGATTGGCCCTCCTTTTTTAAAATATTTGACCAATTAATTCTGTCAGAAAAAGAGCTACCAAATTATAAGAAGCTTTTTTATTTAAGATCAGCTTTGTCAGGTGAGCCCCTAAAACTAATTGATGACCTAACTGTAGATGATGATAACTTAGACATAGCTTTAGAAACACTTAAGAAACGATATGAAAATAAAAGCCATATTTTAAATATATTCCTTTCAGAAATTTGTAATATTCAGGAGATGAACAAACCTTGTTCGCGCACATTACGCGAAATTGCAGCCAATACTTTCCGCACAACAAAATCGATTCTTAACTTGAAAATTGAAACGGAAAAATTAATCGAGTATATTTTCATTTATATAATCAGTAAAAAACTAGATACAACTACACGAAAATAATTTGCGCAAAGTAAAAAATCTGACACACTCCCAACACTGGAGGAGTTCTTCGATTTTTTACAAGGGAGGTGTACAATCCTGGAGGAGAGCGATTTCTCAATCATTAAATTTCAAACAAAAAACACTCGAAAACCCCAAGAAACCTATTCTCATTTAATAACAGACGAGGGCCTTTCAAAAATACACCTTCATGTTACTATTGTGAAAAACCCTTCACACCGCATATACTTATGCGATTCTTTCAAAAACCTTTCTGTTGGGTGGCTCACATCCAGCAGCAAAATGTAGATCCCTCAGAGCGTGCAGAGTTTGTCAAAAGAAACACCACACTCTTCTTCATATGGATTTTAAAACTTCTGCCAGGAATTCTAATTATAATTCAAAACAAGTTCTTCATCGAACGTGTGAAAGGTCAGACGACAATCAATCTTCTTCTACAAATCATGCTGCTTCGACGACTATTTCTCAAAATGTCGAACAACGTCGAGAACTTATAGAACCTAATCAAGATGTCTCCCATGCCTACTCCGCATTGTCCGAACGAAATTCTCATACTCTTTTAGCCACAGCACAAGTCTTCGTAATTTTTACACATGGTTTTGCTTTCACTGCAAGGGCACTGCTAGACAGCGGCAGCCAAGCTTTGTTCATTTCACAAAGGTTCGTTTACTGATTACAATTACAAACTCAGGAAAATATTCTAAAAATATCAGGTATTTCGCAGTCTAGTTCTTGTTCCAACAAAATGGTAAACATCGATATTCATTCATTCGCAAAAACTAATTTCAATTTTCAAGTTTCTTGCGCAGTGTTGCCACGTATAACCTGCAAACTTCCGCAAGTAAGGGTCAATGTGGAAAACCTCAAGATTCCGCTAGACCACAAACTTGCAGACCCTGGGTTCCATAATACCGCGGAAGTTGATATTTTGATAGATTCAGACTCATATTACGACCTTCTTGACGATGGACTAACAAAACTAGGGTCAAACCTTCCTGTTCTACAAAACACCCATTTAGCTTGGGTAATTGCAGGTCATATTCCCAAACAATTTGTTTCCGCACATAATGTAGTTGATGGTGTCTCGCTCTGCAATCATGCAACGATTTCGAATTCTGAGTTGGACATTAAGTCGCAAGTCTCGGAAATGGAGGAAATCCTTCCCAACAAAATTATTTCTACAGGCGAGCTACCTGAAGAGAAAAAGTTCGTACTAACTTCGTTAGATGTAACTCAGGTAAATAACTTCTGGGAAATGGAGGAAACTCCCCCTAACAAAATTCCTTCTACAGCCGATGAACTGGCTGAACAAGCTTTTTCTTTAACCACAAAAAGCCTGGAAAACAGTCGATTCCAAGTAAATGTTCCCTTTAAAACACCATCGGAAAAATTAAAACCAGGCGACTCCTTTTCCATGGCCAGACAACGATTCCCTTTTTTCGAAAAACAATTATCTAGTAGAGACCAGTTGAAGCAAGAAAATATTGGTAGCGCAGCTTTGACCTTTCAGCGATTCTCCAATGTTTCGTCACAAATTGACGTTAATCTAAAATCAAGACCCATTACAGCCATTTTTAATGACCCCTCTGATTTGGAATTCTTGACACCAGGTTACTTACACATAGGTTCCAGTTTGACCACCTTCCCTGAGAAGGATTTAACAGACATTCCTGAAACGAGACTTTCTTTCTGGCAACGATGTTCCCAAATGCAACAGCAATTCTGGAAACGCTGGTCTGTCGACTACCTAAACCGTCTTTAACATCGTCCAAAGTGGCTATACCCTTCGAAAAATCTAGAAGTCAATGACCTAGTACTCCTCAAAGATGAGTTGCTTCCTCCTTTCAAGTGGTCTATAGCCAGGATAATAGACGTGATACCAGGGAGAGACGGCAGAGTCCGAGTTGTACAAATCCTTACCCCCAGCGGTACCTACATCCGACCCATCACGAACGCCTGTCCTCTTCCAGCTTCTGAACAAGGATAATTTTGAAGCGAGTTGCTTCAACAGGGGGGAGAATGTTGGAGAAACATATTGGTACGCCCCTGTCTCTTTAATTACATACGGTTGCACTATCCTTTAAGTTTATACCTGGAATTATTTATCTCTGGATTTCACAATCTCTTCCAATTTTCTGGTAATCTTTATCCTCTAGACGTCTGTATCGCATTAGGTTTACGCATAAACAATGCCATACAAAGAATACTTATATACTGTTAGGTTCTTTATTGTAAATAGCTTTAGCTGTCTTTGACGTATTCTTTAGATGCACCCAGTGGATTTTCTTCACTAGGAATAATGCTTCTATCTAGTTGGCCATTCTGTATTACTGACATTATGTTATGTCAACTACGTCACCTAGCGTTACGCGAAAGCTCGATAAAAGCAAGCCTTTCGCAAGGTACAAGTCAGTTCTACGTTCGATTTCCTCTTCTTAAATTCTTAGGACTCCGAACTCCCAATTTTCTACTTAAACACCGCTCGCGTGTTTAAGCCAGTTCAGTGCTACAGTTCTACGTTCAATCTCCTCATCTTAAATTCTTGGGACTCCGAGTTCCCAATTTTCTACTTAAACACCGCTCGTGTGTTTAAGCCAGTTCAGTTCTACGTTCGATTTCCTCTTCTTAAATTCTTAGGACTCCGAGTTCCCAATTTTCTACTTAAACACCGCTCGCGTGTTTAAGCCAGTTCAGTGCTACAGTTCTACGTTCAATCTCCTCATCTTAAATTCTTGGGACTCCGAGTTCCCAATTTTCTACTTAAACACCGCTCGTGTGTTTAAGCTAGTTCAGCCAGTTCTACGCCAGATCTCATCTTCGCTCCTTCTTCGCTCCTTGGAACCTTGAGTTCCAAATCTTCTACTTAAACATCGCTCGCGTGTTAAGCTAGTTCAATTCTACAGTGCCGTTCTACAACGGATCTCATCATCATCGTTTTTTGGGACTTCTAAGATCCCGATCTTATACCTAAACATCGCTAGTGTGATTACGCCATTTCAGCTCAAGCTCCAATATTCCTACAGAAATTCCGTTCGTCCAGTATTACAGTGAAAAGTCAGTGTTTTCTTCAAAATTGGAAAGTATACGCGACTTAACTTTAGCGTTAAGACAATTAACTTTTTTAAACAATTTATTATTACTTAAACACAATGATTACTTAATACAATAATGAGACAAAAATATATATATAAGTGATATATTAAAATGCTTGACACGCCATGTGCCAGACTAACTAGGAACAAGCAATGAACACTCCTATCTCGGTGCTTATCCTATTTATAGTCTTCCCCTCCAGGCGTGGCACTATTGTCTCTGGAGGTGACCTGGATCTGCTAATGCTGAATGTCACCGGAGATATTCCGTTCGCACTTGCTGGTTTTACGCCTGCATTCCTACAGGCGCCACTTCAATATTATGATGACACTGCGGTTTCTAAGGAGGCCAGGATACATTGTTGCACAATAGCCTGTTGTTGTGGCTCTATTTATCTCCTCCCCCCTTTGAAGAACGAAGCTACGGTTCGTTCCGGATTTTCAAGGGAAATCCGGCTTCGGTGGTTCCTGGGTTGATCTTCAATTCTCCCTTGTCGGTTCTTGGGTTGATCTTCGTAGTTCTTCTAGTGGTTCTTCTTCTTATGACTCCCCATTTGACGGCTATCATTATGATGGCGGTTAAAATAGCCACGTACAATAATATGGTCCATATACTCAGGTGATGTAATGGTAGTTCCATTCGGCCTGGTATATTTTTCTTAATGTTTTGGAGTTGGTGTTGGATCTGCTCGATGTTATGCAGCTGTACGTTGTCTAATTTGAGTTCGGGTACCTTTTCGTAATTTGTTTCTTCCTTCGTAGTGGTGGTTTCTAATTTGGGGAGATTGAATAGTTGTTGTGTTTCCGCTGTAGTGGGGCCGGTTTTATAAATTTTGTTTCCTACTTTCAATTGGCAATTTGGTTGGAGGTTGACCAATTTGGTACCCTTGATGATATTGGTCCACTCTTGTTCTTGGCAAGTTATTCTGGCGTTTGTCTCTTCTGGCGCTAAGATGATGTATTGACTGGTTCCATATCTCGAAACTGTGGTTTGTTTAATTTTGACTAATTCTTGGTTACAATTATCGATAGGCTTTTGAAATTTTATTAGTTTTATTTCACATGGGTTCTGATCATTCATGGCTGTTGGATTGTCGTCTTGGCAGAAATATAATTTGTTCTTTAAATTTTGACATTCTTCATTTCGAAAGGCATATTGTTTACGGCTTAGGATCAAGTATTTGGTTCTAGGGATTATCATGGTAAAGGTGTGTGGATTTTTTGGGACAGGTAATGTGTACAACTGATAGTAATCATATTCTGACTCTTCAACTAGAGGTATTTCTATTTGAAATATAATTTGGAATTTATTTTGTACTGCTTTTATTTTGAATATTTTTTCATACAGATTCAGATCAGTGGTTGTTATTAGTTTGGCATTTGTTACGTATTTTTGTATTCTATTGATTTCTTTTATTATAAATTTTGGTTTTAATATGGATGTGTGAAAAATTCCTAATTTTGAAAAAGTGATTGCATTCTCAGTTGTGAGTGCTAATTCTTGAATATTATTCAATAAATGTCCAAGCTGGGTCAGCAGCTCTAGGATTTTGATGCGATGATAGTGCGTTAGTTGTTCGCTCCTAAGGCTATCAACTGTGTTACCTAACTCGTTTATTCTATTTATTATCGTGCCCTGATTGTGACTCAACCCTACGATCGTTTTATTGAACTCTCCGATTGCTTCTAGCATTACCGAATTTTGCGATTTAAAAAGATCAGGAATTTTGTTTTGGTCTGTACTTAATATTTCTATTGCCTGATATATACGTTCGCCATCTTGTGAATCGAGATTGCCAGTTATTGATTTAAATATCGATCCTAGCCCATTGATTATGCCCCGTCTCTGTCTCTCATTGATGTTATCTTTCTCTAAGAATATCCTATAAAATGTATCGTCTATATTATCTATAGTAAAATTTAATGTTAGTATAAAATTATGGTATTCGTCGTGGTAATCTTTTGTCATAGACGTAACTGTGTTTATGTAATGTCTTTTTATTTGGTTATAGTCTTCGTGTAGTTGTGTCAGGTCATGTATATGTATCAAGTTCCAGCTGCTAGTCTCTGTGTATGCTGTACCTAATTTCTTTGGCAGCATACCTGGATTGTCCGTCAAGTCTTGTATTTGGGCTGTTATTCCTGTGGCAAGGAACCTGCAAGACGTAAATTTCTTAGATGTGCTATTGTCTGTTCGTCATTTTTATGGTTTATTAGAATAGCTTTGTTATGTTCTAATAAGGATATTATTGAATAGGGTCCTGAAAAGGGGTTTTTATGTTTTTTATGAAATCCCGGTGGTATCTGTTTGTATACCACGTCGCCTTCCTTGAACGGCTGGTTCGTGTTTTTATTAGTTCGTTGTAAGGTTTTTTGTTTTGACGTTTCTATGCGACTTCTAACAATTTTGTAGATGATTTTCATAATTTCTTTGTGTTGTACGTTATACTCTTGCGTAATTATTACTTCCGGGTCGTAGTTAAACATTTCCGGTATATAGCCGAATATTAAGTCGAATGGTGGTTTTAGTGTTTGTGAGTGTATCGTGGAATTATAGGCGAATATACAGTAGGGTATTAATTCTATGGGTTTCATATTTTTGAATTTCTCCTTAAATAATCGATAATGTTCAATGATGGTGCTGTGAAATCGTTCTATGGGTCCGTTTGATTCGGGGTTTTGGGGTGTTGTGGTGTGCAATTCTATTTGGTATGTCTCTAGTAGTTCTTTTACTACTAAATTCGAGAACTCCGTTCCTGGGTCCGCAATTAGGGTTTTACACGCTCCGTACTGTGAAAAGTATTTAATTAAGTTTTTTGCAATTTCTGTAGCGTTTTGGCTTTTGATGGGAAATGCTTGACCGAATTTACTGAATGGATCCAATATGGTTAAAAATATTGCTCGTTCAATTTGGAACGTATCTACGTGGATTGTTTCTAAAGGTTTGGATGCTGTTGGAGTGTGTTCTAATGCTATCTGTACCGGGTTCCTGTTATATTTGCACGTTTTACACAGCTCACACGTTTTTACATATTCTTCTATGTGTTTCTTTAAATTGGGGTAATAGTATTTTCTCTTTATTCTTAAGTAAGTCTCCTCAGCCCCGCGATGGTTGGACTTACCCTGATGATATTTGACTATCATATCCGTTAGCTCGTCTTCCTGGATTTCTTCCCTCATTTCTAAACATCTATAAAATTTTGGTGACTCTACATTATTAAAGTTTTTGTTGATTGCCGAACTGACTAGTTCGTAATCTTGTTCATTTACGAAAAGGCAATAATATTTTCTTTGTGGTAAACAGTATTCCTTTATAAATTTTTCTATTTGATTGGGGTCATTTAAATTAAAGTTTGCATAAATAAAGTTTCGTTTGTCTTTCCTTACTGAGAATATTTCTGGTTTGTCTGTGTTTTTAAAGACTATTTGATTTGTTTTACTGTTAATAATTTCTTCCTCTAATATTGGTATACCGGGTGCTGAGTAAGAATCCGCATTTGAATTAGCTGTTTCGTCCTCGTTTATTTCTATTACACCTTCGTCGTCCTCTATTTCTATTATTTCTTCTTCCTCGTCGACATTATTGGCCATTGATTGGTTGTCTATATCTATGGGGTGGATCTCTACTCGAGAAAGGGCGTCCGCTGCGCAATTCAGCTTTCCTTTCTTGTATTCAATTTTGAATTCGTATTCTTCTAATTTTAATCTCCAACGGAGTAATTTTGAATTTGGTTGTTTTAACGAAAATAGCCATTTTAATGGTTTATGGTCCGTATATATAGTGAATTTGCGTCCGTATAAGTATGGACGGAAATAATTAGTTGCCCACACGATGGCTAGCAATTCCTTCTCTATGGTGCTATACCTAGATTCGGTTTCGTTTAAGGTACGACTGGCATAGGCTATCGGGTGGTCTGAATTGGATTCCCCTTGGCTTAATATGCCCGCTATCGCCACGTTTGAAGCGTCGGTTGTTAGTATAAAATCCTTAGAGAAATCGGGTGGTATAAGCACGGGTGAATTCATTAACATGTCTTTACATGAGTTAAAGGCACCAATGTATTCCTCGTTATTAACGTCTATTTTAGAATTCTTTTTTAAACACTTGGTTAGTGGTTTCGTGACGTGTGCGAAATTTTCAATAAATTTTCTGTAATATCCGACTAGTCCTAAAAATGATTTAATTTCTTTTTGGGTTTTTGGTATCGGGAATTTCCTTATTGCGTCTAGTTTCCTCGGATTCGGACGGATCCCGTCTGGGCTTACAACGTGTCCCAGAAACTCGGCTTCCTTCTTTAGGAAATCACTTTTGTCTAGCTGGATCTTTAAGTTGCTTTGTCTGAAACGTTCGAATACCAGTTTTAGTTTCTCTATGTGTTCTTGTAATGACGTGGAGAAAACTATGACGTCATCCATGTATACAAGGCATGTTTGGCCAATTAGACCCTCTAACACGTTCTGCATGAGCCTGGAAAAGGTCGCTGGAGCCCCTGATAACCCAAACGGCATCCTAGTGTACTCCCAGTGTCCCGTATCGGTGGTAAACGCCGTTTTTTCTATGTCCCGGGGGTCCATTTCAATTTGGTGATATCCAGAAATCAAATCGATTGTCGAGAAATATTGAGCTCGTCCAATTTTGTCCAGTATTTCATCTATTTTGGGAATTGGGTGTCTGTCCGGTATTGTTTTCTCGTTTAGTTTCCTATAGTCCACTACAATCCTCCATTTTTGTTTAATTGACTTGTCTAGTTTTTTTGATATGACCCAAATGGGTGAACTGTATGGGCTGTGACTTTTCCTGATTATTTTTTGCCTTAGCATGTCATTTATTTGTCGATCTACTTCCGGTTTATGTATGTATGGATATCTATATAATTTAGAATGGACTGGTATGTCGTCAATGGTCCTTATTCTATGTTTTATAGCATTTGTGTGCGTCAATGGTTCGTCCTTGTTTAAAAATATGTCCTTATATTCTGATAACAAATTAAATAACAACTGTTTTTCCTCATCGTTTAAATAATCTACGTCTATTTGTTCCATTATAATGTTTTCGCAGTTAATCTGTTTTTGCTCGCTCCCTGTATGTCGAGTATTCGTATTATATAGTTGAATTGTCGATATAACATTATCTTGTGTTATAGTAGGCGTCCTCGAGCTGCGCTTACGTTCATCTGTAACGTGATACTTATATTGGTTACGTAATCGGCTAGTCTGTAGGTTCTGCGGTGTTTCATAATCTTCGTCCTTGTACGCTAACATGTAATTTACGAGTTCAAGTTCTCCATTACAATTGAAGTACTCTTTTGTTATGATACTGTTTACAGTGGCTGTAGTATCTGGGTCTTGTGAACCATCTGCTTTGGCTTTTATTCTTGCCGGTTGATTGACATTGTTTAATTGAGGGTATTGAATTTTAATGATTTGCTTACCTAGATGCATGACTTCATTTTTAAAATCTATTCTGGCTTCATTGTCCCTTAGGAATTGGATCCCAATGAGACCTGAATATAAAGGGTTAAAGTCGAAAAGGCAGAATTCTTGTGCCTTGTTCGAAATTGATTTAAGGGTGATATTTATGCGTTCTGAGTGCGTCGAAGTTCCGTGCGGGGTCCGAATAATGAATGGTTGTGTCCTTATTTTGTTTGCGAAATCTTGATGAGCTATTATTGGGTTTAATAAATTTTTCGACGATCCGCTGTCTATCAATAATTTTCCTCTAATTCCTTTAATTTCTATATATGGTAACCTATTTAAATCATTAATATTAAGTACATCGACTACGTGTCGTGTTGGGAGGTGCTCGCGATGGGAAAATTTCCGTGTTGGTTATCGTATTCGTCAGCAGGTGAATTTCCCTGGCTTGCCTCATAATTTGCGTACTTTGTATCGTTTGTTTCGTATTCTATGCTATTTGATTCGTAACCCCCGTTGGTTACGTTGTAATCGCTAAACTCTGTATTATGTAATGGGGCTGCTCGTCTTTGTGACAACCTCGTATTCGAGCTGTCTATTTCCATTGGCTCGTGATAGTTCCTATTGTTAATTATAGGGTTTTGTCCCTGTGGGTTATTAAAATTCTGTCGTCTAAAATTGTTTGAAAAATTAGTTCTATAATTGCGGATTTTGTCTATTTTGAAAATTCGTTTGATTATATTGCGGTCTATTTTGTTGCTGAGATGGTCTAAAATTAGGTTGAAAGTTTGTTGGGTTATGTTGTTGGTTATTGTGTTGTTGAAAAGGTCTGAAATTAGGTTGAAACGGTCGTTGAAACTGCACATTGTTAAACGGTGCGTTATTTTGTCTTGGAAAGAATTTTTGTCCGTCTGACCTATTCTGATTAAAATTTTTTTGTACTGTTTTGTCCCTATAATCGAAATTTTCTTCTGCGAATACAAACTTTAGGGCGTCTTCTATGCTTCCTGGTGACCTACTTCTAAGAGCTAGACCTAACGGGTTCCTAATTCCGCCTAAAAATGCTTTTAATGTTTGTTCCTGGTAAATGTTCATTTTTATTACTTTAACGCCTTCGTTCTGTTCGTTAGCTATTAGATTAGATATGAGTAATTGTTCGATATGCCTGCATCTGTTAGCGAATGCAAGGGCATCTTCCGCATTCCTTTGTTTCAAGGTGAATAGTTCTGCTAGTAGGCTACTAGAATTGCGCTGATCGCAAAAATTATCCACAATAGCGCTTCTCAAGTCGGTCCATGTGTTTATTATCTTAGTGTTAATTATAAGCCTCGCTGTTCCCGTTAGTTTTGTTTGAATGTAATTTAATAAGAAATGATTCATATATAAATTCTCGTTTGGCATATAAAATTGGTTCATTACGAGGTCGCATGACTTTAAAAAATTACCTACATTAGCTGGTTGCCCGTCAAATTCGGGAATAGCTTTTAAGAAAAATTCTTTGAACTGGTCAGTCATGTTGCTACTACTATTACTATTATTTGAATTAGTTACTGTTGCGATATTATCGCTTATACTTATCGATCTCAATCTGGACTCAATATTCCCTAAGCTTTGTGACTCGTCTTCTGAGTCTGACATATAATTATATCAATACACACACATACAATTGAAAAATATGGCAGGAAAATGTGAAATTGGATAGCTGTAAACAACTTACAATACTATGATGGTTTCTGCTCCCATTTGGCTGCTTGGCTATGACTTCTGCGTAACTTGGTTCTAATTGGTTATTGGGCGTCGATACGCTTAGAAATCGATATTCTTTCGGTTTCTTAACCAATACTAACGACTGCGCCACTTAACTTTAGCGTTAAGACAATTAACTTTTTTAAACAATTTATTATTACTTAAACACAATGATTACTTAATACAATAATGAGACAAATATATATATATAAGTGATATATTAAAATGTTTGACACGCCATGTGCCAGACTAACTAGGAACAAGCAATGAACACTCCTATCTCGGTGCTTATCCTATTTATAGTCTTCCCCTCCAGGCGTGGCACTATTGTCTCTGGAGGTGACCTGGATCTGCTAATGCTGAATGTCACCGGAGATATTCCGTTCGCACTTGCTGGTTTTACGCCTGCATTCCTACAGGCGCCACTTCACTATTATGATGACACTGCGGTTTCTAAGGAGGCCAGGATACATTGTTGCACAATAGCCTGTTGTTGTGGCTCTATTTATCTCGCGCAGTTAAATGCAATAGCAAGTAGCTAATAAGATTGTGAAATCTCCTGAATAACCCATTAAATCAAGTGTAAAACCGCAAATTGTAAATAAATGTAAGTTCAAAGTGTATATAATAATAATACAACATATATATATATATATATATATATATATATATATATATATATATATATATATATATATATATATATATATATAAAAAAGTGTATTATTGAAATCTTCTGGAATCCAGTGCACCTAGAGTTATAAATACAGTCCACATCTTCAACATATTCTTCTTCCAACGCTAATTAGCAAAGCCGACTAGTTAGCGAGGGTGGGATCAATCCACCTGCAAAACATTGGGGAAAGAAAACAAGCTCTTTCTCTCCCAAAGATATTTTTATGTATATTCAAATAGAGTTATTAGATTGTTAAAATTTCAATCAAAGTATGTGGAAGTTCTTGTCAATAGTAAGTTATCCCCCCCAAAAAAAAAGGTTACTAAATTTTATACATATTACTGAATAATAACCGATTTAGATGAAAATAAGTGCGTTTAGGGATGATTTTTGGAAAGTGCGAGAGGTTTTCAATATTTTAGTAATCATTTAAAAATTATAAAAGGAAAAGCACAAAAGTCTTCAATTTATCTTTTAGAGTAGAGCTTTTTAGGTTAGATAGGTTGCTGTGAAAACTAAACATAAAAAATGCTGTGAATATGACAAGCAGCAATAATGCATTTTCAATATGTGCAATATTGTTGTCTTGACCATGCGGTTGTTTAGGTGAAAGCATGCCACATCCGTCTTGCCTGCACTAGGTTGGGGTCTCCAGTTAGGGAAGTATTTCCCTAGGATGTCCAAATCGTCAGTTAGCGTTTCCTCCGTTTCTTTTATTGATTTGCTTCTGGTTGCTATTGCCCAGTCATCAGCATAGCCAAATGTTGTGAATCTTCTTGTGGGCATATCGGCGAGGTAACAGTGGAACATTTCATAGTTACAAACTGTTTACAAAAACAACACTAAAACGGTTTGGATATTTTTACAAGAATATTTGTTGATAAAATACATAAAATTCAAATTATATAATCTGTAACTAAATTTTAAAATCATGAACATGTAAAAAACTTATTAAGCAACATTTTACGGAAACTTGATTCCATGGAAATATAGATAAATATAAGCGATGAAATACTTATATTTTCACATCACAAGCTGTCAGAAATAAGAAGGTTATTTAGATCTGTTTTATTGAACTTTGAGTTTTGTGAAAACAATTTGTCAATAACATATATATATATATATATATATATATATATATATATATATATATATATATATATATATATTCATTGATTGTTGTTGCCCTTGTTTGGTGAAACTGGTCCATACTAGATACAGACTACTTCTATAGTTTCACTCACACGGTTTTCGTTTATGAAGAACGTAGCCAGCGAATAGGCTAACCGGGGTAATTTACCCTTCTGAATTCTAGATGTCCTAGGATATTCTTCAACGTGTCTATAACCGGTTTTGCTGCTTGACAGCATCCTGAAATCAGAAGGTCCACTTGCTCCAGTTAGTCTACGTTGTGGCTACATCCTTCATAAACGAAAACCAACAGTGAAGCAACAGAAGTAGCCTCCAAGTCTGTACGTAGTGACCTATATTTGACGAACATATAAACATATAATCATATGAAATTACTTATTTCATACTTTTTTTGTACCAAAGCTAATTAAAATGTTTAAATATTTTTGTTTGAAAATTCACTAACTGATTACATAACCTGATCTGTTACTAGAATTAGATAAAAAACTGAAAACGAAAATGCGGGAAAAAAAGGCGCTGTGGAGATTCGAACCAATTAACTCAACTCAACTCAACAAAATATTATTTAATAGATTTACAAACCTTGACATATATTAAAAGTTATTAAATGTATGATGAAATTTTGGTGCTTTAAAATTTAAAATATTCGAAAATCTAAGTTAAAACAAGACAATTTTGTTATTGGACCATGATATAAAAATTCCAAGGATATATATGAAATATTGGTTATAGGAAACAATTATGGGAAGTTAATTAAAATGAAAAATTGGAAAACCAAAATCAAAGTGCCGTCAGTGCCAAGAAGATTTCGAGCTATATTGCAGTTTTCCATTATATTCAAGTCCAAATTGTATCAATTGCAAACACAAGTTTAGTACTTAATTGTAAGATGCATTGTAAAATTTATACACCAATAAACTAAACTAAACTAAACTAATACTAGTACTACTAGAATAGTGACATTGGAACTCCTATCTACTAGATTTATTTTCATAAGGTATATTTTTAGTATAGTTCCAAAAAAATTTTTTGTTTGTTTATTTCTTTAACGTCGGTCTGTTTTCGCGACTATGGCCAATCATGGCTTTACGCACCCTCCAAATGTTGGAACGTGCAGATATTCAAATTGCTCAAATACCATGCCACAACCTCGGTTGATATAAATGTTACAGTATATACTAAAAAGTTCAAGTAGAATCCTGGGATCGAATCCAGTACCCTTCGGTTCAAAGGCACACGTTCTTACCACAAAACCAACAAGATTCTAAAAATATTGAAAACAGTTGATTTATTCTTCGATAAAAAGGCGTGAAACAATTTGGTGAGTTAGCGTTTGTGGGAAAAACGAGAGTAAGTTAATGGGAAGGCGCTACCATGGACGTTGCCCAAGAAAACTTGATATTTTTCTGTAATATTAAATATATTTTGTTAACCACGCAAAATATTTTGGTGCCAGAGCTTTGTTATTTTGGTGGTTCCTAGGTTCAGGGAAACGAACTTATTCAAGCAACTCACCAAAGAATGGTACCTGCAAAAATTCAATTTAAATCGGCGCATTATATATATATATATATATATATATATATATATATATATATATATATATATATATATATATATATATATATATATATATATATATATATATATATATATATATATATATATATATATATATATATATATATATATATATATATATATATATAGTGGAGTAAGAAGTAAGTGTGAAGAAAACTAGCTTATGGAGGCAACTACTCCCCTGGCTTAGACAGCGACGGGCATTACACTACACCACTCACCAGCCACCGTCAATCCAGTCTTGCCAGGACGTGCGCTAACATGTGAAGCAGCAGATGCAGGCCGGTTTCGGCCTCCTTGTGAACTCTTAAGTATGCCACACTTACGCATCAATAACTAATAAATAGGCCTTAAGGCAATCATTTCCACACTATGCAAGGGTGAATAGCGCAAAGAGTCATCTCTGGTGAATATAGGTTATATATATATATATATATATATATATATATATATATATATATATATATATATATATATATAACTAGACGTTTCTGTTTCTCTTTTGTAGCCATTTTTGAAACGATAAGGAAATGTGGGAAAAAATGAACTATAAGGCCCCAATCTGCCCACTGAGGTCTTTCTGATTTCTAAGGTGAAACAAACTGAGACCTTAGAGATGATCTCCAGTGAGATTTAGGGAGTAGGCAGGCTAAGAAATCGTAAACCACATACAACAACCCAAACCACCCTTATCCACGGCTCTAGATGGCAGGCAGGTGGAAGCCTTACTGTTCATTTCATTCATATTTCCTTTACCTTTTCAAAATGGCTCCAAAACAGCCGAAACGTCGAATAAAAAAAACCTAGACGCTGCTAAACCCAGGAACCACATATTTTTTACGAAGATCACCAAGGAATCCCTTTCGAGTATATATATATATATATATATATATATATATATATATATATATATATATATATATATATATATATATATATATATATATATATATATATATATATATATATATATATATATATATATATATAATTATTATTTTGAGGTTGACCCCTAGTATGGGTTCCAAAGGTTCTAGTTCGTGCTCATTTGAAGAATTTTTTTAAATTCAAAAGTCACGATCGCCTAATTAGTGAAGTGTTTCTACGAAAATTCATCAAAAATAGGGGGTTGCCATCTTTGCTTTAAAACAACTGATGATAAAAAATCAACTTTACTGCAAACATGTATATTTTGTCAAAGGGAATCGACATTGTCGAGGATTTTTCCCTAAAAAAATCGTTTATTTACTCTGAAAGCGTACCGTAGACAAAGTTACCGAAAAATATTTTGTTTGTGTAAAAACGATATTTATTTACACAGGTTAGTCCCATTTCTTTGATATACTTGGAAACAAGAAATAATTACGTTTGAAAGATATACAGCGTGTAGAAATGATATTTATTTACACTGGTCAATTAAAGTAATAGTTTCATTCCTTTGAAATACTTGGAGACAAGAATCAATTACGTTTCAAGAATATACTATATCTCGTTGTCGTTAATCTTAAATAGAAATTACTTACATCCTTGCAATAAAGCCACTAATTACAGCTTCAGACACGGGAACAAACAACGAAACTAATAAAATATTGTCTGAACTTTGAGCGTAACATTCGCGAGAGAAAAGTTTGTTTGCTTCTCAGGGTGATTTGTGTATTTCAAGCGCTATTTAACAGCTTCCATTATAAGAAACAGTGTAACTTTGTTTTCCAACAGTAACAGATTATGCATGATGGAAATGTAAGGAAGTATTAAAGTGCTCCCATCTTTCAAATCTTTGCGCCAGTCGTGTATTTTTTTCCACCCTTTAGGATGCAGTTAAGTTGCTGACTGCTGACTCGATCTGCTCCTTACGTATTGCTCTGAAATAGTACTATTAGCGATTTCAATTTATTTATCTTTTATAGGTATGACTAGGTGCATCCAAATCAGGGTTTTAAATTTTCTTACGAGTAAATTGTACGCCTGACAAGTGCAGTGTTTATTTATTTCCTTGTACTGTATGGTTTATAAAAAGTTTTCTCACTTATATGCAAAGGAGATACGATACAGTATGACGACGTAATGTTTTCCCTTCAATTTTATGTTTTTACAAAAAATTAATCAATTACATCATCCGCAAGCCACCATAAGTCCATAATAGGAGAGCAGAAGACACAGACCGGTTTTGTCGTTCTTTGAACTTTGTCGTTTGCCACATCTGCTCTAACGCAGGCGCTGCCATCCAATGCAGTGGTGAAAAGCTCGAAGCACTATTTGTAACTTATTGGCAGTTCTAGGCTTCGACGGTCTCGGAAGGACTGAAGTGATAGTGGCTAGCGAGTGCTGTAATTCAATGTTCGTGGGATTAGCCAGAGGTGTATTTGTTTTCGCTCGCTAGTTTTTTTCCACAGCTTCGTTCTAGCTGCACTGTGTGTAAGTTGAGCTGCTGTGGAAGCCAAGAACCGCCACAAAACCAAAGTTGGTGCTTTATGCTATTTTACACTGCATTTGCCTTTTGGCCAACATAGTGCACATAGTCAGCTAGTCTAGCCAACAGGCAAATATAAACCGGTTTACCAACAACTAGAATAGAAATATCATTATTTAACATATAAAATGGCACACCGTTCAAGATTTACGTATTTTATTATGTATTATTACAATGTATATATATATATATATATATATATATATATATATATATATATATATATATATATATATATATATATATATATATATATATATATATATATATATATAGTTACATGTATATTCTCAACTCATACATAATACGACGAACCCGGAAACTATGCATCATCCAGTTTAGTTAGTTTTGCAAGCGTGGTGATTAAGACGTTTGCACTTATGTTAATTCTCTAGAACGTTTTTTCATTTAATCGCTGTAACTTTACTTGTTCACATTTTGTTTTGAATCACACATTTTATAATATATTTTAGACTGTAATAACTATGCCGCATAAATAAATTAATTAATTTTTTCGGAAAATCGTTTACGAGAAAATATAATTGGTGCTGCTAGGAACAAAATTGCACAACGAGGCCTAATTTTTGAAAGCTTTAACTATTCTTAGAATTAGGTTTGGTCTTTTTTCTAAAAGTTTGTGAGCAACATGGAACTTTCACACCTGGTGCAACTGCCAGAGGGCAAGAGCGAGAAACCAATAGCAGAAGTAGCCATGAGCTTCTTGTAAGTTTCCTCCAATATTTTTATATGTGCAGTCATGTCGTGTCTATTTTACATTTATACTTTACATAATTTTGTTCAATAATTTATATTCGCGCTCTATTTTTCAATTCACCCTGTAATATTTAACAAACATTACTTGATCATGTATTTTGGGTAATGATAAGAGATAGATCACCTATTAGGAAGACGGAACCTATATTAAAATTAGAGGAAGAAAACTTTAATCAATCAAGTTGAAATAATTTATAAACGGCAAATAATCACATTGCCGAATTTTTACAAGCCGCTATCATGATCCCGAGTATTCCGGTGGACAGAAGCATCTTGCTTATTTTATTAAACAGTGCGAACTTTATGTTACTAATGATAGAAGGTCAGAAGCAGCAGACACACACAAATCGAATATTACTAGAATTTATAAAAGCCAAAAGCACTGGTAACGCTCGTGAGGTGTTAATTAGTTTAGAAAACCATACATTGGAAAATATAAAATTTGCTTTAAAAAATCAGTTTTCAGACCCCCGTTCAGAAAATATTTTAGTTAATGATGTAAATACTAACTTTATGACTCAATCATAAACTAGGCAGGAATATATCAATGTTAGTTATTATCAAGTAATGTATTATATAATATATAATAGATTATTGTAAAAGAAAAATCTGTTTTGGAATTTTCTTGGAAAGTAATTTGTTTAGCAAATTGTGTAAAATATTTTTACCTAACCAATTTTCGTAAAAAGAATTTTATATAAATTTTGTGAACATTTAAGCCGATTTTCGTAAGAAAATGGTTAATTTTCGTGAAAGGGGTTGCTTGCAAATTTTTGTGTAATTTTTTTAAAAACATTGGTGAATAATTATATCTTGGCTAGTGTAGTTTTTGTGTCAATCGCTTGAACTGGTTCGTCGTCTAGAAAATCGAATCAGTTGTTTCGGGACAATTATATTTATTTTTTGAACAATAATGTGTAACACGACCCTACTTTGTTTACATGGATACCTTGGCCTGATTGTTATATTTAATTCCCGTAGAAGCATGCAGGTTACGCCAACCCTATCAGACCAGATTTTCTATAAAAAAAATTCGAAAAAAATGTATCTCAAAAAAATAACCAAGTTATTTTGATAATATTTCGTTGGTATGTGGCCCTCGTAAATACCTTACTCCACGAAAACTCATTTTTGTAGGTTTATAGAAAATTGAGTTATACAAATTTGAAGCATTTACTGAAAATTCGCTACCATAACGCAATTGCTGCGTCCCGAAATTTCAGCTTGTCACAAGTCGTCAAGGATTTGCTCTTCATTCTTCAGATTCCTTATTTTTGTTTTATTTTGACACTTGAAGAAGCAATAGTGCACAGATTTCATACGTTTTGAACAATATTTCATTTTTGTTTAAAACGCCTCAATAACTTTGTCACCTTTGAGTCTGAAATTATAATTTTCAGCAGACATTTTGTTATTATTGATATTGAAAAACCGGTGTGCTTAGGTTGACTAAAACGAAAGCATTCTGGCGATTAATAAGGAAAAATAACTGCTACGTTTATAATTTAGCAAATATTTTACTTTTCTAAATATGAATTAAGTTTCCTTCTGGAAATCTTTTGTATAACTTTAATTAAATTTCTGATACAAGTTTCTTTTAAAGAAACTGACACTATCTACAGGTATAGGAAAATCTAATTATTTAGCTTTATAGAAAATTGAGTTTTGGGCATTTTTCTCAAAAGCAGTTAGAACGCAAGATTTTTTGTGCTAATGGAGGGATCGATGGTAACACTTTTGAAAAAAAATTTCAAATCTGCGCGTACTAGGACCTGTAAAATATATCTTCAAGGGCTGTGTAAGTTTCAAGTATTAACTTTACTAATATACCATATAATAATGGTGTACAATTCTTATTAAAATTCGCTACTATAACGCACTTGCTGCGTCCCGAATTTTTTTTAGAGTGAAAAAACTGACCATCTGATTTTTGAATATTCTTCCTCCAATGTCACTATTCTTGGTGACTTCAATGTACATAATAAGGAATGGCTAGGATCTTCAAAAACCGATCCAAAAGGAAGAGCAGCGGAGGCCTTTGCAGTCAGCAATTCTTTAGCCAATATGGTCCAGCAACCTACTTACTTTCCACGCATCCCAACACACAGCTCAAATCATCTGGATCTCCTTCTTACTACAAATCCTGCCTGCTATAAGATATCAGTCACCGCCCCCCTGGTCACTGCTTCCTGCGCAATTCAACCCGAAATCACACAGTCATCACACCCACGTATTGTTTGGCACTACAACTTCGCGAACTGGGACGAAATGCGAGATTACTTGTCCTCATTTTCATGGGCGTCTGTCTGCTTCTCTCATCCTGACCCCTCTGATATCTCACAAAACTTCACTGAAATTATCCAAGCTGGCAAGGAATAATTTATTCCACGTACACAGAAAACCTCTGCAGACACTCAAAAGCCCTGGTTCTCTAAATCAGGGGACAAGGCCAGACTTGAAAAGGTCAAAGTTCACAAAAAGCTTCTACCCAATCGCAGTCAAGAAAACCGTCAAGCATTTAACGACGCAAGACACCGCTATGTCCGCATTCTTTCTGAGGCAAAAAACTCGTTTAATAACCACATCAAAAACAAAGTCCTCTTAAGCTCCAGCGGGATCAAACCCTTCTGGACTCTTGCTAAATCTGTTGGTAATAATTTCTGCACGTCCCCACGTCTTGTCTCAGGGGATGAAATTGTTTCCACCGCCCTGGGCAAGGTTAAACTTTTTGCCTCGTTGTTCGCCGGCAATTCTACTCTCAACCCACCTCCAAATGTTCAACCACCAACAGTCCCCAATGCGGCGCATAAAATGACGGATAGAACTTTCAAAACTAAAAAGGTACGAAATATACTCGCTTCTCTTAATACCAGGAAAGCCTCTGGCCTTGACGAGATCCCAGCAGTTGTTCTCAAAAAATGCGCACCAGAATTGCTCCTGTCTTGACTCGTCTGTTTCAGATATCTTACAATAAAGGCATATTCCCTTGTAACTGGAAAACTGCTCGAGTACAACCCGCCCAAGAAATGATCCAAAACGCTTCCTAGGAACCACAGACCTATTTCTCTCCCTTCAGTCGTCTCTAAAGTAATGTAAAATTATACAAACACCGAATTACTAAAATTTATTGAAAAACACAGTCTAATCCACGACAGGCAGTATGAATTCCGTCAGCGCAGATCGACTGCCGACCTCCTTTCCTTTGTCACCTATTCTTGGAACAAGTCTCTGGAACTACACGGTGAATCTCAGATTGTCGCTCTAGACACATCCAAAGCATTCGACCAAGTCTGGCACGCAGCGCTGCTTAATAAACTACCGGCCTATGGCCTACCACCAAAACTCTGTACCTGGACAGCAAATTTCCTCTCCAACCGGAGAATTTCTGTTGTCGTGGATGGCCATTCCTCTAAACTGTATCCAATTAATGCAGGAGTTCCTCAAGGTTCAGCTTTAGCCCCTACTTTGTTTCTTCTCTACATCAATGACCTCCTCTCTAGCACATCCAACCCAGTTCACAGTTACGCGGACGACAGCACCCTCCACTCAAATATACAATATTCTAAGCCTGTCTCTTTAGCCCAATTAGATGAGGATCGCAGACACATGGAGGGTTCTATCTCCGTGGATCTCCAAAAAATATTAGACTGGGGAAGAAGAAATCTTGTACAATTCAACCCCACCAAATCTCAGTATTGCTTTCTTTCTCATAAGAGGTACCAGCCCTAGAACCATCACAGTAAACAACCAAATATTCAAATTAGTGAGTCCTTTTCACTTGTTGGCATTTCTGTGGATCGAAATCTCAATTGGCACAAACATGTCACATCATTTGCAGAAGTGCCTGCTAAGAAATTAGGTTTCCTCTTCCGGGCTCGCAAATACTTTACACCAGTTAATCTATATACCTTATATACTTCACAAATAACACCAAACCTCGAATACTGCTCCTACATCTGGGGTGCTGCTGCCGCTTCTACACTCGCTATCCGGGACTCCATTCAGAAGAGAGCTATACGTCTCATCGGTGACCCTACCCTCATCCAAAGGCTGCCAACCCTTGCTCACCGACGTGCCGTTGGTGATCTCTCTCTCTCTCTCTTTCTCTTTTATAGATATCTGCACGGGCACTGCTCAGAGGAGCTTTCTTTCATAGTTCCTCCACCTGCTGCCCCCAACAGATCTACCAGGAGAACAGAGCGAATGCACCCTTTTACTGTCCAGGTCACCAGACATAGAACATCTTGTTATTCCTTCTCCCCCGAACCTCCAAACCTTCAAGTCCAGAATTAACAGTTGCCTCTTCCCTCCTTGTCGACACCCACAGTACGATAGTATTTAGGCTGTAAGCCCTCGTGGTGTGTTGTTGAAAAAAAAAGATGTAGCGAAGTTTGTAAATTAAAAGAATGTGCTTTTTTTCACTGTAAATGTTTGCGATAGATTTTTAGACCATAACATTTTTGAATACAGAATGAAGAGGTCTTTCAAATCAGGAATCACAAGCTCCTACTTTGTATTTAAAAATTTGGTGGTTGCAACTAACAATCGAAATGAGTAATGTAGGGGTGAAGTTCTTACGTTGCAGGATGTCAATTTTCAATCTAAAATTGACGTGTTTCTGGATTCGTTATAAATATCTACTGAATTTATTCCATTTGAGTGTTCTACATTGCCTATTTCACTATTAAAATGATAATATCTTTATCGCGCTGCAGGCGACTAGTAGTCGCACGAATGTGTCATTAATACTAATAGTGTCAGATAATTAAGTAATTTCGTTTACGTAGTCCATGGTAAATATAGAACAAATTGTTAAATTAATTAACAAAAGTTTTTACCATTAAGTTTCACAAACTCAAGACACAGCTAGTAAAACTTGGAAACAAGTATAATTGTCAGTATCCTTTGGACCGTGCCTCACTGTGTGTGTGTTTATTTCTTTAACGTCAGCCTATTTCCGCGATTATGGCCAATCACCGACGCCAGGAAGCAGTTTCACCTCACTATCCTGGAAATTTTCCCGAATCCCTACCTTTCTGTAAGGATGGTAGGGATCTTTAACGTGCCCAACATCTCATGGACACGGGACCGACGGCTTTACGCCCCCTCCGAAGGGCGGAACGTGCAGACATTCAACTTGCTCTAATACAATGCCACAACCTCGGTTGATTTTAATTGTACAGTATGTACTGAAAAAGTGAAAGTAGTACCCTGGGATCGAACCCAGTACCCTGCGGCTCAGAGGCAGACGTTCTTAATACTAAACCACCGAGGCTCTACCGTGCCTCACTGTGGATCAGTTTATGCATAACTGCGTAATATAATAATACAAGGGCGGATCCTTATGCTCTGCCCCTAAAATATTTCAGAGTAAAATAGGAATACTGATCACTATTTTTAATGTTAACTATTAACCAAAAGTCTGAACGCAGCAAGGGCGTTGTGGTAGTGAATTTTCATAAAAATGTTTTTAATAGGAATTTTTTTTTAAGAAGCTTGCATCAAATTTGGTTACCAGTCTAACCTATATAGGAGAAGCAATGTACATTATTTCATCAAAATAACTTTATTGTTTGAAAATGTACAAAAATCTTTGGAAATTAAACTTAAAATGTGCTCAGAAAACTGGTTTCCTGGCCTAAGAACCTTAGGTTAAGAGTAAATTAAGCTATCGAAAGAAACATTTTATGAAAAATCACTACCATAACGCACTTGCTGAGTCCCGAATTTATTTTCTAACATGCATTATCTTTCTATGAAAAATGCAAAAAATGCAATAATATAAGGCGGGTTCGATTAGGAAAAAAAATTGCATCACCATAGACTTATGGGCTATCTGTGATTGTAAAAATAATTTTATAAGATGCAGCTCCAGACATCGTATAATTAATATATAAAGATTTTTCTCATTTCTTGTATAATAATGGATATATTGAGCTTTACCCTAGAAATGCGTCACCCTGTATATATGCAAACAGATAAAAACTGAAACTAACCTGGATATCGATTCTATGGGGCCTAGTTGGCACTTATTTGAAGAAATCTTTTCAAAATTCAAAAGTCGCTACAATTGTATCCAACTCTACGAGTAAAATTGTGATGGCCGAAAATAAATATGAATGTAAAAAGAAAAGCGTGCCTACATTTTTTATTACAAATGTCAGAAAACAAAATACTTATTTACATGTCACTTTGAAAGTAGATCTGACATTCATCAAAATAATTTGTCAGTTGAATATGACATGTACTGTTGCCGTGAACTATCATTATGCAGTATTGTATTACGCCTTATAAGAATCTTGTTTTTTTTTTGAGTACGAACGTTTATTTAACTGTTTAAAGATCTTTCGATCTCTTAACCTGAAATGGTTTTCGTCTCATTTAACGTTGTTTCTTTATAGCGTCGCAGTAGGTCTTAGAATCTAGAAATTATTCTATTCTGTGTGAATTTTTCGTTGATTACCTAGAACAAGTTTTATTTTCCTTCAATTATACATGACAATGTTAAGCAAATTCCTATATTTTCTGTGCCCAATGTGTTGAACGAATGCGAAACGGGAGAAAGAAATTTCATTTGAAGTTAAAATGGCGAAGAGAACTTTATTCGAGGCACGAGCGTTGTTTCCATTTTTTTTAATATTAATAACATTTATAGGTAAATCAGCAGTTTAGCGCCTTGTTCGTTTTTTTCTAAAAGGCCAGAAACATGCTTTATGCATTAACCATCAGACAAATGCTGTGATCTCAACTCCACAATACAGTCAAGAGACCTAAAGTAAATTTGAGGTTTTGTGCAAGGTAAACATGCTACAACGGGGCTAGAAATGGAAACACACCGAAAACTCAAAAAATAATGGACTCATTTTGATGAAATTTGGTACGTACCTTCCCTTAGTAAGTGGCTTGAATAAGTTTGTTAGCCAGGAAAATAGGACCAGTTTTTCCTGGAAAATTTTGTGTTTTCTTTCGGAAAATTTTTTTGGGTCTCCGAAAATAACAGAGCTGTGATGACCAAATTTGGCACGTACGTTTCTACTATCAAACTTACCCCACATGACAAAATTTATATCTCTAAGTTTAAATAAAAAAAAGTTATACGTATTAGAAAAAAAGGGGGCCGCTAGTCGTCAGAGGAAAACACAATAACAAAATATTTTGTGTGATTAACAAAACCAATTTAATACTACATATAACGGTTACGTTTCCTTGACGCAAAAAGGTCAAGAAGTATTATTTTCTGAAAATGTTTGTACTTTTAAACAACAAAGCTATTTTATTGAAATATGGTACTTTGTTAATACTATATAGGTTATACTGCCAACCAAATGTCATTTTTTTTTAAACCAGACATATTTGCTATAAAATCTTTTTACGAAAATTCGCTACCATAACACACTTGCTATGTCCAGACTTTTTTTTAATTTGCTTATATTAATTGATCAGGTTATTAAATTATTATTAGCAAACTTTTGAAGAAAAATATTAAAATATTTAAATTAATTTTTATACAAAAATGTAGCAAATACTTCATTTGATTTTCAATATTTACATTTTTATAATAAGTACTAATAAATTGTTCGCACAATTGTCAAATTAAACTTTAAAGTGGCAGACTTAAATAACAGTCTTATTGCTGACAGCTTGTGACATGAGAATATGAGCATTTAATAATAATAATAATAATCATAATAATAATAATGTCTGCTAACAGGTCGATTGTTACATCATTTGAAAGCTCTTTCTATTCGGAATTCAGCACACTAATTTTTTTGGAAGTCTTAACAACTCGTTTAAAAATTATTCACAGTTGGAGTTGCAAGAACGTATTTCATTTATTGTGACAAGAAATCCATTAATTGGTCAATTTTTCATTTAAAAAACTAAAAAACGAAACCAAACGTTCAAAAATGTTTATTCGGTTAAGCAAGTGTTCAAATTGTTGACTACCAGCTTCCATACAAAAGTACAAATTTTGTTCAAAACGAGCTCTGACATTCTGGAGCATTTATTGAGTTATTAGACGGCATTCTTCAACAATGCGTCGTCATAATTCTTCCAGAGACTCCGATTCTGTTGCGAAAATTCCACTCTTTAAATGGCCTTATAGAAAGAAGTCTAAAGAAGTTAAATCCGGTGATCTAGGGGGCCACTCAATAGCACCTCTAGCCTAATCCAATGCTCTGGAAACTCTATGTTCAAAAACTCGCTAACATGTTCTGAAAATGCGGAGGAGCTCCATCTTGTTGAAACACTAATTGATTTTCTTGATAGCGATCATCATTTTCAACGATGTTAATTAGTAGAGGGTAAACGATATCTTCTAGTAACTCCAAATACGTTTCACCACTCAAATTGGCATCAAGAAAAATTGGTCCGATTAAACGGTTTCCAAAAATGCCAGTCCAGATATTCAATTCTGTGGAGTTTGAGTGTGGACTTCGTGAAAATTCCTTGGATTATTATCTGTCTAATAACGACAATTATGACGATTGACTCTAGAGTTTAATAAAAACGTACACTCGTCTGAAAAACAGATATTAAACAGAAAGTTCCCGTTATCAGTTATTCGTGCAGTCATAACTTCACAAAATTCTAGCTGCCGATCAAAATCATTTTCATTGAGTTGTTGTACAAGATGAATTTTATACGGATGAAATTTATAATGCTTCAATATTCATTGAATTGTTCTTCTTTTGATGTTTGAAACAGTGGCCAATTTTCTCGTGCTCAAAGTTGGGTCTGCAGCAATTTATCCTAAAACTTCAATCTGAGTAGTCTCATTTCTAACCGGAAATTCACGTTCAGGATCCCGTTTTTTTTTTTTGGCTACTAAATCACTTTGTCGAAACTTTGCAACTAACTCCAAAATGTATTTTCTGTTAACATGTCTGTTCGGATGTCGTTCATTAAACAAATTTGGCACCGTCATCGTTTTTGAAAAAAGAGTAATTATATCAACTCTTTCTTCCACAGAATACACCATTGTGAAATTAATTTTCGGTAGTACTATCAAGTATCAAACCGACCGATAAACTGAAATAATAAACTGCATTTCTCTCATTCCGATAAGAAATGTTCTGATAGTCAATTTTTTGTTTACAAACCAACAAAACATTGACTATCAGCACATTTCTTATCGGAATGAGTGAAATGCGTTTTTGCATCTTAAACTGTGAATAATTTTTAAACGAGTTGATAAAACTTCCAAAAAAAAATAGTGTGCTGAATTCAGAAAAGAAAGTGCTTTCAAATGATGACACTTGGCTCATGTTCCCTATTTAAAATATAAGGGTTGTTATCAACACCTTTAACCCTTATGTGGCTGACGGTGGTACCCGGGTACTTTTAAGGCGTACAAATTGGAATTTTGAATTTTCGAGAAGCCCAATCAAGTCGAGCTTCTAGGACATCTTCAACTAGATCATTTTATATATAACTTGTAAATTTTAGACATTAGGAATATACAGAACTCGATTTTTTTGCGTTGAAAAAAAATGTGCACAGTCCTGGCGGACGGTGTTACCAGGGTACCACTGAGTAATTGATACAAGAAAACAGTAAAAAGGACTATACTTTCAATATATTTTATTGTATTTATTGCTATATTCACAAACGAATCTCACAAATATCAAATGGGGTTTTATTCTTGCATTCAAGGCAATGCACTGTTTGATCCGTGTGCTGGAGGCATACAGGATACTTGCAAACAGCGCACATCTTGCGAGTTTTTCTTTTCAGTTTGTCGTCTCCGCGATAGCATATTTTGCATATACCTTTCACCGAAATGCGTCCAGAAGAATCTCGATCGGGCACAGGATTGGAGTTATGTGGCACTTCCAGGGAAACAGCCAGGACGTTTTCAATGGCGTTTTTCGTAAATCGATTTCGCAATACAACTGTATTTACGCTTCTTTGGGTCAGAGCAGGCAAACACAAGTCACGCGCTAGGTCTTTCATGAAATTTCGCCTTTTATTAGTGGTCTGGTAACAAGTGGGATTGTTCTCCGTGTAAATTACATAGGCAGTCAAAGCTGCTACATCCAGTATGTTGAAAAAAAAGCTAACGGCCACCGACTTATCGCCTTTTGCAGGTATAAGTTCCCAACATTTTGTCCATAATATCTGCACCTGACTTAGTTTGATTGTAAAAAGAAATAACCTCAGGTTTTTTCTTCAAGGTGTCATCAACTACGTCTGTAGAGTGTATTGTGGATAATAAGATTACGGCTTTGTTCACCTTTAAGACATGCGAACATAACATGGCATCTCTATGAAAAGTAAACATTGTCGAAAAGGCGGGCCGTTCCTTATTAGGTAGAAGATCTTTAGGAATATAGGGTTTGTTCTTCCTTAGTGTGCCAACCAGAGTGAGCCCATCTGATTTAGGCATGCGAGCAAGAGGAAGTGATGTAAAGAAGTTGTCGGTAGTGATATTACGTCCTGAACCCTTGTAAGGTTGACATAAGCGCATCACAGTTTTTTCACCAATATTCACTTGCCTGCCAACCTTCATGTGTAAATTGAGCCTTGACACGGATAAAAAGTTATTGCATCGCTTACCCAGAACACCTTTATGCCATACTTGGCAGGTTTTGAAGGAATGTACTGAATGAACTTAGTTCTTCCGCGGTAGGGGAAGAGTTGTTCGTCAACAATTAGATGTTCACTGGCCTTGTAAAGCTTCAAGAGCCGTTCCTTATTAGGTAGAAGATCTTTAGGAATATAGGGTTTGTTCTTCCTTAGTGTGCCAACCAGAGTGAGCCCATCTGATTTAAGCATGCGAGCAAGAGGAAGTGATGTAAAGAAGTTGTCGGTAGTGATATTACGTCCTGAACCCTTGTAAGGTTGACATAAGCGCATCACAGTTTTTTCACCAATATTCACTTGCCTGCCAACCTTCATGTGTAAATTGTGCCTTGACACGGATAAAAAGTTATTGCATCGCTTACCCAGAACACCTTTATGCCATACTTGGCAGGTTTTGAAGGAATGTACTGAATGAACTTAGTTCTTCCGCGGTAGGGGAAGAGTTGTTCGTCAACAATTAGATGTTCACTGGCCTTGTAAAGCTTCAAGAGATTTTGGTTTAGAAGCAACCAAATATCGCTTATTGCAGCAGCTTTGTCATTTTCAAGTCTAGTTGGTCGTGTTGTGGGGTTATCAAATCTAATAAAGCGAAGAATCTGCTTGAAGCGGTCCCTACTCATTGCTGCTTTGTACAGTGGTAAGCCGTCTGACTTCCACAATTCATTAATGTGTTCAGTATTAGATTTATGAACACCAGCCATTAGTAAGATCCCAAAGAAAGCATCAAGTTCCTCATAAGTGATACGTTTCCACTGTTTTGGTGCTGATGGTGAATTCTTATTGAAATCATAATACACTTGATTTGCCTTGCGATTTGACTCCCTTATGATAATCGATTTCATTTCGGGTGTCACCAAAGCATTGAATGTATCGGTACAAGCATACAAAGCTGTTGTACGACTCGGGCCACCTAAAATTTACAAACAGGAAATTAGAATCAAAATTGGGAGAGAACAGAATACTATTACACACCTGACTCACGAATAATATTATACGATCGGGTTTGGGATGATGGTAATGGTGTCTTATTCCAGATAGTTGAATCCGGACTTCGATATGCATCAGCTGGTGGTGGAGATGTTGTATGTTCTGCCTCTGGGATTAGCTCCTCCTCTACGTCGCTGTCAACCTCCACTTCTCTTTCGATAGGAACCGTCTCGCCTGCGCGAACGTCTTCAATATCTGATTCTTCATCGTTTGCCGGCGGCACATAATCCTTGTCATCATCATCTTCAAATTGTTTACTGAATTCCTCATCAGACATCTCACATACCCTGAACATCTGTTCATCTGTTATTCTGTATCGAAAACAGATTAGATTATAAGGGAAAAAAAGTTTATGAGTATAATTGTGTGCATAATGTGCTGCATGTTAGCTGAGCTGTCACGGTTTATGGCAAGCAAGTGATAAAAACAACCATAATAGTACATCCAAGATATATGAATTTAAGACTGTAACATCTCATTATTCCAGCACCAAATCCTGCGTTCCCAGGAGTTATTTTCTAAACTTGTGCTAGAGGAGGCCTTACAAATAATTACACAATAGCAAGGTTTCTAAATAATATCTACTATAAAGCTAGACTATGAAATTATAACATACAAAGAATAAAACATACTTATCTAGTTGAAGGTGACCTCCGGAATCGTACGGAAGATCATCAACAGTGGACCGACGGGTGTTGTACTTTTTAGAAGCTCCACTGCACTCTCCGCCATCAAATCCACCTCCTGTGTTGGTTTGCAAGCGAGACATTCGTTTCTTCCACTAAAACTGCTCTCTAGTAAATCACAACACACACTAAATGCAGAATTGTTGTGGTTATTACGGTATGCTCGCGCAGCCGCACACATATACGATACACGACACGCCTCATTTATTTAAATGCACAGTGGCACCCGGGTACCACCTCCCGCCATTTACGTTGCATTATTTGTGCCGCCACATAAGGATTAAGGGATTGATGTGACAAAGTTGAGTTTTATGCCAAAACATGTCCCCCTCAATGTTAAAATTTACGTGTTTCAGCGTTTCTTAAAAAAAATCTCTGGACGCAAATCGGTCTGTTTCGTTTTCAATGCGCCACCCTATATAAACAGATGTCAGTGTAAATTATTAAAATTTTAATTTCAAAATTTTGTATTGTTTATATTTATTTCATTTTCAAAAAGTATGGATACAGTAATAGTAAATAAGTGTTGAAAAGAGTTTAGGTGCAGCAAGTGCGTTATGGTAGCAAAATTTTGTAAAAATATTTCAAATTGTGATAACTCAATTTCCCATTAAACTAGAATTTTCAGTTTTGATACATAGTATAACCCATATAAAGGCAGCGTGGGTACTAGATTTGAGAAATAACTACAAATTTATTTTTAAAATCCTTTTTGCTATTTTGTTTGCAGAAACTAGTTCGATTAAGTTGACTAAAATGGTTCATCCAAGCGATTAATAAGGAACAATACCTGCCACGTTCATAATTATTATTAAAAATTAAATTTTCGGTAAATTTGCATTTTAGCACATGGGGAACTTTTAGGAAAAAAAATTCCAAAAACATGCTTAGAACCCTTACTGGATGCACATACCACAAGAAAAATTTCTTGCAAACGGATCCTAAAAAACTATAGGACCAGGAGCAAATAGGGATGCTGGCCGGGGAAAAAGATAAAAAGGAAATGTGAGCGGAAAGTTCGAAAAAACCAACTTGGAGCTCTATAAGCTATCTTTTACCCAGTTTACGGTTATACTTCCTTAAAATCCTGTTTACTTCGCCCAGAACCCTTATTCACCGCAGGTCCCGCAAATTTCTTGGGGGTTGCTCCGAAGAAATATTTCTAGTTTATATTGTTCTTGTTTATGCATTGAGGGTGGTTGTAGGCATGTAGAAGGGGGAGGATAACCCCTGTGACAAAGCGGCGAACCAAGATTTTATAATTTGGCAGGTACATTTCCCTTGTAAATAATATTTTTTTTTACTGGAAAAAGTTTGTAATTTAATGAAATTTGTAACATTTTTTTTTAACGCGACTTGCAATATTTACATATATGTACAAATTTTTTATAGCTCCATAAAAAATAGAAAATTCTTCAAGTAATCGCTTACTGGGACCTATAAAACCAATCTCCAAAATCCATTTAAATTTAAAGACTGGGTTTTAATAATATATCTTACTAATAGTGTACAATTCTTATAAAAATTCACTACTATAATGCACTTGCTGCGTCCCGAATTTTTTTTTTTAATTTGCGTAAAAATATTTTTATGTACCTAATTGTTGTCTAAGATTACCTATTCAATTTTTGTAAAAGAAATGGCGTATTTTCATTAAACAAATTGTTTGAAAATTTTCTTGTGCATTTTTTTATTCCTGTTAAAAAGCTTTCCGTGGACAATTATATCTTGGTTGGTGTAGTTTTTGTGTTAATTTTTTGGATAAGTTCGTTGGTTAGAAAATTCAGACCAGTTTTTTTGGGAAATACTTAAATTTATGTTCTGGAAATTTTTGAATTTTTTCAAACAGAAAGTTTGTTTGATGAGATACAGTTTATTATTTCTATTATAAAGGTTATACTATCTACGAAATTTGATGTCCTTCTTAAAAAAACGTATTTAACATTAAAAAGAGTTATATGAAAGTTCGCTATCATAACGCACTTGCTGCGTCAACACCTTTTGACTCTATAAATACGCTTAACTTCTGCAATCAACAGGTAAGTTTTCCTAAGACGCTGAGGCGATATGTCTTTATGAAATATTAAAATTCCTAATGTAATTTATAGTTTATATGGGCAGAGATATGCAAAACGCAACTTGCGCGTATTGTAATAGATCTAATCTTTTCATCACCTCGCAAAGCGTGAATCGCCAGAGGTACTACTTTGAGTTATGTAAGCAATATTTATTTAATTATGCAAACAAGAGTTTAATAATGTATATAACATAATTCTAATTATGTGGGGTACACGAGATTGCATATTTTTAGTGAATTTTTATAAAAAAATTCACTATTAGAGAGGCATCGATGGTGAGACTTTGCAAACATTTTTTCAAATGAGCGCGAACTAGGACCTCTAGAAGCCATATCCGGGGTCAGTTTCGATTTATATATATATATATATATATATATATATATATATATATATATATATATATAAATAAATATATATATATATATATATATATATATATATATATATATATATATATATATATATATATATATATATATTGGAATATTGCACTACACTATAATCTCTTTTAAATATACACTTTATTTGTTTGCCGTACGTTTGTGATTTCTTATTGGTTTGCGTGGGCTGCAGTTTCGAACCGCCCCGGTTCATCATCACCACGCTACTGACTGTTATCGCTCCTGTGTGGTCTACGTCTGGGATTGTACGTGGCGCCTGAGCCGTGAGCTTCTATTGGTCGGTTTACTGTTCTCTTCTGTTGTGCCTTCGAACTGTGTCGTGCGTATCGGTCTCCTGTCTTGATCACTGTGATTTGATAATTTGCCTATTTGTATGGCCTTTATTAAGTTTTGTTTAAATGTTTGTACTTGGATTTGTTCTGGCATTAATTGTTTTTTATTGTTTGTTTGTTGAATGTAGTATTGTTCCCAGATTTCCATTTTTTTATGGTCTTTAACATGTTTCATTAGTTGTAATTGGGTGATGTCTGGTTTTTGATGTTTTGTGTTGTGAATGTGTGTAGCTACGTTTTATTTGCAGCTAGGTATGTGGATTTTATCTAACGCTGTTATATGTTCCTTGAATCTTGTTTCTATTGATTTTTTTGTCATTCCTATATATTTTTTATTGCATGTGTTACATTCTATTTGATATATTCCGTTTAATTCTTTTGGTTTGTGTTCTTGTTTTTTATTTATTTTGTTTATTATTTTGTTATTGGTTTTGTGACTCATTTTTAGGTCATATTGTTTGAGTGTTTGTGTTATTTTTTTGATGTGGTGGTTGTAAGTGAATGTTGTGTATTTTGTGTTTGTTTCTGGTGTTTTGTTTTCGGCTTTGTTGATTTGTTTGTTTTTGATTTGTTCTACCAGTTTTTCTAATGTTTTCTTTATGTATCCATTTCTTTCTGCTATTTATATTATGATGTTGTACTCCTTTTCTGGTTCGTCGTTATGGAGTGGTACATTTAGCATTCTGTTTATTAAGTATCTGTATGCAGCCATTTTGAGTGTGTATGTATGGGTGTAGTGAGTGTTTAGGTATAGTGATGTCTGTTTGTGTAGGTTTTCTGTATATTTTGTATTCAATCTGGTTTTCTTTTCCGATTAGTGTTAAGTCTAGGAAGTTTATGGTGTTGTTTGATTCTTTTTCTATTGTAAATTATATGTTTTTGTTGATTTGGTTTATTTTTTCGAGGATATTGTCTATGTTGGTTTTGTGATTGTCGTATATTATTAATATATCATCGACGTATCTTATCCATTTAATGTTTGGGTCTGTCTCTTTTACGATGGTGTTGATTTTATCTTCTAACTGTTGTATGTATATTTCTGCCATGATGCTTGATAGTGGAGATCCCATTGGAAGTCCGTCTTCTTGGATGTAGTATTCTCCCGTTGAACTCAAAGTAATTTTGTTTTAATATGATGTTTAATATTTCGCTGATTTGTTGTTTTTTGTTGTTATTTTGCATTTTATTTTCGATTATATTTGTAGTTTCGTTAATTTGTATATTGGTGTACATATTTGTTATGTCAAATGAGGCAAGCCTTGTGTTTTTGTTTATGTTTATGTTTTCTAGTTTATGCACTAGTTCTATGGAGTTTTTTATGTTAAATTTGTTTCCTAGTTGTATTTCTTGTTTTAGTACTTGGTCCATTTCTTTTGCTATTTTGTATGAAGGTGCATCTTTGAAGTTGATGAGTGGTCTTATTGGGTATCCTGTTTTGTGTATTTTTATTATTCCTGTCATTGGTGGTGCTTTAGGGTTGCTGCTATAATAATGTGTTGTTCTTTGGTTGAATATTGTCCTGTGTTTTTTTAGGATGTTTAATATTTGATTTTGGAATTTCTTCGTAGGGTTTTCGTTCAGTTTCTTGCATTTGTTTGTTGAGATGAAAGTGTTTGTTTTTTCTATATAGTCCTGTGTTTTTATTGCTATTAGTGCGTCGCTTTTATCTGTTTTGGCTATTGTTATGTTGTTATATGTAACTTTGTTTCTTATTTGTTTGATCATTTTTTCATGTTTATGGTTTTTTTATTTAGTCTTGTCAATAATTCTGTTTATTTCTGTTGCTAGTTGGTTTTTCATTGGTTCTAAGTTTGGGCTATTTATTGAGTTTATTGCATGTTGTGTGTCACGGCGCAGGCGCCACGTACAATATAGATCACACAGGAGCGATAACAGTCAGCAGCGTGCTAATGGGACGGTTCGAAACTGCAGTCCACGCAAACCAATAATAAATCACAAACGTACAGCAAACAAATAAAGTATATATATATATATATATATATATATATATATATATATATATATATATATATATATATATATATATATATATATAGTTTATATTGGTGACATATCTAACCGAAAACTCGAAAAATAATTAACCGATTTCAATAAAACTCGGCGAGTTCCCTTATTTTATTAATGTCTTGGATGAGTTCGTTATCCAAGAAAATCTGACAAGCTTTTCCGGGAAACTTTCGAGTTTTCTTTGGAAAATTTTTTTTCTCCGAAAGTTACACAGATATTTTAATGAAATTTGATAGGTATATTGCCTTGGGAAAGGCCTTTTTTTTTGTTCCCTCAGGGCTCGTCCGCGGCCTTGACGCCCCGATAGCACCGCAACCCTTGGTTGATTGTGCATACCCTTAGTCTTACTCCACCCATTCCAAGATCACTGTGCCTTGAACTAGTCTGCACAGCGATTGGTAGGGTGAAGTTTTATATTGCTCTGTCTCCGGTCTAGAGTGACCGTAGATCAGTTGTCTTTTCCGGTCCAGAGCTATACACTCACACAAGATGTGCTGGGCTGATTCCTCCCCCTCGCCGCAGAGTCTGCATGCGAGGTCCCCTTCGAACCGCCCCATTTTATGCAGGTGTTTCTTGACGGCCATGTGTCCCGTCAAGAGACCTGTTGTGTTTCTGAGCTGTCCTCTGCTAAGGTTTAGCAGCTCCACAGCTCTCTTTGAACTGGGTCCGTCAATTATTGACTTCCCATGTCTGAGCCCTGGACAGTCCGCCCAGTACACCTTGTGTTATTTTCTGACCCAGGACTTAATGGCTCCCCTGGCAGTGCTCTTTGACACGCCCAGAGCCGGTTCTGGTCCCATAAATGGTTCTGCTGACCCTCTCTTTGCGAGACTGTCAGCTTCTTCATTGCCTTTAACCCCCTAGTGACCCGGCACCCAGATGAGGGTCACCTCATTCTGCCCAGCCAGGTCGCTCGTCTCGTCTCGGCACTCACTCACCAGCCAGGAATTTACCCGTGGGCTACTTAGTGCCTTAAGGGCTGCCTGGCTGTCTGTGGCTATGAGGATCCGCTTGTTGGTGTAGCCCCTCCTCTTGTTCTCCCGCACACAGTGCAGGATGGCGTACATCTCGGCCTGAAACACCGTTGCATGGGCTCCGAGGGAAATACTATGACTTACCCTCGGTTGGGAAAGGCCTTACTAAGTACTAAAAATTCACCTTTGTAAGTTAATATAAAATTGAGTTATTCAAATTTTGAGTTTTACTTTGAAAAAAAAAGGTTTTTCTCCAAAAAAAAGTACAAAGTTGTTTTTATAAAATTTGGTGTATATCTTGCCTTGGGAAAGGCCTTACTACATACTAAAATTTAGCTTTCTAAGTTTATAGAAATATAGTTACCCAAATCTTAATCATTTAATAAAAATTCACTACCATAACCACTTGCTGCGTCCAGAACTTTTTCTATATTATGTTATAATGCCTTATGTTTTGTTAGCCGTTTTATCACAAGAAAATAATAATATATTTATTTTGTAGGTAGGTATATTTTTAACACTCCGTTGGTCGCGTCCCTTAAACTAACACAGAGAGTCGCACTAGACCTATGATCATGCTATTAGGAACTTTGGTGTATACATACATTTAAAGGTAATTACTGTTGTAATGACACACACACACACAGACACAAATGTTAAATTTTATGTATTTAGTAATTTCACTTTTAAAACCTTTACCGCTTAATTTTTCATCAATTCTCAATTAATTATTTTAAGCTGACTACTTTTCAACTAAAAATAAACATCTGAATAACCCACAAACAAAGCCAGTAACAATGGACAATACAAATAACTAGGCATCTACTCATATAATTTATTAGTAGATTTTAGTTATGAAAAAAAGTCAATAAAAAATGCAATAACTAAGTGTTCGATTTAAAAAAAATTGTATCACCAAAGACTTATGGGCCACCCTGTGATTGTAGAAATATGTAGCTCAAGACACTATATAATTAATGTATACAATTTTTTTTTTCGTATCTTGTATAATAACAGATATATTGAACTTTATTGATTTTTTTACGTAAATTCGACAAAAATTATATGCCATTAAACGATAAACTCTATAACTAAGACTAATGGCAAAGCATCAGGGAAAGGGTCTATTTGAAATAAATTTTCTGGAAATATTTAAATAATGAAGGACGATGACGGTTGAAGCTAAGACTTCAGGGTTTGTAAAACATTCTTTTTGAAACATTTTCGTTCCATAGCCCCTATTAGTTTCAGGTTTTTTTCCTAAGTGTTGCCAATTTTGACGTTTTGAGTCGAGACTTTGATTTTTTGAGAAAAACCCCAATTTATTTTTCTTTAAATGCCTATAACTTTTTTGTCTTTTAACTTACAAAGCTAAATTTCGGTAGGTAATTTACCCATAATAATATAAACCCGCGTACCGAATTGGTTGCCCTTACTTTGTTATTTCCGGAGATATAATTTTCTTTTAGAAAGAAAACACAAAATTTTCCGGGAAAACCCGGGCAGATTGTCCTGGCTAACGAACTTATCCAAGCCATTTGCAAAAGGAATTTTTTCACCAAATTTAATCAAAATTATTTTTTGAGTTATCGGTATATATATATATATATATATATATATATATATATATATATATATATATATATATATATATATATATATTTACATGTATATATTTAGATAATTAATGCGAATGAAAGAGTGTGGATGTGTGGGAATGTGTGAGTGTGCGTGCGCGTACGTGCGAGACTTGGTGGATAATTAACTTGTAAGTGAGTGTTATTTTTAATTGTGATTGGGCAGGTATATATTGAAACGGGAAACAAGTAGTAATCTATTGTAAATATTGGATCTTACTCTGTTTGTACTGTGATGAGAGGGGAGTAGACTTTAATCACGGTCGATTGTAGAGATCATTTAATGGTAAAGAATAGAGATAAGATTGGAGAACCGGATCATACGGGCGTGATAAATCCTGTTGCACTGTTGCTGGAAAGATGCATGCAACTGCTCTGTGCAATATGTAGCAGGAGTTTTTCAGCAAATACAAGTTCTTCTGAACTTACGTGCTACTGTTCTTAATATTAGTCAGTAAGTATTATTGTATGTATGGGAAATAAGTAAATAAATAAATAAATAAAATTTATATATATATATATATATATATATATATATATATATATATATATATATATATATATATATATATATATATATATATATAAACATATAAAAATTGAAACTGACCCCGGATATGTTTTCTGGGGGGCCTAATTAGCGCTCATCTGAAGAAATTTATTCAAAATTCAAAAGTCGGGATCTCCTCATTAGTGATTTTTTTAAAAGAAAATTCACTAAAAGTTCGGCGTTGACATGGCAACCGTGGCGATGATGTTTTATTAACTCATTTCTGAACGTCACACAGTCTGGGATAGACATAACTAAACATTGAATGAAAGGCCTCTCTCCAGACTTATCTGGAGAGAAGCCTTTCATTCGATGTTTAGTTTTGTTTTATAAAGCCTGTACACGTTACATAATCGATTATGACTCAATATTTAATGGTTCAGTATGTTAAACCCACCTGAGAAGGATAGGTAGACTGCGGTACAAGGCATGCCGACTTGTGCACGGTTCCCGTAGAATCCACATTGAGAGCAAGCTACGAACCACCGCTAAACATAAGAAAACTATTTTTAGCAAGAAAATTTTTATTTCGTCAAATGGGCTCTGAAAATCTTAATTTTATGAGTAAAATTAAAAGCTCTAGGGGCCAAAGATCTGTCTAATAAATACTGGAAAAAGAAAAAATATCTTCCGCTAAGCGATGCATACTTGGAAATCCACAATATTTTACACCACATTGTCGTTACTCCAGAGTTGGTTTTCGAAAGCAAATATGAACAACTTTTTTTTTATAAATCTGATGTCAAAGTAATTACACACACAACTGATAGCATAAATGAACCACAAGTAGAACTATATACAGATGGATCAAAAAAGGAGAAAAGGTGGGTTGTGCAGTATATTTTCCTAAAAATATGTCCCGTATGTATAATTTACCAGGAGCATCTTATATTTTTAAAGGAGAAGCTATAGCAGTCATCAAAGCCCTAGAGATAGCACTAGAAGCAGAGACGATAATTATCTAATTGTTACGGATCCAATGGCGTTACTCATAGCTATAATAACTGCAACAAGTAATATATACAAAAACCCATTGACCTGTATGATAATCAACTTACAAATAGATATGAAATAGTGTGCACCCATGGCCAGCGTGTAGACCCGACTTAAATCCGCTAGATTTTTACTTTTGGGGTTATTAAAGTCACTGGTCTACAAAGACCAAAGAAATGGCCGCCAGAAATTATGACAAAAGATCGTACAGGGTGTTAATAATATCAGAGCCCAACAAAATTCATTTTTTAAAGTAAGAGATAATTTTAATAAACGATTGAGAAAATCCATTGCCGTAAATGATGAATACTTTGAGCACTTTCTCTGATTTCTTGTTGTTTTGCTTCTAAAGCAGCAGTTTAATTTTAGATTAATTTAATTCGGTAAATTAATGCAATTTATAACAATCTTTTCGATATGCATTTTGTTAACTATTTCTTTTTAATTAATAGTTAAATAGATGTTATTTGATTTAATGGCTTTGTTGGATTTTTAATGAAAATGTTTCTTTCGATAACGTACATTTTATTGTACTAAAAAGTATCTGCAATAGATTCACATAATTTGCACTAAGATCGAAGCCTTCGAGAATACATAATTTTTCGCATAATCGTTATTTTAATTTCATTGAAAAAGTACGTTTGAAAACGGTAAACTTTTTCGACTTCAGAGAAGTATACTTTTTTCGTGTGAAACTAAATAGCCTTTCCTTATTTTTGTTGGAAAATGTGCATGCAGGGTGGACAAAAAAGTATGACCATCTAATGAACCAGTATTGCTATCGGTGGCGCCACGTAGCGGCAGTAGTGAAATTGATGCCGTCATCGTATGATGTCTAATAATACCATGCCGCATTTCATAATAAGATGTCGTACCACTTTCAAGATATTTGAAAAAAAAATTAAGGAAAAATTATTTAAACACCCTGTAAAACGAAAACGAGTATCATTTTACTATGGTGTTAAGCCCAATCGCTTTATTTTTGTGCCAGCTATGACCCCTTAGCTAAGGTCTACTTAATTATGGCACAGCCTGTATACAGTGTTGTCCACTTCGCGGAAAAAGCCCAGTTTTCCATATTAAACTCAGTTTTATCAAAAAAGTTTCAACTGAAAGTTGTTCCTATCAATCAGCTGCGTAATTTAAAAATATTTTAATTTCCATAGAGTGTTCATTTTCTACAAACTTACCTTTTTTTAAATGGAACACCCTGTATTTTATATCATTTTTAAAAAGATGGTATCGCGACAAGCAAACTGATATGCCACATGATGGCTCTAGACCCAACCGTTTCAGAGTTATTCATTTGTTTATTAAAAATATTGGTCTAGTTTGGTGCGTAAATACTTCGATTCTGCACAATATTTTGGCTGCATATTTACTGTAGTTAATTTTATACACTCCTAGCTATAACAAAAGGCAACATGGTAATTCTTAATGTAACCTGCCTATACAGAGTGTTATATTTCGCAAAACTTAAATTTTCTTGAAAATTTCAAACGGAACGCCCTATATATTAGAATGTTATTAGATGCGCATTTTCATGACAATTTTATCATTACCACGTTTGATGACATTATTTTCAACGGTTTCAAAGATATAAAGCATTAATTACAAAATTTATCATTTTCCAATATTTTTGAAACTTATCTCAAAATCTAAGGGGGGCTTTGACTACGCCCCTTGACATTTGAAAAATTAACTAAAGGATTGACAGGTAGCTTTATTAGTTAGCCGCTTTTTTATTGATATCAGCATGTTTTTTTACTGAAGAACTTATGTCAATGCTGTACGTGATTGCTGAAAGTGATGGAAATTTTGCCTTAGCAAAGAGAATCTATAGGCAGAAATACCCTAATCGACAACAACCTCAGTTGAAAGCATTTCGATTGGTGAAAGCTCGTTTTGATGCATACGGCAGTGTACAGTATCCGGCTCCCTTAAGAAACAAAACTGTTCTAAATGAAGGTACGTCTGTAAACATCATAGCCTCCCTCAGTCATTGAAAATCCACATATCAGCCAGCGACAATTAGCTTCGAATTTAAATATCAGTAAAACTTCTGTCCAAAGATGTTTTAAAGAAAACAAATATCATCCATACCATGTTAGAAAAGGAATTAAGGATATCACGTAAACTATTTGAAAATGATATAAAATACAGGGTGTTGCATATTAACGTGAAGTATTTACTTGAATTTATATAAAAATGGCTAATTCCGTAATTGAGCCTTAATATCTTTGAAACCTTTGAACATAATGTCATCAAACGTGGTATTGCTCAAAAGGCCATGAAAATGATCAACTAATAACATTCTAATATACAGGATGTTCCATTTGAAATGTTCGAGAAAATTTAAGTTTTGCAAAATACAACACTCTGTATAGGCAGGTTACATTAAGAATTACCATGTTGCCTTTTGTTATAGCTAGGAGTGTATAAAATTAACTACAGTAATATGCAGCCAAAATATTGTGCAGAATCGAAGTATTTACGCACCAAACTAGACCAATATATTTAATTAATAAATGAATAACTCTGAAACGGTTGGGCCTAGACCCATCATGTGGTATATCAATTTGCTTGTCGCGATAGCTCCTTTTTTAAAATGATATAAAATACAGAGTGTTCCATTAAAAAAAAGGTAAGTTTGGTCTGCCACGGAGAAAATGAACACCCTGTGTAAATTAAAATATTTTTGAATTACGCAGCTAATTGATGGGAACAACTTTCAGTTGAAACTTTTTTGATAAAACTGAGTTTAATATGGAAAACTGGGCTTTTTCCGCGAAGTGGACCACCCTGTATATATTTGTATATATTTGTATATATATATATATATATATATATATATATATATATATATATATATATATATATATATATATATATATATATATATATATGTATATATAAACATATCAAAGTTAAAACTGACCCCAAATATGGATTCCAACTGCCCTAACTCGCGTATGTTTAAAGAAATTTTTCGAAAAGTCTTACCATCGATACCTCTCTGATAGTGAATTTTCTTAATAAAAACTTTTTAAAATATCTCTCCAAACCTGGGTCCATCGGGCTATCTAACGAGCTCATCTAAACTATTTACAAAAGGGAAAGTATTTTCCAAATTTCTATTTTTCCACCCGTTAATTGCTTGGATGAGTTCATTAGCCAAATTTGTATTTCCGAAACTAATTGTTTTGTTATTTATAATTTGAAATATTTTTATGAAAATTCGCCACCACAACGCATTTGATGCCTCCAGGCTTTTCTTCTTATCTTTGTTTTAGTTTAACAGTTTAAGACTGGTATAACAATAATAATATAACTTTAGCTAATTACGTTCTAAAAAAATTTTATCTAATAAACTGTTCTGCAATTGTACATATTAGGTACATGCAAAAGACAAAGAGAAAATATACAAATGGGACGCACGACTCCTACTATGAGTAAACTGGAAGTATAAAGTTACTATGTTTTGCGCCAGCTAATGACGAATAGCTGAATCTGTTTGAAACTTCTTCAAGCTTCATTTGCAGGATAAGTTATCTCAATAGAGATTTCTGCAGAAAAATTGACGTTTTCGTACATTGACTAACTATTAGTTCATGGGTACTGTACTTCTATAACATTGGCGCACTCTGCTGGTGAGTGGTCAAACCGAGTCTCCTTATTACCAAAGACTGTGATTGGGAGACTGGTGTGTAATCCTGAGTACATATATCCTAAAATTGAATATGACCACTAAGTCAATGGGTTAGATCACCATTAGAGAATAATAAAAAGTCAGAACGCAACATGTGCGTTATGTTAGTCAATTTTCATTGAAATGATCTGATACCCAACATTTTCTTACTAACGCTTATAACTTTTTCCCTTATAACATAGATTTCTAAATTTGGTATATAGTTTACTTTTTATAACATAAACCTATGTATAAAATTTGATTACCATAGCTCTTCCATTTTTTGGTGAAATAAAAAAATGTTCGAAAGAAAACCCAAAAATTTTCCGGAAAATGTCGTTCGATTTGCCTGTTTTTTTTAATATAATATTATTGGCTGCGGCATCTCAGGCCATTAGCACATTCATTTCCCATCATTCACTATTTTTACTAATTTTCCAGACAATGTCAACTTCTCGTTGGCTCGCCCAGGAATCGAACCCGAGACCTCTCGCTTAGCAGGCTGGCACCTAGCAACCTGCGCCACGAGGGCGTCGATTTGCCTGGTTAACGAACTTATTGAAAACATTTACAAAAGGAAGGTAGCTGCAAATTTGTTTGTCGAAATTGGTTTAATATTTTTTGAGTTATGGGTGTGACACACACTCGCGCGCACCCCCCCCCCCCCCTGCTCCACAAACATACACGCACGCACGCACACACACGCACACGCACACGCACTTTTAGTCTTAAAACGAAATAAATAATTGAGGTTGAGAGGAAGTTGTGTTTCCACTGTTTTTGATTTTTATTTTTGAAACTAATTATTTTGTAATTTTTCGAGATTTGACTTATTTTTATGGACATTCGCTACCATAACGCATTTACTGCTTTCAGACATTTTCAGTTGATATTTGATAACGAGTGGTCGTTATCAGCACAATGAATTTCTCTTGATAATTTTTAAAGAACTGAAGTGTTTATTTACACAAAAAAAGATAATCAAATATGTGAAAACTGTCTATCTGGAAATCTTTTTTTATAAAAAGATAATAAATACCTCTCTATTAGTGGACATTTTTCTGAAAAATTACTAACTATACGGACACACGTTAGATAAATCGAATAGCACTCTTCTCAGTTAATTCATATCTTACTTAAAAATCAGGATACTTATATTATGTCAACCCAACAAATACTTATAAATATTGCTCAAAATATACAACTTTTAGATCTTCAAGAGATTAGCTGCCTTATATTGTTTTCTAGCTTGTTTATCTAAATAAGGTTGTTTACAATGGCTCTTATTTAATAAATAATATAATAGAGGTAATATAACAAATAGAGGCAATAATAGGCGGTTTCACTTACAAGTATATTAATCTTATTAATTTATAACCAGATATGACTTGACCTTCAAAAACATATGTAATGTATTGCAAAAAATGTAGTGCAAATCAGATACGACAAAAATACAGGATTATTAAAAAATTTGGTTACCAGGGTAACCTTTATAGTAGAAACAATGTACCATATTTCATCATAATTATTTCAAAAGCAATAGTTACAAAAATTTCCCGAAAATAAATTTAAAATATTCCTGAAAAACTGGTTTCCTGACCAACGAACCTCAGATTAACAGCAAATTGAGCTATTGAAATTAGAAGCGTTTAATGAAAGTTCGCTAACATAACGCACTTTGCTGCATCCCGAATTTGTTTCTTACAAACATGCATTATATTTCGATTGAAAATGCTAAAATGCAATAAGATAAAGCGTGTTCGATTAAAAACAAAAAGAATTTGACGACTTATAGGCCACCTCTGATTGTAAAAATAATTTTATAAGATGCAGCTCAAGACACACGATAATTAAATAATGTACAGAATTTTTTCTCGTATATTGTATAACACAGGATATGTTGGACTTTACGCTTTATGGTAGAAATGCGTCACCTGTATATATTAAAACAGAAAAAAAACTGACACTAACCCGGGATGTTGGTTCTGGGGGGCCCTAGTTCAGTCTCATTTGAAGAAATCGTTTCAAAATTTAAAAGTGGCGGTCTTCTCATTTGCAAATTTGTCCGACGGAAAGTCGCTAAAAATTGTAGACCATTAAACAATAAGTTCTATAACTAAAACTGCTGCCAAAGCATCAGAGAGGGGGTCTATTTGAACTGAATTTTTTGGAAATATTTTAATAAAATGAAGGACAATGACGGTTGATGCTAAAACTCAGAGCTTGGTAAAACACTCTTTTTGCGACATTTTCTCTAGATAGCCCGTATTTGTTTTAGGTTTTTAGCATAAATGTTGTCAATTATGACGACTAAAATCACGACTTTGACGTTTTAAGAGAAAAACGTCCATTTTTTTCTTCAAATGCCTATAACTTTTAGTGAATTTTCTTCAAAAAATGGACAACATTTAGCCAATGAAGCTGACACTAATACGGGTTATGTAAAGTAAATGTCGCAAGAAGAATATTTTACAAACCCTGAAGCCTTAGCTTCAACGGTCACTGTCTTTTACTTTACATGTAACGAGGAGATCCCGACTTTAGAATTTAAAAAATTTCTTCAAATGAGCGCGAACTAGGCCCCCTAGAACCCATATCCAGGGTCAGTTTCAATTATATATATATATATATATATATATATATATATATATATATATATATATATATATATATATATATATATATATATATATATATATCACACCGACAACTCAAACAATCCTGGCCCGATTTTGATCAAATTTCGCACATACCTTCTGTTTGCGAATGGCTTGGATAAGTTCGTTAGTTAGGAAAATCGGCCCAGGTTTTCCCGGTAAATTTTGTGTGTTTTTCTAAAAATCATATCTCCGGAAATAACAAAGGAAAAGCAACCAAATTTAGTAAGCTGGTTTTTGTCAGAAAGTGCATCACGTGTACTAAAATTAAGATCTCTAGCTTAAAAAATAAAAAAGTTGTAGGTAAATTAATTTTTAATTAATTAAATCTGATTTAAGAAAATTAAAACGTCAAAATTGATTGAGTACGAATGAGAGTGAAAAATACTACAACACATGACTAACAAGCTCCTAGATATGTGTCTAAGTCGTTATTTTCCTTGATTTCGTTATAATATGAGCAACAAATCTATTGTAATTCGAAATGGTTTTGTGTAAATTTTAAAACATTGAACAAATGCATTACGGGATAAAGATGCTAGTCGACACATGTCGAGTATATCTCAGTGGCCTAAGTCAATATATCTCCGATAGTCAAATTTAGTTGACTCCTGTATGACGAGTTCGAATCCTAGTTAGTGACTATACTTTTTTCTATCTTTTTTTTTCATTTCACTTGTTCAGATTGTTGTTATTCCGATGATTTTTTTAGCGAGTTTTTGTATAAAAAATAATTAGCAAAGAGGAGATGAAAATTTTAAGACTTAATTCAATTTGAATAGCATATCTAGTTGTTTATTCTTGCCCTAACTTAGTGAAACCGTTCCATATTTAATACAGTCGTAGACGATTCAAAAAAAAAAAATCACTAATGAGGAGATCCCGACTTTTGAATTTAGAAAACATTTCTTTAAATGAGCGCGAACTAGGCCCCCTAGAACCCATATCCAGGGTCAGTTATATATATATATATATATATATATATATATATATATATATATATATATATATATATATATATATATAAAGGGTGAATAATTTACGAAAATTTAGGTCTGTATGTTTAAAGACAAAAAAGTTAGAGGCATTTAAAGAAAAGAAAAATGAGGTTTTACTCAAAACGTAAAAAGTCGCGATTTGAAACGTCGAAATTGGCAACATTTAGGCAAAGAACCTGAAAGAAATACGGATTATGTAAAGAGTGTTCTGCAAACAATTAAGTTTCAGCTTCAACCATCATTGCCCTTCATTTTAAAAAAATATTTCCAGAAAATTCATTGAAAATAGACACTTTCACTGATGCTTTGGAAGTTGTTTTAGTTAAATTTATGGTTTAACCTTCCATAATTTTTAGCTAATTTTCGTAGAAAAAAATCCTTAATGAGGAAACCGCGGCTTTTGAATTCTAAAAAAATTTCTTCAAATGAGCGCAAACTAGGCCCCCTAGAATCTATATCCGGGCTTATTTTCTGTTTACATATATACAGGCTGACGCATTTCTACAGTAAAGCATAATATTATTGTTATTATACAAGATACGAGAAAAAAATGTATACGTTACCTATCGGGTGTTTTGAGCAGCATCTTATAAAATTATTTTGACAACCACAGGATGGTCCATAAGTCGTTGGTAATACCTAAATTTTTTTGAACATTCCTTATTGCATTTTTGCATTTTTCGTCGAAAAATGATGCATGTTTGTAAAAAAAAATCGAGGCGCAATAAGTGCGTTTTAGTAGCGAATTTTTATTAAACGCTTCAAAATTCAATAACGCAATTGGCTATTAACCTAAGGTTCGTCAGCGAGGAAACGAGTTTTCTCGGAAATGTTTTAAGTTTACTTTCGGAAAATTTTTGTATATTTTCAAACAAGTTATGTTGGAAAAATATGGTACATTGTTCCTTCTATATAGGTTATATCGGTGACCAAATTGATTTCTGCTTGCATTAAAGAGACATATTTGCTATTAAAAATATTTTTAAGAAAATTCACTTCCTTAACGCACTTGCTGCGTCCAGACTTTTATTTTTCGGTGAAGATTCTGATATGAAGGACTCTAACGCAACAAGAATTTCTTTTTGCAAAATGATCAGTTAGCCAAGGTTCCAAAGTTCTGTAAGTAGGAATACCATAGTATGTATGTCTAGTTTGGTTGCGGTAAATAGTGCGTCTTGTTTCGGTGAATTTTTTCACATGAAGGACACAAACTGAACAAAATTTTTTTTTGCAACATGATCAGTTATTGAACTCCCATAAATTACTTGTACATGTAAACGTAATTAGTTCTCGATATCTAGGTAGATGGATGCCAGGTGTTAAGACTTATCAAGGTGTTTATGATAACTCTCAAAATCAATTATTACTGTCCCTGTAAAAGAAATTTAAAAACAAAACGACTGTAAAATAGGGTTAGAGAGAATAGACACAATAATACAAAGGTAAATTATTATAACACATTTATTACTTCAGTTTGAAGTTAAAACACAGTAAATAGGTGGCGACAGAGAAAGGCACCTCAAATTTTACGTATGACAGATTTTATCAGTTTCTAAATCACTAGCGACTTTGAGGTATTATGAAGCATTAACAGGCTACAAGAATTTACTACAGTTACACGTTACCAAACTTTAAAAACCCAGCTTTACTGGCATGTGAAATTCTCAAAAGTTAATTTGAAAATTATACAAATTAAAAAAATTATAGATATTTCTTAATTATTAATTTAGAACATCTATGCTTATAATTTAGAAAATCGTGGAAAGCTATCCGGTATGCGATAATATTAGTATTAAATTTTCAAGATAAATTAATTACTAAAACAAAACATACGTCATACTTCATTGATTGTTGTTGCCCTTACTTGGTGAAACTTGTCCATACTACATACAGACTTGGAGACTACTTCTCTGGCTTCACTGTTGGTTTTCGTTTTTGTAGGTGAAGGGCGTAGCCAGCGCGTAAGCTAACTGGAGCAAGAGGCCCTTCGAATTCTGGATGTTCTAGGATGTTCTTCAACGTTTCTGTGACTATAGTTTCGCTGCTTGGCAGCAGTCTCAGACAGATAAAAATTGAATTAGTATGAAATCATTATTAAATGGCCGTCTTGTAAATATCTAATACCTGTGGCATTTATATTTTCTGTCTTTGTCCGTTATTGTCTTTATATGAAAATTGCTTCCTGCAACTTTTAGAACGACTAAAAGAAACATTTTAATTTTATTGACGTTATTTTATGTTGCATTTTAACTATATAATGTTTACCAGAAGCTACTAAAAAGCTTTTACAAAACTGTTGATTTATAAAATTCGTATAACAAATAGTCAAGTATATTTTTTAGCAAAGTATGAGAACTGTAATAAAACTAGTTTATAATGTCAGCGCTGCCACTTTTTTAGAGTCGCAGTTACGTTTTTTTTTTTTTTTCAACAACACACCACGCGGGCTTACAGCCCAAATACTATCGTACCGTGTGTGTCGACAAGGAGGAAAGAGGCTACTTGTTAATTCTGGACTTGAAGGTTTGGAGGTTCGGGGGAGGAAAAACATGTGCCGGCAACGAATTCCACAACTTGGAAGTCCTCGGGACAAAAGAGCGGGCATAACAAGACAGTAAAAGGGTGCATTCGCTCTGTTCCCCTGGTAGATCTGTTGGGGGCAGCAGGTGGAGGAACTATGGAAGAAAGCTCCTCTGAGCAGTGCGCGTGCTGATATCTATAAAAGAGAGAGAGAGAGAGAGAGGTCACCAACGGCACGTCGGTGGGCAAGGGATGTCAGCCTTTGGGTGAGGGTAGGGTCACCGATGAGACGTATAGCTCTCTTCTGAATGGAGTCCAGGATAGCGAGTGTAAAAGCGGCAGCAGCACCCCAGATGTGGGAGCAGTATTCGAGGTTTGGTCTTATTTGTGAAGTATATAAAGTATAGAAATTAGCTGGTGAAAAGTATTTGCGAGCCCGGAAGAGGAAACCTAATTTCTTAGCAGCCGCTTCTGCAATTGATGTGACATGTTGAGAGGAGGGTGCTGACGTCCGCGTAACTGTTAACTGGGTTGGATGTGCTAGGAGGGAGGTCATTGATGTGGAGAAGAAACAAAGTAGGGGCTAATGCTGAACCTTGAGGAACTCATTAATTGGATACAGTTTAGAGGAATGGCCATCCACGACAACATAAATTATCCGGTTGGAGAGGAAATTTGCTTTCCACGTACAGAGTTATGGTGGTAGCCCATATGCCGGTAGTTTATTAAGCAGCGCTGCGTGCCAGACCTGGTCGAATGCTTTGGATATGTCTAGAGCGACAATCTGGGATTCTCCGTGTAGTTCCATAGACTTGTTCCAAGAATGGGTGACAAAGGAAAGGAGGTCGGCAGTTGATCTGCGCTGACGGAATCCATACTGCGTGTCGTGGATTAGACTGTGTTTTTCAAGAAATTTTAGTAATCCGGTGTTTGTATACTTTTATATCACTTTAGAGATGACTGAAAGGGCAGAAATAGGCCTGTGGTTGCTAGGAAGCGCTTTCGATCTTTTCTTGGGGACGGGTTGTACTGGAGCAGTTTTCCAGTTACTGGGGAAGATGCCTCTATTGTAAGATGTCTGAAACAGACGAGTCAGGACAGGAGCAAGTTCTGGTGTGCATTTTTTGTGAACAATTGCTGGGATCTCGTCAAGGCCAGAGGCTTTCCTGGTATTAAGAGAAGAGAGCATCTTTCGTACTTTTTTAGTTTTGAAAATGATATCCGTCATTTTATGCGAGACATTGGGGACTGTTGGTGGTTGAACATTTGGAGTGGGTTGAGAGTATAATTGCCGGCGAACAACGAGGCAAAAAGTTCAGCCTTGCCCAGAGCGGTAGAAACAATTTCATCCCCTGAGACAAGAGGTGGGAACGTGCTCTTGCAGAAATTATTTCCAATAGATTTAGCGTGAGTCCAGAAGGGTTTGTAAAATTGTTCTCTAATGTTAACAAAAGGCTTTATAAATATTTACGGAGACTGAAGTATTCTTTAAAATAGTGCCAATATTGGGTTTATAGCAGTTTTATAAGAGTATTGTAAACAATTCAGGTAGTGAGATTATTTTATAACCTGTTTGTCGAAAACGTTTTCACAACTATAATAAAACATAAAATTGCTAGTTGAGACGGAGGCGCGGAGCACTCACATGTGTAGTTTTTAAATTTTTATTGTATAGTCTTTTTTAATGGGGTAGTCGATGTAAAGATCGGGCAATATTAGGCGTATTCTAAAACTGATAAGATAAATTTATGTTTCATATAAGTAGGTGCACCATTACGTATTTTTGATTTGAGTTCAAATATAAGCCTATAACATTTTCCTATTTCCACATCACTGGTTTTCCTGATTTCATGTATTAAAATACAAACAACTTGTGTCATACAATGGCTGTTGTGGATGATACAATGAAACGTAGGCAGTATAATCAAATTCGATTAATGATTTACAACGTAATTAGTTAAGCCTTAATAATACCCGTTAGATTAGAGTTTTCCTCCTCATGAGCAAATATTCATATTGGCCACTTAAACACGTGGATGCACAGTTTTTTAATTATTAGTTACGATCAAGTGTATTATACTTCAGCGTGATCATTGAAAATCGTGAAGTGCAATACTTGAAAATGTATACGGGTTTTAAATATTGTAGATAATATTTATACTATAAATTCTAGCAAATTAGCGAATAGTTATAGTGAAAATCTTAACTTCCTGTACAATGATTTGCAAATTGCTAATTGGTTTTGCGATTGTCACGCTTATTTCTGGATTTTATATACCAGGATATGATGAAGAACAGTCCGAGATCGTCCTTCTTCATGTGGTAAGTGTAAAGGACAATTGTGGTTTTAATTAAAGCCTGCAGAAGATAATATGAACTAAAATTAAATTTTTAGAAAAATTAATTTTTAATAGTATATTAGTATATATTATCTTTAATTGATCAAAATTATACAGTATGTCAATATGTGTGTGGGTGTGAGTGTTTTGTTTCTTTAACGTCGGCCTATTTCCGCGACTATGGCCTATCACCGACGCCAGGGAGCAGTTTCACCTCCTGGAAATCTTGCCGAACCCCTGTCTTTCTGTAAGGAGGGTAGGGATTTTCAACGTGCCCAACATCGCATGGACACGGGACCGACGGCTTTACCGAAGGGCAGTACGTGCAGACATTCAACTTGCTCAAATACAATGCCAGAACCTCGGTTGATGTTAATGTTACAGTTTGTACTGAAAAAGTGAAAGGAGTAACCTGGGATCGAACCCAGTACCCTTCGGTTCAGAGGCACACGTTCTTACCCCTGAACCACCGAGGTTCTAGTATGTCAATATAAATAAGTTTAAACTCATTTAATTATTATTATTTATTTTATCACTTCTAATACTGTCATACAATTCCTTACCAGTACACTTTTACACGAAACGGGGCGAATCTCTACAGAAGTTGCACCTGCACATAATCCCTTACAAAATTCGGAAGCAGAAAGTGCGTTATAGTAGCGAATTCTCATTAAATGCTTAGAATTTCATTAACAAAAGGTGTATGGTCATTTTGGGATGATCATTTTTTTAGCGGCCACGAATAAAACTAGCATGCTTTGATAGTACCTCATAGAACATATGTGACAGTGGTAAAAAAGCCTGGACGCAACAAATGCGTTATGATAGTGAATTTTCATTAAATGTTTTTAAAAGCAAATATGTTTGTGTTTGTTTTTAAGAAAGCAGGCATCAAATTTGGTTACCAGTATACCCTATATAGTAAAAACAATGTGCCATGTTTCATCAAAATAGCTTTATTGTTTGAAAATGTACAAAAATTTCCGAAGGTAAACTTAAAGTGTTCCCGAATAAACTCGTTTCTTGGCAAACCTTATAGGTTAATAGCAAATTGAGCTATTCAAATATGAAGCATTTGATCAAAATTCGCTACCATAACGCACTTGCTGCGTCCAGAATTGCTTTTCTTACAAACATGCATTATATTTCGATGGAAAATGCAATAACATAAGGCATGTTTGGTTTAAAAAAAAGAGAATTTGTATCACCAACGGCTTATGGGCCACCCTGTGATTGTAGAAATATTTTTTCAGATGTAGCTCAAGACACCCTATAATTAATGTATACAATTTTTTTCCATATCTTGTATAATAACGGATATATTGAGCTATATTGATTTTTGAAAATTATATGTAAGGGTGGACTTTTTTTTTCTTAAAAGGATATAGAATAATATCGAACGCAACCCTTCGATGACACAAGGTTACAACCCTCTTAGTAAACAATAGAAGTAACCTATTATAATAATAACAATCGACTAACGGTCACATAATATAATTACATAGCTCAACAATCAATCACCAGTCGATATATTACTTAGCAGTTGTGTTATCTACTTAAGAGTAATCATGCAAAAGGCAAAAGGTTTATTACTTGTCAGAATGATGGCGAAGCCTTAATGTACGGGCGTAATGAGTCGGGCGAGCGGGTGCCAAATGTGTCCAGTAACATCACTAACCTGTAATTAAAAATATACCTGAACACACCGTTGCCTATCTAAAGCACTACCTAACATATATACGAGGGGCATTCAATTATTAGTTCATTAATCAATCATTTACCAATTACACGCTCCACCGAGCGACTCATAATCAATAACTATTATACTCAAAGCTCCACTGAGCAACCCAACATTAAGAGCAGTTTCGACATAACGCTTCACTGAGCAACTCCAACATTAACAGCAGTTCCTACTCAAGGCTCCACTAAGCCACATAATACTCTCTCAAAAGCGCACATCAGTGCCTCAGAACTGCTTCTCAACAATGTCTCTAAATGCTCAACCATTAGGTTCTCAAACAATAATTACTCAGGCAATAATTACTCAAGTAGTTTCTCAGACAATATCTAAACAATAGTCAGTCAGACAGTAATCTAAACAATAGTTACTCAGATAATATTTAGACAATAGTTACTAAGATAATAATTAGACAATAGTTCAACCTGTGTGTTTAGTTGGGTGCTGTACCCGGCACTGGGTCCGCGCCGGCTTCCAGGAGTGCAATGAGGCAGCAATTGCCTCACCTAGAGTGCTCGCCTACAGCCAGAGTCAAATACTGAGAGGTGCAATGGGCACAAAGGGCCCGGCCAAACAATGTGCCCCTCCTCAATATCCACTCCTACACTGGTCCTGACTGTGCAATGAGACAACGATGCCTCGGTCTAGCCACCAGATCGGCTCTCAAACGCAACCACTGAGTTGCCTCCGTGAATACTGAGAACTGCAATGGACACAACGTTGAAGCTACGCTATATCCCTCTCCAATATCCACGCCTACACTGGTCCTGGCTGTGCAATGAGGCAATGACCTCAGCCTAGCTACCATTTCGGCAAATACAACGCCTACACTGGTCCTGACTGTGCAATGAGGAAACGACCTCAGTCTAGCTACCATTTCGGCTATCAATGCAACAACCGTGGTGCTGTTACGTAACCTGGGTCTAAGCCCAACGCCCACCAGCATGATACCCTACTGGGTGAACAAACAGCGAAAGTGTCCCGCACACCTTTCAAACTATCATGACTTTACTTACAAACAGACTTTACTTTATTTGCTTACTGCAAACTGACATACTCAACAATTTATTAACTTATTAATATTGGCCTAACCTCGTATAAATAACAAACTCAATTTCAGCTTAGCTAATTATCAAATTACTTCATAAAGCCCCTTTATTTGAATAAGATAATTACTTCTCAATTTATAACTTATCTTCGTATAAATAATAAACTGACTTTGAACTCTAGCTACAATTTATTTTTATATAAACTAGTTATTAAAATGAATTTGCTAAAACCACCCTGAATCATATACCTATTGAAATTGCTCCTCAATGTATAACTCAAACAAATAAGAACAGGTAAAATAAACAAACAACGAGACATGTCCAATGAGCATTCACTCACCTGAATAAATTTATATATAACGTGCACTGTAAATCTCACTAATATCGAGCATATTTTAATGCAGCTCAGATGATGGTTCACGCACAAATGTGGAGGTATGCTTTACTTCAAACCAGTCCTCAAGTTTACAGATAAAGACGGTGTGAATAGGTTGAGGCCCTTGAATCCAAGAGATATAGTATTAAGACGCTATCTGAACTACATTGCAACCCCACAGCATGTGTTTCGTTCCGTAAACAATTTTTAAGCGCGTCTGGCTCAACTAACACTTTAGTTTTAATGGGACCACATGTAAAGCTTTACGTGAAACTTGTCCACATATTGCCGTGTATATTTAATACCTACAGATAATTTTCATAATAAAATAGCCTTATGAGCAGGGTGAGAAAATACATTCCTTACATATATACCATTAAACGATAAACTTTATAGATAAAGCTACTGCCAAACATCAGAGAAAGGGTGTATTTGAAATGAATTTTCTGGAAATAGTTTAGTAAAATGAAGGACAATGACGGTTGAAACTAAGACTTCAGGGTTTGTAAAACATTCTTCTTGAGACATTTTCTTTCCATAGCCCGTATTAGATTCAAGTTCTCTGCCTACATGTTGCCAATTTTGACGTTTTAAATCTCAACTTTGAAGTTTTGAGGAAAACCCCATTTTTTTTAATAACTGTAACTTTTTTGTCCCTTAATCTACAGAGCTAAATTTTGGTAGATGACTTACATATAATAATAAAAACCCATGTACCAAATTTGGGTGCCCTTGCTTCGTTAATTCTGGAGATATATTTTTTTTCAAAAGGAAACACAAAATTTTCCGGGAAAACCTGGGCCGATTATTTTGGATAACAAACTTATCCAAGCCATTTGCAAAAGGAAGGTATTCACCAAATTTAATCAAAATCGGCCCATGTGTTCTGTGGGGTCTAATTAGCGCTCATTTGAAGAAATTTTTTCTAAATTCAAAAGTCGGGATCTTAGTGAATTTTTTAAAAGAAAATTCGCTAAAAAATATTAAAAAAGACTGGACGCAGCAAGTGCGTTATAATAGTGAATTTTCATTAAAATGTTTTAAATAGCAAATATGTGTTTGTTTTTTAAGAAAACAGACATCAAATTTGGTTACCGGTATAACATATATAGTAGAAATAATGTACCATATTTCATCAAAATAACTTGATTGTTTGAAAATGTACAAACATTTTTCGAAAATAAACTTAAAATGTTCCCGAAAAAAAATACTTTGCTGGCCAACGAACCTTATAGGTTAATAGAAAATTGAGCTATTCAAATTTGAGGCATTCAATAAAAACTCGCTACCATAATGATGAAGAATGGTACGGTAGCGAAATAAAAAAAGGTGACCGTAACAAATTAAGGAATACCAAAACTATTTCTTCCTCTTCTCTTTAAATTTCAACACCTCAATTTCTGGTATTTAGAATGAACCATCATAATTTCTCTTTAGTGTGCAATACTGCACAGGATGCTCAAAAAAAATCTAGTATTCTGTGAGGTTTGAGTAAATTTGTAAAAGTAATTATAAATCAGTTTATACAAAAACAAAACCAAATATTTCTACCGGCATAATCTGTGACCCCTGTCATTGACAGTATCATCAAACCCTACGTTAAGCGGTCGGCTCTGTGTACCGTGTGATGTTCAGCACATAACGATCATGCTCTGCTAAAAAAAATTGGCTCGCTAAAATTTCCAGGCTGGTGAGGGAAAAATACTCCTTCGCATTAGTGATTGTCCAAAGTTGTAGAAATACGCTAAAAAATCAAAACATGATTATACCAAATTTAAGACTCAACCATTTTTTTATTTAATAACTAAGGTGTCTCGACTTAATTTACACCCAACAATATCAAAGGTTTGATTTTACATCAGTTTGAATAAACTTTCTGTACGTAGGAAACTAAACACTTCGTTCATCCACGTACCTTCCGTCTTCAAAATTCTAGATAGGCTGTCGGGAGAATTATAAACTGATCACGTCTGGTGATATCTGTGACACTGGAGTAGTATGTGTTTTAGACTTAAATTAACCTCACATATTTCACCATTAATGTTAATATGAAACATCAGTGCCAGACATTACGATAGGATCTATGTCGTAATTATCTAATGACTGCGATAAATATCATAAATCATCTTTATTAGTTTCTCTATATCTGTGGTATATTTTGTTGCTTCGCCTAATAGGTCAGTATTGTCTTTGCAGATTTCTATGAAACTCGGATGGTTTAATAGACAAATTAGTTAACAAATACAGAACAAAGAAAATGATATCTGAATGTACGACATTTAAGACAGATAAAATAGAGCGAAAATTTATTTATTTACCTTATAAACCACGAATCACAAAGGGTTTGAAAAGTATTTTTAAGAAAGCCGATTTACATTTGACTTTTTCGACGAAAAGTAATTTAAAAAATTTGTTGGGTAATACGAAAGATAAAGATCAAGTCACTGAAATGTCCGGTATTTATGAGATTAGTTGCAAAGATTTCAATCTTAAATACGTAAGTCAAACTAGGAGAAACATAGCCACCAGATTTCGTGAACATCTCGCACATTTACGATATGGTACGGTGGACAAATCGCGTGTGGCAGAACATATATGGGATAATAATCACCACATTGACAAAGAAAATTTGAAACTTCTCAAAAATGTTAGACATCAAACTATGCTTGATTCATTAGAAAGTATTTTTAGATCAAGGTCGATTAAGAACAAAACTTCTTTGAATCGTGCGGCACCTTTAATTTCAAGCCCTTTATTTTCACTTTGCATTTGACCACTTAAACACTCCTAATTTGTCTGGTAGAATAATAAATTACTGTCAATAACTTTGCCGGTCTATACATATACTAATCTCTACGCTTGTCTCAACTTAAAGACCCTTTCGTTTTCGGTGTATCTATGAAGTCAATATAAATACTGTTTACGAAAAATCAAAATCAATATAGATATATTTTTATGTAGTATTTTAGTCGAATTATTTTTCCTTTGTTGGAGTTAACAATGTGGGCCAAACACCTGGGTTTAGTTTTCTATATATAAAAGAGATGAGCGGAGGTTATTTTGTTTATCTTGCCAGATGTGGTTGTCGGCTTTCTCTAATATTCACATAGTAAATTTCTAGATCGAAAGGGAACGTGCAGGTACTGAAATAACTCGGCACCGTTCCTTTTAAGCCTATTATATATTAAATAAGGGCTCATAAATTTGTCGACCAGAAGATTAAAGCGGGTCTTCGACCTCGTAGTTTCACATAATAAACAAACGATGGGCCTTCGACGACAATTTAACTTCGGACTAGTTCGTTTACCTAGACGCTATATAAATACACGGTAGCTAGTAGTTTATTTTTAGAATTTTCTTTCTCTGAAGATGTTGACATGGTCAACGAAACAATCGTAAGGTCTCTGAAATATGTGTTGTGGTGATTTGGGTTCTCCAAGTGTACTTAAGAGGAGGGTAGTTCAAACAAATCATTTTCAGATGGAGAAACATATACTGTCGCCTAAAACTAAAAACATGAGTGAACATACCATTTTGTACTCCAGTTCTTGGAAATGTTATTGATGATACTAGTTTGAAACCAAGGTTGGCAAGTAAGTTTCTAATAGCATCATGTGGTATTGACGGGCTGAGATTAGATATTATTATTCTTTTGGATGGGGTAATAAGTATTCTGATTACTATTTAGGTATCGCCTATTTCTAGCTGTGTAGTTTCTTTTAACAATTTATCGACTAATTCTTCGCTGCTAAGGTACATGCATATTAGATATCTTTGACGCAAATGTTATATTTTTGGGTCCTATTATCTTTCCTACGGCTGTTAGATACTCCTCTAGATTAAGGTTTTTCAGTGCATTAAGAATAATCGTTTGGTTTTCTTGGGAAAAATATCAATATCTGACTTTACTTCTGATGTGTACGTGAGGCGTGTAGCTTTACTTTGTGTGGTTTCTTGTAATTCTAAAAAAATAATACATCTGGTTTCGCTGGCTCCCACTGGATGGTACCAGCATTGTGTACTCATTGTGTTAATGTTACGGTCTTAATGTTATTGGAAGTCATATTATTGATTTGTTGCTTGCCTACCCAAAGGCACAGAGATCCGCCTCTCTTGTTAGAGATTTTTACTGATGTTTATACTGATTGATGAGACGTTAGTTGTTATGGTTTATATGCTATTTCTTATTAAAAAACTTGTGTCAATACTGATTTGCTCTTACCACAATATGTTCTTTACTGTCTGATGTTAAAGGCACTTCAATTTGAAACATGTTAATAAGTACACTTGGAGAACCCAAATCACCACAACACATATTCCATGGACTTTACGATCGTTTCGTTGACCATGTCAACATCTTCAGAGGAAGAAAAATTCTAAAATTAAATTAGACTACCTACCGTGTATTTATATCGCGACTGGGTAAACGAACTAGTCCGAAGTAAAATTGTCGTCGAAGACCCATCGTTTTTTTTTATTGTGTAGTGAAACTACGAGGTCGAAGACCTGCTTTAATCTTCTGGTCGACAAATTTATGAGCCCTTATCTAATATAAGGATAATAGGCTTAAAAGGAACCGTACCGAGTTATTTAAGGAATCTGCACGTTCCCTTTCGCTCTAGAAACTTACTATGTGGATATTGGAGCAAGCCCGACAACCACATCTGGCGAGACAAACGCAATAACCTCGGCTCATCTTTTTATAGAGAAAACTAAACCCGGGTGGTTGGCTCACATTGTTAACTCTAACAAAGTATAAATAATTCAGCTAAAATACTACATAAACAATATATTGATATTGATTTTAGTTCTTCGTTAACAATATTTATAGATACACAGAAAACGAAAGAGTCTTTAAGTCGAGACAAGCGTAGAGATTAGTATATGTATAGACCGGCCGAGTTATTGACAGTAATTTATTATTCTACCAGACAAATTAGGAGTGTTTAAGTGGTCAAATGCAAAGTGAAAATAAAGGGCTTGAAATTAAATGTGCCGCACGATTCAATAAAGTTTTGTTCTTAATCGACCTTGATATAAAAAAGTTTCCAATGAATCAAGCATAGTTTGATGTCTAACATTTTTGACAAGTTTCGAATTTTCTTTGTCAATGTGGTGATTATTATCCCATATATGTTGTGCCACAAAAGATTTGTCCACCGTACCATATCTTAAATGTGCGAGATGTTCACGAAATCTGGTGGCTCTGTTTCTCCTAGTTTGACCCACGTATTTAAGATTGCAATCTTTGCAACTAATCTCATAAATACCGGACATTTCAGTGACTTGATCTTTATCTTTCGTATTACCCAACAAACTTTTTAAATTCCTTTTCGTCGAAAAAGTCAAATGTAAATCGGATTTCTTAAAAATACTTTCCAAACCCTTTATGATTCATGGTTCATAAGGTAAACACACAATTTTTTTCTGTTTTATCTTTCTTAAATGTCGTAAATTTAGATATCATTTTCTTTGTTCTGTGTTTGTTAACCAGTTTGTCTATTAAACTATCCGAGTAACCGTTATATCTTGCCACATTTTTTATGCATTTTAATTCTGTATTAAATCTATTTTTACTTAACGGAAATTTAATCAATCTGTTTACTAGGAAATTTAAAATAGCCGTTTTTTGTGCAAAAGTATGATGTGCGTCGTTAGGAATATAACTAAAAGTAGCCGTTTCTTTCCTGTAGACATCGAATTCAAGCGAGCCATTAATTTTATTTTTAATAACTAGTACATCTAGGAACGAAAGTTTATTGTTGATTTCTATTTCGTGGTAAATTTTATTGAATCAAATTGACTATTTAATTTTTCAGTAAATTCTTCAACCATACATATGTTTGTGTCAAACACTGCAAGTTGTTTTCACATAGCATATTGAAACATGTTTTTTCACCAAAAAAAATTTTATCTCGATGATACACTATGATACGTGCGTCGTCTCTGAAATCACATTCGAAACTCCTCATAGCTTTATAGCTATATAATCTGCTGTTTGACTGCATATAATTTTACGTTTACTTTTCAACAAACTAAAGCCTTTTACAACTAATTTTATGATTTATTTGTTTCAGATATTCAGGCATGGGGCAAGAACGACATATTCCTTCTTCGCCACAGATCCAAACAAGAACCAGTCATTTTATCCGTGGGGTCCAGGAGGTTTAACTAATGTTAGTAAACAATAATTACTCAAGTATGTTAAAAATTCTGTAAAAATAATACACGAAACAATATCAGACAGTAAGAAACTGTTGTACAACAATAATTTACTTATATGTGCATACAGGGTGGCCACTTGAAAATGAAATATGCGCGATTTAGGACATTGTGATTTTGTTGAGGATTACTTGAAGAAGTAAATCTTGCTTTCATGGGGGAAGATTCTTAGGCTTATTTTTAACTTCGCAACACCTACCTTTAAACGGTGGTCCAAGCCACCACTAGAATCTTAAATGGCAAGTGAGGTCAAGTAGCAGATCATAAAATAAATCTTTTTACGGCGGTATTTTATTTTTTAAATTTGAGTCAGGTCCTAAGAAATTGACTCCCAAAGAAAAAAAAAAGGTTTTCTTTAATATGTTACAAATATTGTTGCGCTTTGTTAATTTTTTATCTGATTATCACTTACGAAAAAGTGAGAGTTGAGAAAGTTTTTCAATTGCTACCGATAATCATTAAATTGTGCTCTTTTTTTTATTTGCGAAGAAATCTTAGTGTACGGGTGATTTTCGTTCTATTTGCCCACCAGGTTATTGTTGCTTCTGCAGTTATTCAACAAAATTGTTAACACGACTGCACAGAGGGTGGAAATGATATCACTTTTTTATTCAAATAATTAATATGCTAGTAGCACAGCAGAATTATGTCATCAAAAACACAATACAATTTGGAGAACCCAATTCATCACAATACAGTTTTTAGACCTGACGATCGTTGCGCTAACAAAGTTAGCGTCATCACAGTGATGAAGAAACTAAGGACCAAAGACTAGAGCTACGATTTATATGAATGAAGATTGGAACCAAAAATGATCAACGATGTTGAAAATAGTTTAAACAGTTGTCACAACCTGAAAGCAAAAGAAGACGGTTACAGGATGCAAATCTTAAAGATCTCGCACGCAGCGCTGCTTAATAAACTTCCAGACTATGGCCTACCACCAAAAGTATGTACCTGGACAGCCAATTTTCTCTAAACTGTATCTAATTAATGCAGGAGTCCCTCAAGGTTCAGCTTTACCTCCTCCTTTGTTTCTTCTCCACATCAATGACCACCTCTTTAGCACATCCAACCCACTTCACAGTTACGCGGACGACAGCACCCTCCACTCAAATATACAATATTCTAAGCTTGTCTCTTTAGCCTAATTAGATGAGGATCGCAGACTCATGGAGGGTTCTGTCTCTGTGGATCTCCAAAAAATATTATACTGGGGAAGTAGACATCTTCTACAATTCAACTCCACCAAATGTCAGTCTTGTTTTCTATCTCATAAGAGATACACCAGCCCCAGACCCATCACAATGAACAACCAAGTTATTCAAAGTAATGAGTCCTTTTCACTTGTTGGCATTTCTGTGGATCGAAATCTCAATTGGAACCAACATGTCACATTAATTGCAGAAGCGGCTGCTAAGAAATTAGGTTTCCTCTTCCGTGCTCGCAAATACTTTTTACCAGCTAATCTCTATACCTTATATCCTTCACAAATAAGACCAAATCTAGAATACTGCTCCCAGAACTGGGGTGCCGCTGACGCTTTTACACTCGCTATCCTGGACTCCATTCGGAAGAGAGCTATACGCCTCATCCGTGACAGTGCTCCCACACAAAGGCTGTCATCCCTTGCCCACCGACGTGCCGTTGGTGACCTCTCTCTCTCTTTTATAGATATCTGCACAGGCACTGCTCAGATAAGCTTTCTTCCATAGTTCTTCCACCTGCTGCCCCCAACAGATCTACCAGGGAAACAGAGCGAATGCACCCTTTTACTGTGCAGGTCATCAGACATAGAACATCTTGTTACGCCTGCTCTTTTGTCCCGAGGACTCCCAAGTTGTGGAATTCCTTGCCGGCACATGTTTTTCCTTTTCCTCTGAACCCTCAAGTCCTCTCTCCTCCTTGTCGACACCCAAGTCCGCAAAAAATATTGTCTCCCAAAAATTCATAAACTGAGAGAATCAATGACACATATTATTTCGGTTGTAGATTCTCCGACATATAATCTAGCGAAGTGGCTACCAAATGAGTTTAAAAGATTGCCTGTTAAACAAAAAAGTTGTTCAGTGTCAAATTTGTCTGAATTCAATAATAACGTTAAAGATGTTAAATTGCTTGAAGGCGAGGTTTTGATATCATTCGATGTAGCGTCTTTATTTTCTAGCGTGCCCACGAAACAAATGCTAACGTACTTAGAACATTTGTTGAAAATGAACAGCATAAGTGAAGATGTTTGCAAAGAATATTTAACTTTAACAAACCTTTGTATAAAACAAAACATTTTTCAATTTAACAATGAGTTTTTTCAATAAACTGAATGCACGGCAATGGGCAACCCAGTCTCTCCAATCATGGCGAACCTCTTCATGAATAGATTTGAGATGAATTTAGAAAATGAAAGTGAGTATTTTCCTAGAGTATGCTTCCGTTACGTGGACGATATTTGTGCAGTGTTTAACACAAGTATATGCATAGTAGACGATTTTAGTAAAAGACTGAACTGTCAGTTTGGTTCAACAAAATTCACCTACGTATTAGAAGTTGACCGTAAACTTCCTTTTCGAGATATACCAGTTATTAAAAATAATGACTCTCTTGAATTAGATGGCCACTGGAAGGAAACTCTAATTTACATTTCAAATGATTCACATCATACGGCCGGTTCAAATTTCTTAGTAAATATATTAATAAAATTTCCCTTAAGTGTGTGTGTGTGTGTGTTTTGTTTTTTTAACGTCGGCCTATTTCCGCGACTATGGCCAATCACCGACGCCAGGGAGCAGTTTCACCTCAGTATCCTGGAAATTTTGCCGAACCCCTGTCTTTCTGTAAGGAGGGTAGGGATCTTTAACGTGCCCAACATCGCATGGACACGGGACCGACGGCTTTACGCCCCCTCCGAAGGGCGGAACGTGCAGACATTCAACTTGCTCAAATACAATGCCAGAACCTCGGTTGATGTTAATGTTACAGTTTGTACTGAAAAAGTCAAAGGAGTACCCTGGGATCGAACCCAGTACCCTTCGGTTCAGAGGCACACTTTCTTACCCCTGAACCACCGAGGTTCATTTCCCTTAAGTAACAGTAGATATAGTATAGAATTAGACTACATTAAGAACGTGGCTAAATATAACTGATATTCGGATTGCTTAGTGGAGAAATTAGTTAACAGACACGGAGCAAAGAATATGTCAGCAGCATGCACGACATCCAGGAAAGATAAAATAGAGAAAATAATTGTTTGCCTACTTTTTGAACTGCTTAATAATGCTCCCGAGGCGAGCATTTTTAATAAAGCCGATTTGCGTTTGCATTTTCGACACACAAAAATATTTAAAAAAAATTGTTAGGCAATAAGAAAGATAAAGATAAAGCCACTGAAATGTCGGGTATCTACGAAATAGGTTGTAAAGATTGTAATCTTAAATACCTTAGGCGGACTAAGAGTACCATTGGGACTGGATTTCGTGACCATCTGGCACAGTTGAGATACGGTAGTGTAGACAAGTCATGCGTGGCACAACATATTTGTGATTAACTAACTACATTGATAAAGAAAATCTGAACCTTATCAAAAATGTTAGGCGGCCAGCGGAGCTTGATGCCTACCAAATTATTTATGTTTCTAGGGCAATAAAAACCAAAAGTTCCGTAACCCGAGCCGCGCCACTGGTTTGTAGTCCTCTGTTTGCTCTCTGTCTCTGACGCAGAACATTCCGCAATCTGTCAGGTAAAGTGATAAAGGAAGTTCAAAAACCTCGTCCGGGAATTAAAATACAAGAACACAGAAAATTTGCCTGAGATGTAATCTCCCTCTGGCAAACTGGGACGAAATGCGGGATTACTTTTCTTCATTTCCATGGGCGTCTGTCTGCTTCTCTCATCCTGGCCCCTCTGATATCTCCGAAAACGTCACCGAAATTATCCAAGCTGGCATGGAATTATTTATTCCACGTACACAGAAAACCTCTTTAGCCACTCAAAAGCCCTGGTTCTCTAAATCCTGTGACAAGGCCAGACTTGAAAGGGTCAAAGCTCACAAAACGCTTTTACACAATCCCAGTCAAGAAAATCGTCAAGCATTGAACAACGCAGGAAACCGATATGTCCGCATTCTTTCTGAGGCAAAAAACTCGTTTAATAACCACATCAAAAACAAAGTCCTCTCAAGCTCCAACTGCGGAAAACCCTTCTGGACTCTTGCTAAGCCTATTGGGAATAATTTCTGCAAGAGCACGTTCCCACCTCTTGTCTCAGGTGATGAAATTGTTTCTACCGCCCTGGGCAAGGCTGAACTTTTTGCTTCGTTGTTCGCCGGAAATTCTACTCTCAACCCACCTCCAAATGTTCAACCACCAACAGTCCCCAATGTCGCGCATAAAATGACTGATATCATTTTCAAAACTAAAAAGGTACGAAAGATGCTCTCTTCTCTTAATACCAGGAAAGCCTCTGGCCTTGACGAGATCCCAGCAATTGTTCTCAAAAATGCACACCAGAACTTGCTCCTGTCCTGACTCGTCTGTTTCAGATATCTTACAATAAAGGCATATTCCCTAGTAACTGGAAAACTGCTCGAGTACAACCCATCCCCAAGAAAGGATCCAAAGCGCTTCCTAGCAACTACAGGCCTATTTCTCTCCTTTCAGTCATCTCTAAAGTGATGGAAATGTATATAAACACCGAACTACTAAAATTCCTTGAAAAACACAGTCTAATCCACGACAGGCAGTATGGATTCCGTCAGCGCAGATCGACTGCCGACCTCCTTTCCTTTGTCACCCATTCTTGGAACAAGTCTATGGAACAACACGGTGAATCCCAGATTGTTGCTCTAGACATATCTAAAGCATTCGACCAGGTCTGGCACGCAGCGCTGCTTAATAAACTTCCGGCCTATGGCCTACCACCAAAACTTTGTACCTGGACAGCAAATTTCCTCTCCAACAGGAGCATATCTGTTGTTGTGGATGGCCATTCCTCTAAACTGTATCCAATTAATGCAGGAGTTCCTCAAGGTTCAGCTTTAGCCCCTACTTTGTTTTTTCTCCACATCAATGACCTCCTCTCTAGCACATCCAACCCAGTTCACAGTTACGCGGACGACAGCACGCTCCACTCAAACATACAATATTCTAAGCCTGTCTCTTTAGCCCAATTAGATGAGGATCGCAGACTCATGGAGGGTTCTGTCTCCGTAGACCTCCAAAAAATATTAGACTGGGGAAGTGGAAATCTTGTACAATTCAACCCCACCAAAACTAAGTCTTGCTTTCTCTCTCACAAGAGATACAGCAGCCCTAGACCCATCACAATGAACAACCAAGTTATTCAAAGTAATGAGTCATTTTCTCTTGTTGGCATTTCTGTGGATCGAAATCTTAATTGGCACCAACATGTCACATCAATTGCAGAAGCGGCTGCTAAGAAATTAGGTTTCCTCTTCCGGGCTCGCAAATACTTTTCACCAGCTAATCTCTATACCTTATATACTTCACAAATAAGGCCAAACCTCGAATACTGCTCCCACATCTGGGGTGCCGCTGCCGCTTCTACACTCGCTATCCTGGACTCCATTCAAAAGAGAGCTATACGTCTCATCCGTGACCCTATCCTCACCCAAAGGCTGCCATCCCTTGCCCACCGACGTGCCGTTGGTGACCTCTCTCTCTTTTATAGATATCTGCACGGGCACTGCTCAGAGGAGATTTCCTCCATAGTTCCCCCACCTGCTGCCCCCAACAGATCCACCAGGGGAACAGAGCGAATGCACCCTTTTACTGTCCAGGTCACCAGACATAGAACATCTTGTTATGCCCGCTCTTTTGTCCCGAGGACTTCCAAGTTGTGGAATTCCTTGCCGGCACATGTTTTTCCTTCTCCTCCGAATCTCCAAACCTTCAAGTCCAGAATTAACAAGCTGCCTCTTTCTTCCTTGTCAACACCCACGGTACGATAGTATTTAGGCTGTAAGCCCTCGTGGTGTGTTGTTGAAATTAAAAAAAAAAGAATAGAATATTTTACCCAAGCTTTTGACATTACTATGAACAGATAAAAATTTACTCTTTATGTTTAATTTAAATCACCTTGAAAAAATATTTTTACTGAAGAAAAGATGACACGAAGACTTACTGGAGATTAAAATTTCGATAATGTGTTGATGACAAAAACTGTATATTTAATTTCAACGTTTACATTGCGAATTGTTATTGTCCTTAATTTTAAACCTAGAGACGAAGCCTCTACATATGTACCTATTTAGTTTAGATTATGCATTATATTAAAACAAAATCATCAGAATTGAAGAATACATATATTTAAATATTCTGAGCACAGAACGTCTTGCAGACTGTTATAGAATTAAGAATGACTATGCTATGTATAGTAACTAAAGACAGACCCAAAATCACGCACTAAGGAACTCCTGTCGGTACCTTTGTACACCAAGAGGAGACATTATAACAAGTAATGCATTCAAATCTGGCGTGGCGATAATTTCTTGAAAAAGGGCCAATACCAGAATACTCAAGCTTTGGAGTAATTGAATTATGTTTATGAGTATCACCACATCAAAATCATGCTTACGCAGTGGTTTTACAATTCGATTAAATCGTTGCATTCGCTCCTGCTCCCTTAAACTTTTTACAATGCCACAATTCTAGCATCATTTTTCTAACTAGAAATAATTATTCTACAAATGGCCCTTTTGTTTTCAGCCTGGAAAGCTTGGAGAATATAATTTAGGTAGATACATCAGAAGTCATTACAACGATCTAATCCCAGAAATTTATACAGACGATGAAGTATATGTTAGAAGTACAGACACAATTAGAACAAGAATGAGTGCTCAACTAGCCTTAGCTGGACTGTTTCCTCCAAAGAAAATTCAAATATGGAACCCACTTCTTAATTGGCAGCCAATACCGGTATCCTATAAGCCTGCAGACGAAGAAGACGTAAGTAACATTCAATTTGTCCCAGGTAAAATTATCACAGTTGGCTGTCGCTTTTAGGTCACATTAATAAATAAAATCTTCCAATATGCATAGGTTGTTCTTCGGTTCGAACCAATAATTATATGCGAATGACATAATTGCCCCAACACTATTTAAAGTTGAACAATTTGTTCTCATGCGTGTATCTAAGTGTGTCGAGGTTGATAATAACAATAACAATAACAATAACAATAACAACAACAACAATAATAATAATAATAATAATAATAATAATAATAATAATAATAATAATAATAATAATAATAATAATAATAATAATAATAATAATAATAATTATAATAACAACAACACAGTAGACAAACTCCGCACACAAAAGTCTTTGACTTATGCGAGGGGAGCTTAGGTACACATACTAAAAAAGTTCGTGATGCAGCAAGTGCGTTATGATAGTGAATTTCCATTAATTGTTTCAAATGTGAATAACTCAATTTTCTATTAACTTAAAAAGTTGAATATTGGTACATAGTAAAGCCTTTCCCAAAGAAACCTACTCACCAAATTTAATTAAAATGACATTATAATTTTCGGAGCTAAAAATTTGTTTCTAAAGGAAACTCACAATATTCCCGGAAAACTTTATCTGATTTTCCTGGCTAAGGAACTCGTCCAAGCTATTTAGAAAAGAAATGTGCACGCCGAGTTGCATCCAAATCGTTTGAGTAGTTTTTGAGTTATCGGCTGCAAACACACACACATATATATATTTATTTAAAACTGAGCCCGGATATTGGGTTCTAGGGTCCTAGTTCACGCTCATTTGAAAAAATATTTGCAAAGTCTCACCATCGATATCTTTAAAAAAAAATCACTAAAAAGGAAACCACTGGTTATTTTAAAAATTTGTCGTTAAATATTAAGTTAATCTGCTATTTCCTTTGCAGTTAAAAATGACTGGACGCGGCGAGTACGTTATGGTAGCGAATTTTCATTGAAATGTATTTAATGTCATTTTTGGATGAGACACCCAATTCTATAGATAGTATACACCATATTTTATCAAACTTACGTTACTGTTTGAAAAACTACAAAAATGTTTTGAAAACGATTAAAAAATTTACAGAAAATAAGTGGCCTGGTTTTCTTGTCCAACGAACCTATTTAAGCCATAACACCAAAATTACACTTGTTAGAGTACAAAAAAATTACCGAAAACTTTTTGACAAAAATTCATAATTTTTTTTTACAAGAATTCGCATTTTTGTTACAAAAATTGGGTTAAGGAATGTTACACGAAATTGTATAAAAATCTTTTTACGAAAAGGCACTAAAAAGTTTTTTTATACGAACAATTGCTAAACAATATTTTTTCATCAAAACTCCAAAACAATTTTTGGACGTGATTTCGCAAACTTTTTTGCACAATGACCTATTAAACATAATAATAATAATAATCATTACTAGCATTACACAGAAATTTGGCAAAATATAGTTTCTGCCAGAACACAAAAAAAAAAATTCTGCGGAAAGTATGAAAATATTTTTTACACAGCATGTTGCTGATATACATAAAATTCAAATAATATAATCGGTACTAAGTGAGTGGTGGACGTGTCGCCACCTAGTTGCGGAACCAAGTAGTATGTTGTCACGCCAGCTCCAAATAACACAAATTGTTAAAAATTGAGACTGTATACAACTAACTAACAATTTAGTAAATTGTTAGCCCTGGCCCATTTCTACCCTAATACAGGGACAAAGTATGTAAAGCTAGATGCATTCTCGCTCTAATGAAAGCGAAACCGGTCTACGGTTCTAATTGTTGCGATAATGCATCTAGATTTACATACTTTGTCCCTATATTAGGGTATAAGTGGGCCAGGGCTAACAATTTACTAAATTGTTAGTTAGTTGTATACAGTCTCTATCTCCTGGAAACGGCTCAAAAACCGGAGCCGAAATGAGGCAATTACCGCGGCAGTTTTCAAAGCACACCCTATTAATATTGACAATTTGATTAAGCAATTTTTTTTTAAGAACGTTTTTCTCGAAAACGGTTAGTTAAACTCAAGGAATGGTTAAACAAATCCTGACTATTTACGGCATTGAAATGTATTTATGATGTAGATATGTAAAATTTTAACACTAAAAATAATACCTACTGATACCAACAATGATCACCGTAAGAAAAATTATAATAATAAAAGAATACCATAGCAACGGTGGCAATAAAAACAAGTTTTATTAAACAAGTAGTTAAAATGGATAGATGTATCATATTAGCAACATTGTTTTTAAAACAGTAAAACGTATTTTCTATGGCATTGTAGAAAGATTATATGGAAAAAAATCACTTATGAAAAGGTTTCCAGCTAGGTCCCCAGAACCTATATCCAGAGTCTGTTTTTACATTTTACTTAATTTTCTTACAAAAAAATTCACTATTGAAATCACGACTTTTTTGAAAAAATGTCTTCAAATAAACGCGAACTAGGCCCCCTAGAGTACATATCCGGGGCCAGTTTAAAGTTATATATGTATATATATATATAGATATATATATATACACATATATATATATATATATATATATATATATATATATATATATATATATATATATATATATATATATATATATATATATATATATCTTTAGGACTACTGCACTACACTGTAATCACTTTTAAATATACACTTTATTTGTTTGCTGTACGTTTGTGGTTTCTTATTGGTTTGCACGGACTGCAGTTTCGAACCGTCCCGGATCATCATCAGCACGCTACTGACTGTTATCGCTCCTGTCTGGTCTACGTCTGAGATTGTACGTGGCGCATGCGCCGTGAGCTTCTATTGGTCGGTTTCCTGTTCTCTGATTGGTCGTACCTTCGAAATGTGTCGTGTGTATCGGTCTCCTGTCTTGATCACTGTGGTTTAATAAATTGTCTGTTTGTATGGCCTTTATTAAGTTTTGTTTAAATGTTTGTACTTGGATTTGTTCTGGCATTAATTCTTTTCTATTGTTTGTTTGTTGAATGTAGTATTGTTCCCAGATTTCCATTTTTTGTGGTCTTTAACATGTTTCATTAGTTGTAATTGGATGATGTCTGGTTTTTGGTGTTTTGTGTTGTGAATGTGTGTAGCTACGTTTGATTTGTAGCTAGGTATGTGGATTTTATCTAATGATGTTATATGTTCCTTGAATCTTGTTTCTATTGATTTTTTTGTCATTCCTATATTTTTTTTATTGCATGTGTTACATTCTATTTGATATATTTAGTTTAATTCATGTGGGTTGTGTTCTTGTTTTTTATTTATTTTGTTTATTATTTTGTTATTGGTTTTGTAGCTCATTTTTAAGTCATATTGTTTGAGTGTTTGTCTTATTTTTTTGATGTGGTGGTTATAAGTGAATGTTGTGTATTCTGTGTTTGTTTCTGGTGTTTTGTTCTAAGTGTAACGAAATATTGTTGCAAAAAACATCTACTACAAGTATGTAATCAGTGCTATGAGTAATCTCTTTTTATTTTTCATTATAATACTGCTGGTAAAATAAGTTCTGTTGCCAAAATACATTTTACTACAATAATTTTTAATTTATTATAAATACTTTTGTCACTTATGACCCGAGCAGCTTAGGTGTAAGCTAAATGCGAACGGCGCAGCAGGGTTAAAAATGTTATTTTGAAAATTAATTAAACGTAACGGAAAATAAACAATGCGGCAATTTAAATCATAACTTTCACATCCCTATGATAACCTACTCTTCGCAGAAATATTTTTTTAAATGGATTTGGAGTCGCTGATTGATTACAAGGAGAATTAATACTTATCCCCTCCATAATCAACACAGACTTGAATTTCATGAGAAAATGTCAGATGTTTAGTAATATTGGCATTTGTGTACGTATAAACTTCTGAAATAATATAGTACTCGAGTTTTATAATGGAAAACTATAAATTTTGCTCAATCAACCACTCACTCATTTCTCACTTTTAGTGTAGAAAAAATGCACTAATGAGCAGATCGCGGCTTTTGAACTTTGATTAAAAAAAATTCAAATGAGCGTAAGCTTGGCCGCTTAAAACACATAACACATATCGGGGGTCAGTTTAAGGTTTTATATGTTTATATATTGTAGCATTCCCATTTTTGACAATCGAAATACAATACACTGCAGAATTTTCCTGCGACTAGTTCCCCTCTCGGTTCCGTTTATGTACCTATAATGCTTCATAAAAAAGATACAGGGTGTTGAAGTTGATTTCAAAAAATAAAATTTCCCAATTTTTTAAAATGTAACACATATATTTTGCTGAAATTTTGCATGTGTAGGCTGTTATAGAATGCGCCTATTCTACCATAACAATTGAATCGGCTAATCTAGCAGTGGCGCGCATACCCACATGTCATTGGTTATCCCTCAAGAAAAAAACGGGTACGCCAATGACTTTTTTTTTATTTTTTGAATCTTACTTTCATTCGTGAACAAAATTACTTTTTTGATAATTTTCTGTACGACGCTTATTTTACGAGTAAGCAATGAAAGTGTTTTAGAGCACAGTTTATGATTTTTAACCAGTCGTTGTTTGGTAGAAAATCGGAATGATACACTTTTATCAGGCTTATAGTAATTTATTTATTACAATAAATGTTCAAAAATGCCTCCATTGGCCTGAATACACGCACGACATCTTTTTAATATGGAAAATTTATTGTCTTGAGGATTCATTGTTGCTTGAATATGACGAAAAGCATTATTTATCGGTTGTTGTAGCTGCTCTGGTGTATTTATTTGTTCACTGTAGACCAGTCGCTTAAAATCACCCCAAAGATAGAAGTCAAGTAGGTTTAAGTCCGGTGATCTTGCAGGCCAATGTATTGGTCCAGTTCTTCCAATCCATCTTTCATTATAATGTTCATGTAGCCATGTAACAACGTTTAGACTATGATGCGCTGGTGCACCGTCATGCTGGTACCACATTATATTTCTTGTTGCTAGTGGAATGTCATCCAGAATGTTTTCTACACGGTTTTCTAGGAGCGCTAAGTACGAAGATCCATTTAAACGTTGTGGCAGGACTTCCATGAACAGTGAGCCGTTAAAAATACCACACCATGAATTAGTGGAAAATCTATGTTGAAATGTGCGCGTCCTTGTTGCATGTGGATTTTCCAATGAGCAGACATGCTCATTATGAGAATTATAAATACCATTTCTTGTAAATGTTGATTCGTTAGACCAGAAGATTAGATTAGGGAATAAGATATTTTGATTGTTCATTTCCAACATCCATTCATAAAAGACTCGTCGATGCACATTATCTCCAGGTAGAAGGCGATTAACAGTCTGTCCATGATATAGATGTAAGGCTTCTCGATGTAAAGTTCTCCAAACAAAGCTTTGAGAATATTGTAACTGCGTGGCAATCCTCCGAGTACTTGTCCTTCCTCTCTTCGTCTTCAAGTTGATGTTGTCTTCTACCATTAGCACTAGCGTCAGGACGTTGTCCAGTACCGCACTGCCGAAGTCTTGAAAACGATCGAGAAAAAACCCTTGGTGTAGGTTGACGGCGAGTGGGAAACCTACGTTGATATTCCCGACAAGCAGCTAGAGCATTTCCATCAGCATATCCGTTGATAAAAATTATATCTGCATACTCTTCTGAGGTGTACTCCATTATAAAAAGTAAAAGAGTAGAAAATTTTGCAATTTCATAAAGTTTACCACTTATACATATTCAAAATAATAACTTGTTAACCTAAACGTCAAGTGACACTTAATGAAAACTTTGGCAAACCAGACTACTGTTTACTAAAATACAACAAAGATAATCGTCGTACAAAAAATTATCAAGACATTAAATTTTCCATATCAAAAAGATGTCGTGCGTGTATTTAGGCCAATGGAGGCATAACAGTGTATCATTGCGATTTTCTACCAAACAACGACTGGTTAAAAATCATGAACTGTGCTCTAAAACACTTACCTGATGGATTATCCGATTCAATTGTTATGGTAGAATACGGGCCTTCCATAACAGCCTACACATGCAAAGTTTCTGCAAAATATATGTACTACTTTTTAAAAAATTGGAAAATTTTATTATTCGAAATTCAACTTCAACACCCTGTATCTTTTTAATGAAGCATTATATGAAAAATTTTTATAGGACATAACCTTTCTAAAATTGTTGAAAGAGCATGGGGTTTCATTTTTGGTCACCACTTATAAATCACCCCGTATATATATATATATATATATATATATATATATATATATATATATATATATATATATATATATATATATATATATATATATATATATATATTTGTGTTCTTCACTAAACATGCTCTATATTGCGCACCCTCTTTGGTGCATCATCAGGAGCCGCAGCTGAACATCATAAGAAAATTTTTGGTTAGAAGTAAGACGTCTCACATGTTTCAAGATATATATTACATGAAAAATAAACACAAGATACGATAGGGCACCTTTTTAAAGGGTAGTTACCTGATGAGACTTATTGCTGACCTGACCTGACCTGATGAGACTTATTGCTAAAACTTAAGAAAAACTGCAAGAAATAAGTGCATCTTTTAGCCAAGAATTTGAATTATTATTCCTCGCCCAATATGTATCACTAATAACTCAAAAAATAATGGGCTGATTTTTATCCAATTTGATGAGTAGGTATCTTTCTTTTCAAGTGGCTTGGATAAGTTTACTAGCCAGGGAATTAGAACCAGTTATTTTAAGAAAATTTTACATTTTTGCATTAAAATTTTGTATATCTTCGGAAATAACAAAGCTATGGCAACAAAATTTGGTGCACAGGTTTATATTACAAAAAAGTCCGGACACAGTAAGTGCGTTATAAAAGTGAATGTGTATAAAAATATTTTCAATAGCAAATATCTATTTTTTAATGCAAGCAGGCATAAAAATTGGTTACTGGTATAACATATATAGTAGAAACATTGTGCCATGTTTTATGAAAATAACTTGATTGTTTGAAAATGTACAAACATTTTCCGAAAATATATTTAAAATGTTTAAAATATATATATATATATATATATTTTCAGCTGATACATCCGGATAATAATTGCCCCAACAAAATAGCTGCCTACGATTCATTGCCTAGCATTCCTGAAGTCAACGATCATTTTATTAAACCTCATAAGGAAATTTATGAATATGTAGAAAGCCACTCTGGTAACGCTACAAACAATCCAAATCACCTAAACGAGCTTTACTTTATTTTGAGAGCAGACGTAAGTACCTTATTTATTATTTATTTATATATTCTCAAGCTAACAACAACAACCACGGTAATTCTTGGCTTTGTTTTTTATGTGTAACAGCTTTATATTGCCTGTTATTTAAGAGCGAGTTCATTATATGTTACCGTTATCAATTAGTTTCTCAGGTACATTCATGAATCGGTTTGCCTCCTAGCCAAACGGCACGGAGAACGTGGTGGTGGTCTGTCGAGCAGTCTCTGCAGCAGAGATACTGACCGCTTGGGTGTATCTGAAGTGACTTCGAGTTGCAACCAATATTTGTACAACAGTGGCTAAATTACCTAAGAAGTATCGACGGACGGTCCCATCGATGGTGCTGAAAGGCGAGAAGCAAAAGTGCGGATGTACCCGTGACGAATCTTGCTTCTACATATCTAAACACCACAAAAACCACAACTTAAGTCGCGGACAAAAGTCACAGACTATTCCTGTCACATGATGACGACGTTTTAACCATTTGAAATGTTGCGACCTGACCTGACCTCACGAAAGGTGGATATATTGTGCATGACGAGACAAAACAAGAGGGGTCCAGTGAGGTATTTGTGTATGGGTACTCACGCACATGGTCGGGTGTTGAAAAAAATCCCCGTGGCAGTCAGGAAGTTGGTAAAATGCTAAAAGAAAAGTTTGGCATGGGTAAAAAATTCTGAATATATTTCTCTAGGAATAATATGGGTAAGAAAAGAGGGGCAAATTTTTTTGAAGGACATAAATTCAGACACAAAGCAGGTGGCAGAATAATAATTGATCCCGGAAATATGAGCAGGTGAATAGATTATAGACTCTAGGTTGCTTAATGAGTTGTATAGGCTCTTAGCGCTGCCATCCCAATGGGTCTTGTGTACACGATTTTCTTTCCTAATAGTTGTCCAAAATTCAGACTTTTTAGATAGTCTCTTTTCATTTTGGGGAGTATTATACCTATTATAACCACTCCCATGTATTTGAGCCTTTTGCAGAACTGAGCCATACAGTCACATACCAAATGTTCTGTTGCTTCTGCTCCGCCAGTGGAGTATCTGCAGTTTCTCACTGTCCACCTTACCCATCTTAAAAGGTGATATCTCACTGGAGAGTGCCTTGTGAGAAGTCCTGTGATTATTGTCAAGTCGTTCCTGTTCAATTTAGGAAAGAGTTTTGACTCAGTTTCTCCCCCAAGTATAAAGTTCATTTCTTACATGACACTTTCATAGTCATCCATAGTCCCCTGGACCACCTTTTTGCAAATATGTCTGCTTTTCATTTCCTTCAATGTTTGATGTCCTGGTATCTACATCAAAGTTACTTTGTTATCCGTAGTCACTTGGCTCCAGAACTTTGTGCTCTCCCAGGCCAGTTTAGACTTGGTTTTAGAAATTTTCAAGCTTTTAGTACTATCTAAGTGTTTTATAGGATGTGACTTCTCTCTTTCTGAGTCTGTTTTGTAAGCACTCTAATCTATAGAGATTTATGGCAAGCATCTCTGCTTGGATAAAGGAAAAAATCCTAGGAACTTACAGAGTTAGGTCCTCTTATTTCCACTCCTGCTCTCTCCAATTATCCCTGTTCCATTTATAGCGGTCACTTATAATCACGTTAAATGAAACTATGAAGTAAAGTTTAGTGACTCCAATGGAATAATTCCCAGGATCTTGAAGGGGTAGACCTAGTCTGCTGGTTAGAATTTGCCTGCTTGGAATAGTCTTGGGGGACTTAGTACTGGTTCCCTCTTCACGCATATCTGCAGTGGAGTAGGATCCAGAATTGCCTCTACTGCAGCTGTAGGGCATAATACCATAGCTGCCGTTATTAAAAGGCAGATCAACCTCTCCAGTATTTGCAACTTGCTTTGTGTTGAGGTATTGTCCGTTTTTAGCCTCCATACTATAGCTACCTATGTGACCATGGGTTTGAATACAGATTAGTATATCCAATACACCATTCAGTCCCTATGTCTTTTCTACGAGTGTAGGGTAACTCCAGGTTACCATAGTGGCTCTCCAAATAGTTTTTTCCAAGTGCTTGTTCCAGTTCAGTTACTGGTCTAAGAGGATCCCTAAATATTTAACTTCATCGGCAAATTGTATATGTGTCCCATTCAGAGTTGGAGCTATTAAATTCAGTTTGGTTCTGTTCGTAAATGGGACAAGAACTGTCTTGTGGGGACTAACATTTAGCCCCTTTGTCTCACATCAGTTCTTTAGTATATTTAAGGCAATTTGCATTAGGCTGCGGATATTACAGCATCATTTGCGTATCCTTGGACTGTAAATCCTGCTCCGTTCAATGTAGCCATAAGTTTACAACAAACGACCACAGCAAAGGTGATAGCACTTCTCCTTAAGGACAACCCTTTGCCGTCGTCATTGTTGCGTTGGTTTCATTTGTAGTAGCTGTGATAACACGGCTTTTTAAGCATTGCTTCAATCCATCTCACAATGGCGAATTCCACTTCTTTTTTTTTGTAGGGATTGATATGAGATGTTGCCAAAGGCACCCTCATGTCAACGAAATCACTAGGGGCTACTTATTGGGCCACAAAAGCTTTTTCTGTACCGCTTATTTAAGCAGTATAGGGAATCTAATGTGGCTTTGGCCGCCTGACAGGCTAATTATTGTACATGCAGCGGTTTTTGTTTCCTGTTAGGGTGTCGCTTCTAATGTATTATTCTAATACAATCCCCATGTTCTTGAAGGAAATCCATATGAGGCTAATGGGACGGTAGGAGTTTGCTTCGTCCATAGGTCCTCTTTTTGGTATCATCACCGCATGAGCCTCTCTTCTTGCATGCGGAATATAGGCTAGGATTAAACTAGCACTAAATATTCGTTGCAGGTGCGGTTGTAGTATGCCGGAACTCTGTTGTAAAAAGGCTATAAATAGGCCGTCTTTGCTAGACAGCAGGTAGGTAGGTGTGAGGAGAATTGAAACAGATAATGTAATGAGGCCGTAGGAGATACAAAAGCTAATTCTAATTGAGTCTGTTTAATTAGCGTGTGTCTGAGAAAAAGCCTATTTATATCGAATACCTGGTTTAAACACAACAATATTCTCAAGTATACATGACAAATTGATGATGTAAATTTATAGAGTACGCTGTGTTGACGAGAGACTGCGTGCATTAGTAAAATATACATGAGTTGGTCAAGGCGCTGAAAGTGGGTCAGACCATTTAATTGTGGCGTCTTGGATAAAAGTGGGTCAGGGATTGATGAATAGAATGGAAAACAAGTTAAAGAAGTGAGAACCATTGTTTCGGTACTGATAACGTCTGACAAATGTGAACTGTATCCATATCTGTTGAAAAAATGATGGCTGAGTTGCACCTATTCTGGAATGAATACATCAAGGATTCGGTTGTGTGAAATTGAGCTGGCAGTGGATGAAAATATCAATTTTCTGCCTACGAGGATTACACAAAGCCGCATAAATTAGTTCCACTCGAATGGCTTATTAGTGTGCCGAGGTTTAGATCATCTATTTACCTGAGGTATATTTTGGTTCTGCGTCACGTGGAATATACTATAAATCCGTCTGAACTCTACCAGATGTGGGTTTCTTACAAAAGGAAGTACTACAGAAAAAAATAACTTGAATAATTTGCTATATATGGAAGATCTTGAACCCTGATGACCCCTACAAAAAACCATCTAGAACCAGAGATGAGTGCGTAATCACCTGATATAGATTATACGTAGACAACATCGTATACAAAAGAGTAATCTGCACCACCTTCTTCAGACATTGTTAACGTCAACAACATGATAAGCTGAAGCTGTGAAAATACACGCTTATCCACAGTTAAAAAGTTTTTGTTTGTTGTATAAAAGCAAATATCATATTAGATTGTGCATAGTGGATGTGTCAGAAAGTACAACAGAAATATAGAACAATTGATTGTTTTTCAGCATAGCAGAAATAAAAAACATAGTAGTCTTTTGTTTTACACCCTTATAAACACAAAACATTAAAATTCAATCTCTGATTCGAAAAAAAAAATACAATGAATTTAGTTTTGACTTTCAGTATCCAAGGTAATTTCTTCGTCCGGGTCCATGTTGGGCAAAGTAGAGTCTTGCATTCGTAAGTATAGTAAACGTGCATTAGTTTTTTTGATCTTTCAAATGTTGATGGGTTTCGACAGGGTGTGTGAATATGTGCCCAGGATGAAAAGGCACGCTCAAGTTGTGCAGACGAAGCCGGGATATTTATCAGTTTAATGGAGAGTTTATCGATTATTGAATAATCCACTTCGGCCATTTTCCAAAACACAGATGGTTTATTTCTTTCTTTTTCATACAGTATTTAAAAAATACCTGCTTTAGTCTTCAATACATCAAGCTCTTCCAACCTAGTTACGTTAAGACGTTTCAGTAGAAAGTAGTTCACCTTTCTGTTGTAGTCTTTGTCCAGTTTAGAATTATTATCAAAAGGATGAAGGTAATATGCAGTTAGTGTTAAATCAGTTAATGCCATATTCTTGCGTGCTTTCACCTTATCTGTATATTCTCAGGACGATTAGTTCCAGCCGCAATTTTGCTGCATCAGCCAGACTGAAATTATAGCTCTGGCAGTTATTTATAAAATCACAGACTGGATTAGAAACTTCGACAGTTCCTGTAATTTCTTGAATGAAGTCATCGTTGAAAATTGTAAAACTTTTTGTGTTATTTTCTTAGTTTGAGGATCTGCAACAATTATCTTAATAAATTGTAAGTTGTGAAGCATATTTTTGTACGAATCCCTGTATGAACACCACCTTGTTTCGCAAGATAACTTAACATGAAGACCACCCTTATTTACTATCAATCGTTCTAAATCCGGATGTTTGAATTCTTTCAGAACTGACGAAACTTGGTCATCTAGGTTATTATTAGTAATATTCTTTGGTGCCATATAACGTGACTCATTAAGTTTCCAATTCTTATCATTGGACTTGCATTATCTGACAGTACACAATAAATACTGCAGTTATAATATTGTTTAGCTAGTTGCAAAGAATCAATGAAAATTTGAGATAATTTCTCAGCAGTTTCTGATTCGGCAGTTACATCGTATGCATTCAGAAAACCTTGAACGCCCGCGGCATTATGTATCATAGACACAACAGTTTTCGTGTTCGTTGAGGAATTTTTCCAACCATTTATCAGCATTACGGATTCTGAGCTTAATAACTTATTGCGAACTGAGATGAGGCAGTTTTCATAATGATTGTTTAAAATTGTGGTTGACAGCGTTTTCCTGCTTGGAATTTTGTCTATATATGAAGGACGCCGTTTCTTTATGAAATTTTCAAAATGGACGGATTCCACAGTCGCAAGAGGCAAATTGCATCCAAGAAAGAAATCTCCCAAAGCCGCCGTTATTTCATGTTCCTGACTTTTTGACACAGAGTCCATAAATTTTGTTACTGTTCTTTTCTTAGCTTTAGGTGTTTCATTCTTACGAATGGCACTCCAAGTTGTATCTCCTGATGCTGAAGAGTTGTTCTGTGAAGATAAAGGTTTATGGTGACTGATTGTAAATGAATTTTAAAGAGTGCTTTCTGGTGACGCTACAGGAATTAATAATCCACTGGGCAGCACTTCCATGTCCACCAACTGCAATTTGTTGAGATTTTGGCACGTGAGTGACATGGCCCACTCAGATACAAACCTAATAGTCAAAATGTGGCAGTTACTTACCGTTATGGCACCACTTTCTCGCGGAGTTGTTGGAATACTGGGTGTTGGTGACGCATTTTCATTGACACTTGAACAATCAATAATTATGACTGCCTCATCGTCTTTATCGTATTCTTCATGATAGTTTTCTTGAGGCGTACTTGCAGATAGTGATAAAACATTGGAAGTGTCATCTTTGCACACATTGCTAAAAAGTTTACATTCCTTATAGCAACCATGACCACTCTGTAAGTTACTAATTAACTTACCGATGTGCTTTCAGTCTGTTATATGAAGTGTTGCATATTGTTTTGTCGCATATAGAGCACAATGCGAACGCTCTGGAATTATATTTTTAGAAGGAACCAGAAGTGATAGGTGTAGAACAATGTAGAAGGTCTAGAATCTCTCTCTATAGAGATAATAAATAGACGAACGGCACATAGAGTGAATTAGTTCAGTATTGAGTCAGAGTGGTGTATAATACGTGATCATAGAGTATTAAGTGAGTCAGCAGTAATTGTTGGCGTATAAGAAGCGATCATAGAAGGCGAATAGTGGAATATAGTTCTATGGACATTTAGCAATAGAGAGAAATATTTTAGTTGATACTGGTGTTGGAAAATAGTTGGTTATAATAAAGTAGTAGTTTAAAAAGCTGGGTTTTGTTAGTCAACAAATCCTGAACCCCGTAGAACGTAACATCATTTCTCTATTAGCAAATGTCCATACAACTATATTTCACTATTCACTATGCACCAACACTCGCTCACTACTGACTGGCCAACTCCATTTGCGGCTCGTTCATTTATGTTGTCTATGGTAATTCTAGACTTTTTACGCTGTTCAATATCTTCCACCTCTAGTATCTTCTCGAAACATAATTCAAGAGTATTCTCTGTTATCAACATACTCTACAACCATAGGAGTAATATACTCCAGACCTCATACACTTAACTCTTATAGAGGCAGATGTGACACTGCCCCTTTTTACGTTCGACCGTCGCGGCCAAATTCTGCCATTTATTGGTATGACGTAAGTTTGTGTATATGGAGCATGTTTGTCTTACTATTTGGGCTCCTCTGAATGAGATGAACAACGTCGTTGATCCGTTTGGCTACCCTGTACGGACCTTCTCATAATGACTATGGTTTCGGTGACCGTCTCTTGCGTCGTAGCGATCCGAAGTACCTCCCACGCCATAACTCGTCTTTAGACTGTCGCTTTCGACTCATATATGCATTCTGACAGCCGAATGGGTGGCCTCCCTTCTCTTCATTATGTCGGAGTTCTCTTCCAGCAAAGTTCTTACGTTGCACTGGTTCTTTCGCTCAATTGCTCTTGTGATGGTGTCTATACTAACAAAACCCGTTATTTTTTGCTTTAACTAAGTGAAAACCTAGCTCACCGGACCCTCTATTTCGTTTTCTTCCCGACATTTTAAGCGAAATATGCACATACACCAGCTTCCGCCAGCCACTGCAAACATAAACATAACCTAAAAAAAGTGACAGTTTGCGTGTTCAGTACATTGTCGACGTCAACAGTTAAGTTTAACGTCAACTATTAATTGTCTACCCACAAGTGTAGACAATCATAGTTGACGCGTAGACTCCCATCACTGTCTGGAACCACTCCTAAAAGTTGTGAAAGGCTTTTCCAGAGGTAATGACAAATTTCGCGTTTTATATGTGTAGTCAGAGAAAGATAAAACCAGGCGTATATAAAATGCAAAGTGACCAGCAAATTGCCTCAATGGTAAAAGGAGTGTATTATAAATGTCTGAAAATACAGCAGACATAAGAAACAACTCTCTCAGTAATGAAGATAGAACTGACAAACGAATTTATGAATCTTGTGAAACATATGGTGCGAACTAATCTTAATAACAAAAACCTGGCTAAAACTCTAAATACAACAAGTGGAAAAGCAGGTGTAGATTTCTACGAACTGAACTTGTTTTTATTTTGGTCATAAATATTTAGTAATATGTGTGTATATCATTAAGTGCAGATATATGTATGCGTATTTGTTAGTTCTTTTTTCTGGAAAATATTATATAGGTTATGTCTTTCTAAAAATTTATAGCGCATTATGGGATTTTTGTTTGAGGTTACATTTTATTAGGAAAATGAGTGAAATTTGGAACCTGTTATGAGCACTGATAAGTACAACTTGGAGAACCCAATTCATCACAATACAGTTTTTAGACCTGACGATTATTCGCTAACAAGGTTTTGCTGACAACATTAGCATCACGAGAGGGCTGAATAAACTAAAACTAACTTAGTTTATTTACCCCTCTGATGACGCTAAAGTTGTAAGCGGAACGATCATCAGGGCTAAAAACTGTATTGTAATGAATTGGGTTCTCCAAATTGTGTTTCTTTTATTAGTAATTCAACATTTTATTTTCTGAAATAAGTTTTTTTTTCTAGGTGGCCAATAAAAATGTTTATTATTATTATTATTATTATTATTATTAGTAGTAGTAGTAGTAGTATCTACTTTAACGTGAAAGGCATTTACGCTTTCTCACTCATCCCAGGTATCTCAGATACCAAAGGGACTAAGCTCAGATGGAGCCCTTTACAAGTTATTGGGTTCTGGTCGACAACGCGACACATCCTCATTTCCCAGGAATCTCCGCAGGTTGTGGGCAGTCGCAAGTATTACTGCCTTCTGCATAACCTTATAAAGATGCTCTCCAAGACCTAGTCTCTCTTGAAGATTCACGGGAAGCACACCAGTTGACGAGGTGACTATTGGAATCACCCGGACACTATCTGCCCTCCACTCCTCCTCCTTACTTGTATCGCGAGGTCTCTGTACTTAAAGATCTCCTCTAGATTATTAATATTCGCAATAACCACATCAATCAGCGTAACTTGGTTGCAGTACTTATCCACTACTATTATATCTGGTCTGTTGTGAACAACTCGTTGCGAATTAATTATTAGATGTTCTTTGTATCCCATAGATTGTTTGGCATACCCTTTTCGTTGGCTCGCAATTATGTTGTCTTCTTCGCAGTGCGCATATAGGCGTTTCTCAAGGCAGGATGTTATGAACTTATATAGGGTCGGAGGACAAGTTATTGGTGGGTATCTGCCGGGGTCTACAGAGCGCTGCTGGTCGTTTGGCAGAAGATACGTATCTCATTGTATGAAAAACAATGGCATCTTTTTTGGGTCAAGTATAACATAATTTATTAACACCGCCAATAGATGATGTGTAAACCCAAATTTCTTCAGCCAAAAGTTTTGGACGCCATCAGTCCCGGGTGGCTTCCAATTATGAAGCTTTTTATTAACCTCGGAGACTTCATCTGTGGTATACGCTCATGATGCATCTGTTCATAACTCTGAAAAACTCTCTGTTCTTCGTTAGCCCAGCTGGCGCCAATATTGCAGGAGGCTGGTGTGGCTAGCTGACTTTTCTTCCAGAACTCTTCAATTTGTTCTGTATTTGGAAAAGTATCGGTGGCTGCATTCGTAGCTGAATTAAACTGATGGCAAAAAGTCCTTTCAGAGCATTCAAACATTATATTGTGACACTTCCTATTGTTGCTCGCTTTATATCTCCTTAAGCGCATACAGAAAGAGCCTGTTTTAAGGTGTACAAGCATTCTTGTGCAGTGTGGTTGACTGGATCTTGTGCTGAGTGTTCTCGAACTGCCTATTTTTGCCTCCATTCGATTCAGAAATTTTCTTGTTTGTACTCCCCCAATGTATTGCGTTAGTTGTCTAATTTCTTTTCGAAGTGTTTCCACCCTACTTATCAACCTTTTTCGCACGGGGACACTCTTTGAGTTTTTAGGATTGGGCCTTCAATCAGAAATCTTAATGCTTAGAGTTTTAAGTGCTGCAGTTGCTGCAAAGTAAATCAGCGTATACATGTGATTCAATTCTCTAGAAAGTGCGATGGCAAAATTGTTCTGGCCAAAAATTCCAATACAATTGCCAGCTTTCTAGATGATTTTAGCCCAGGTAATGGTGGTTTACTACGAGGATTTGTTGCTTTATACGCCGCGACCACACGTCTCATTTCTATGGACAATTTGTCGATGAGTTCCTCATTTATTATTATTATTATTCCCTAAAAGGGGAACATTTAGTCATCCCAGGTATCTCTGATACCTAAGGGACTGAGCTCAAACGGAGCCCTTTCCAAGTTATCGGGCCCTGAACGATAACGCGACACATCCTCATTTCCCAGGAATCTCCGCACGGTGTGTGCAATTGGAAGTATTGCCGCCTTCTGTATAACCTTATAAAAATGCCCTCCAGGAGCCAGTCTCATAATGTTCTCTGAGATTCTGAGGAACCACATCAGTTGACGACATGACTATTAGAATCACTGGAACACTATCTGCCCTCCACTGTCTCTTTACTTGTATCTCGAGCTCTCTGTACTTAATGATCTTCTCGATGTACTTTAATTAATTTGTTATTCTTGCTGTTCATTGATTGTTGTTGCCCTTACTTAGTGAAACTGGTCCATACTACATCAGACTTGGAGACTACTTCTCTGACTTTACTGTTGGGTTTCGTTTCTGGAGGTGAAGGGCGTAGTCAGAGCGTAAGGTAACTGGAGTAAGAAGCGCTTATGAATTCTAGATGATATCGGATGTTCTAGTCGCCAGAGGATGCAAGCAGCCTAACTAGTCACAGAAACGTTGAAGAACACCCGCGAACATCTAGATTTCATAAGGGCCTCTTGCCCCAGTTAGCTTACGCGCTGGCTACGCGCTTCACTTCCAGAGAGGAATCCTAGATGTTTTCGGATGTCCTAGTTTCGCTGCTTGACAGCATCCTCAGATGATGTTGTCAAGCAGCGAAAATAGTCACATAAACGTTGAAGAACATCCGAGAACATCTAGAATTCATAAGGGCATCTTGCTCCAGTTAGCTTACACGCTGCCTACACCCTTCACCTCCAGTCTGTATGTATTATTCTTGTTATTGTTATTATTATTATTATTATTATTATTATTATTATTATTATTATTATTATTATTATTATTATTATTATTATTATTATTATTATTATTATTATTACAATCAATGATAGCACTTGGGTTTACGTAATCGATGCATGCTTTGTTTGTCTGAAATTTGAAACTACCTTTCCTTAGGTGTCTGTTGTTTCTATTAACATGTGTGTATTACTGGTTGCATATAGTTAGGTACCGTATGCGGATTTAATCCTCTTCAGCATATTACCTAGCATCCTTACTAGCATCGCATTTGTAAATGCCTTATAATGCTTTATAACTAAAGCCCTAATGTAAAGGTTCCAAAGTTTTATCATAACAAACTTGCAACGCCCAAATTTTTATACGAAAAAAAAAATTATTTAACATTAATTTAAGATAATAATATTTTATTTTTAGTATGATTTGAACTACACCCTTCCAGAATGGACGGAGAAAATATACCCTGAACCACTGAATACTCTGGGCGCCCTAACATACTCATATCATAATTCACTTTTGAGCACCAGAAAAATTAACGCTGGATATCTCCTTAAGAAGATTGTTAAAGACACCCAAAACAAAATGAATGGAAGAAACGAGAAGAAAGTGTACCTGTATTCTGGACATGAGTCTACTATTGGATATATGTTGAACGCTTTGATTCATCAGGATATCGCACATGTTCCGCCATACAGCAGTGCCCTTCTGTTCGAGATTCACAAGAAAGCAGATGAATATTTTGTAAAGGTACTCTTTTGATGATATCAATTAAATTGCATACCAAACTATATATTCTCACTGAGCAACGTAATGTTGCATCAAGTTGAGTACCAACGAAGGGTTAAAATGAAAAATAGTAGTTATTGGACATTTATGAATTTAAAGTTTTTACAACTTTTGTAGGGACCCTGTATAATATTGGAGATTCTGATTTTTCACTGAACACGTTTCCGCTGCCAAACCTCTAAACATTAAATAATAAATATCCCTCCAAGTTTATTTGGGAGGATAATTTTTTTAAAAGGCTAAATCTGTTATCATTTTCCTGAATTATAAATATCTGAAAACTATAAATTTCAGAAGTATTGTATGTTATGTAAAATCACATACAAATTCCATATGCTATGGATTACAATCGCAAAAGCATGTTTTATTTATAGAATGACAAGCAAAGTGTCAACTTGCGGTTTAACCAGAAATGGTAGAATTATCAGAATATTTTGTTTAAATGGCCCGAATACGGTTTTTAAGCACGTGAAATAAAATAAAAACAGTTGTTTACTTGAAACATGTAACGGTTAATTTTCGGCAGGACGCTGTATATTCTTATAAAAAGACAGCAATTAACTGTTTTATTCTTTATTTTTTAGATAAATTTCCGCAATGGTACCAAAGCTGACGAACCAATTACTTACACCATTCCTGGATGTGATACTCTGTGCCCCCTTAATACATTTATTGAGCTGAATCAAGAGCTGTTCCCAACGATACCAGCAGATGTTGCCTGTGGTAGAAGAGATGGCTATTTTAATTATGTTAATTATTGAAGAAAATATATGAGTTTTTATTTTCTTAACACTTTGCTTTTTTTAATTACACTAACAAAAATCCACAAACTTCAGTTCTGTGGACAGCAGGACACCTAGTGGACAGCCAAATGGAGCACCAAATTACACAAAACACGTATTAGATAAATATTCTAATTATGTGCATGTTTTTAAATGCTTCTTAAACGAATCACATGCCTTAATTGCAAAGGTTCAAGTTATCAGGATTTGCAACTATTTATACGACACATAAATCGTCGTAAAAGTATCACAACATATATAAAACATGATTTGGGAACGATTTTTAGTAAATTTTCTTTAAAAAAATTACTAATGAGGAGATCCCGACATTTGAGTTTTGAAAAATATTCTTCAAATGAGTGCTATTTAGGACCCCTGGAACCCAAATATATATATATATATATATATATATATATATATATATATATATATATATATATATATATATATATATATATATATATATATATATATGTTCAGAAAGATTTCCGCGGTCTTTAATGTGAGACATACTTGGTTCTTGGGTTGAACCGCGTCCAGAATTTATGAAAACTCGACGTTTGGGCTCCTGTTTTGGAGCCATTTTCAAGAGGTAAAGGAAATATGTAAGGGCACTCTAAGGCCTCAATCTGCCTACTCCTTAGAGTGGTGGACAAAGGTGGGTAAAGAAAATATGTAAGGACACTGTAAGGCCTCAATCTGCCTATTCCTTAGAGCGGTGTACAAAGGTGGGTTGGGTTGTTGTAGCTCGATTACGGGGCCTCAATCTACCTACTTCCCAAATCTCGCCGGAGATCATCTGTGAGGTCTCAATGTGTTCAACCCTAGGCCTCAGGGAGATCTGAACACACTTAGACCTCACAAAAGATCTCCGGCGAGATTTGGGGAGTAGGCAGATTGATTGGCAAAGAACTTGAAACTAATACGGGCTATGGAAAGAAAATGTTTCAAGAAGAATATTTTACAAACCCTGAAGTCTTAGCTTCAACCGTCATTGTACTTCATTTTACTAAAATATTTCCAGAAAATTCATTTCAAATAGACCCTTTCTCTGATGTTTCGGCAGTAGTCTTAACTATAGCGTTTATGGTTTAATGGTATATAATTTTTGTCGAAGTTTCGTAAAAAAGCAATAAAGTTCAATATATCCGTTATTATACAAGATACGAAAAAAAAATGTATACATTAACTATAGGGTGTCTTGAGCTAAGTCTTAAAAAATATTTTTACAATCACAGGTGGCCCATAAGTCGTTGGTGATACAAATTTTCTTTTTTTTAATCGAACACGCCTTATTACATTTTTGCATTTTCCATCGAATATAATGCATGTTTGCAAGCAAATCAATTCGGGACGCAGCAAGTGCGTTATGGTAGCGAATTTTCATTAAATGCTTCAAATTTAAATAGCTCAATTTGCTATTCACCTTTAAGGTTGACCAAGAAATCAGTTTTTTCGGGAACACTTTAAGTTTACTTTCGGAAATTTGTGTACATTTTCGAACAATAAAGTTATTTTGATGAAACATGACACATTGTTTCTACTATATAGGTTATAATGGTAACCAAATTTGATGCCTGCTTTCTTAAAGAACACACATGTTTTCTATTAAAAAACATTTTAATGAAAATTCACTACCATAACGCACTTGCTGCGTCCAGACTATTTTTGGCTGCCCATCTCTTGGTATGTCGGTCTGGAGGTCTGTCGGTCTGTCAGTCTGTCGGTCTGGAGGTCTGTTGGTCTGTGGGTCTGTATGTCTGTCTGTTTGTAGCCACGATAACTTTAGAACGAATTGAGATATCGACTTGAAATTTGATATACAGTTAGCACTCGACAAACGAACGGTTCGAATTGTTTTTGGGTAAAACAGCTTTAGGGGGTAAAGGATGGAAAGGGCTGATTTGGTAAAAATTTACATTTTTCGTTAAAACTCTAGTATTCAAACGTTTTAGGGTTTATTTGTTAGAAAACTTTTAATTGCATCAAACATATGGTATTCTGTGCTGAAATTAAATTAGGGGTTGAATGTGTAGGGGTGGAATATTGTTGACAAAAATTCCGAATTTCTTTTTGCCAAACCGGCGTAATAAGACTCAAGACATAGAAAACTTGATTCTGGAACGAAGATTTTTTTGTCTGTCGCTCTGTCGGTCTGTCGACATGTACGTCTGTCTGTTAATAGGCGCAATAACTTTCGAACCAATTGAGATATCATCTTTAAATTTGGTATCCAGTTTTGGGTAAGATCTGTTCAGGGAGTAGGGGATAAATAAGGGGTGATTTGGTGAAAATTTGCATTTTTCCAATAAAACTCGAGTAATATATCATTTCAACAGTTTATGGGGACAAGAATACAAATATTTTCTTTGATGTCAAGTCATGGACCCTAATTTGATTCCATGAGAATATCTTTCAGAAGTGAATAAATTATAACACCTGTATGGAATTATGATTCAATTTGCAGGATTATTTTATAGAAAATTCACCAAAAGAATTCACAAAAGAAAAATAAAATAAAACGGACATAATAATTATTAACTAATTAAATCCCTATAATGTTGTCCATTATTATCAATACATAATTGAACTTACGTTTCAAAGGATGGGATACAATACCGGAGTGTGCTGTCTTTCTCATAACACGGGTTTTTTCACAGTGTGTACAAGTACTATTTGCCTTCGGTAATTAAAATCCTTTGCAAATATGTACATATAAAGAAAAAACAAAGACAATAATAATAGTAATAATAATAACATAATCCGTTTAAGAACACCATTTTTTTCTCCCTCAGGGGTTGTTCGGGGCTTTACCGCCCCAATAGTACTGCAGCTCTTGGCCTATTGTGCAAGGACACCATACAAAAGCATAAAAAGAAAACTATATCATGGGAAATTCGTCTTGCCAATAGAATAGACGGATTAGGAAAGGTAACACAGTACGTGCAGCATCCTAATTCCAAAACCAAACGTACCCGCGACTTAGAGTTGTACTTCAATTGAACTTCATAAAGTTAAATTTATTTACTTGAAGTTACAGTTGAAGTACAACTCTAAGTGGCGCAGTCGTTAGTATGAGTTTAGTGCCCTTTTGACAAAAATCGCAAATGTCCGCACTTCGATTTTTATCGTTAAAAACTCAGAACCAGCTTCAAAGTCAACAAAGAACAGCATCGTCCAAGTTGATAAAAATAATTTAAGTAACTTTCAATTAAAAATACAGTGAGTGCGCGAGCGATCATAAGAGAAAATAAGGTTTGATACGGAACTTCTGCCTACGAAGTTGTCTGCCTTATTCGCTGTATCTTATGATGCTGAAGCAAAGAAGAACAGAAATCGTCTTCATCTTCACATTGGCGTAAGTGCTTTCATTGTTCCTTTGAATTTCCTTGTCCTACCTTAATCTAAAATCGATTAAAGTTAGAAGCAAATATTACGGGAAATATTAATTAAAATTTTACCCAAATTTAAATTATTGATTAATAAATTAATGTCAGACTCTGAAACAGAGACAGTTGACAATTTTAATAATAAAGTAAAAATAAATTTAGCACCTCCCAAACTTATAGTAACAGAGAAAAATACAATAAGCTCAAATAACAATCAAATTATGGCAAATCAATTACAAAATTATCACATTAATGCTATTCCCGCATACGATGGGGACCAGCATACTTTAGCTTTATTTATTTCAGCGTGTGAAAATTTTCTCACTTCATTTGTTGATAGAACAAATGATGACAATCCAAATAACCAATGGATGCTTAGAATAGTAATAAGTAAATTAGAAGGTAGAGCTAGAACATTGATAGGTAGTAGGGAAGATGCCACAAATTGGCCTCGTATTAAACAATTATTGCAACAATACTTCGGCGACCAGAGAGACGAAGACTGTTTAGCTAGGGACCTCTTGCTCTTAAAGCCAGACCCTAGAGAAACCCCATACCAATTCGGTATGAGAATACAAGACTCACGTAGTCTTTTAGCTTCAAAAGTAAGACTAACAACTGCAAACGAAGCATTTCGTTTAATTAAAAATGAATTTTACGATAAAGTGGCACTGAAAACCTATTTACATGGTTTGAGTGGTCAACTAGGGTTAGCAGTTAGGCTACAAAACCCGACTAATCTAGAACACGCTATGTCGCTTGTTCTGGAAGAAGAGAATTTTCAATATGGAGAAAAACAAATGAAATATCTCCACAATCAATCCACAAATTTTAAAAACTCAAATGTACCAAATAAACAACCTCAATACATACAGAATCAGCAAAATAATAGAAATAACGTTCCGCATTTTACGCACCCCCGACAATTCCATAACCAACCCACATACAGAAAGCCCTTAAATTTACGTAATCAGCCCCCACAACAGCTGACACAAAACGTATTCAGACCAAATCCAAATTTCAGACCAAACTATAGGCCAACACCTATGGAGGTATCTGCAAAAAATTCCTCGATACATACACGTCCCAATCCAAATTTTAGACAACATTTCCAGCCCGAACCTATGGAAACGTCATCTAGAAATTTCAATACTCATCCGAGAGGTCCTAACGGGCCTAACGCACAGTCATCACCTACCCAATTATACCATCAAGAGGTTCAACATGAATTTAAATCAGACAACCCTGTTTATGACGAATCTTATGAAAATTATCCTTCAGAAACACACTCTTATACAATTCCTGAAGATGACGCTCGTTACTTTGACGAAACGAATCATGAAACGTACGAAGAAGAAACTAGACCTGAAGCAGCTTTTGAACAAACAGATAACATCGAACAAAATTTTATTCAGGTTATCGAACTAAACAAAAAAATATAGTACAGATAAATTCTGTAAACCACCCTAAATTGCCTTATATACTGGTCGAAATCAACCCCTCATTTCAAATGCGACTTATGCTTGACACCGGTTCGATGAAATCGCTGTTATGTGAAAATATTGCCCATAATTTTTATTCCAAATTTATAGAGCATGAAAAATTTCAAATTAAATCTGTTCACCAAACCAGTTTTCATAATGAAATTCTAAAAATTCCTCTACCAAGTATATTTAAAACAGGCAGAGCCAAATTTAAATTCTATGTATTTAACATCAATAATCAATATCATGGGTTAATTGGTACTGACCTTCTCAAACAACTGGGAGCTAAAATAGATTTTTATAATAGGAAATTGGTAACGAAGCATACATGCATTCCCTTGTATTTACCATGTGACGACGACATACATCGCGAATGTAACTCGAAACCACAAGAATTAAATAACATAATACTGCCTGCGAGATGTGAAACAATAGTCAAACTTCCTATAGACTGTAGTTCCAACATAGGCATAATAAATAATATAAAACTCGAGTCAGGCGTAATTATTCCTGCATCTATCGTGACAGTTTCAAATGGCCAGGCTATAACCTCTATAGTGAATAGTAATGAAAATCCCGTACAGCTGATTATACATAAAGCTATTTATGCAGAACCTGTTTCAACTAACGAATTAAATTCCATTCATCATAACAAAGATATCGACTTAGAAAACATAGATGGTACTGCTAATGAAATTGACAAATTACAAATTCAAAATTTAAACAGATTAAGACTTGATCACACTAATGACGAAGAACGAGACATGATAGAAAACTTATGTTACGAGTACAGAGACATATTTTATTGCGAAGGTGTCCCATTATCATTTTCTAATCAAGTTAAACATAGTATTAGGTTATCTAATCCTAACCCAGTATTTGTTAAGCCATATCGATTACCTGAAGCTCAAAAGCAAGAAGTCAAAAGACAAATTGACGACTTGTTAAGACAAAAAATTATTCAGCCATCTTCCAGCCCGTGGAATAGCCCTGTCCTGATTGTTAACAAAAAATCAGATGCCAGTGGCAAACAAAAATTTCGCATGGTCATAGACTATAGACGTCTTAATGAACAAACTATTGGTGATAAGTATCCCTTACCCAATATTTCGGAAATATTGGATAAATTAGGTCGTAGCCAGTATTATACCACTTTAGACTTAGCCTCAGGATATCATCAAATTGAAATGAATCCTGAAGATATGGAAAACACTGCCTTCAGCTCTGAAGGGGGGCACTATATGTACAGGCGTATGCCATTCGGGTTGAAGGGAGCGCCTAGTACCTTTCAAAGGGCTATGGATAATATCCTTAGGGGTATTCAAAATGAAAAATGTTTTACCTACCTTGATGACATCATAATTTTCAGTACTTCTTTGCAAGAACACATAGAAAGGTTGACAAATGTATTCGAAAGGTTAAGAAAGGCTAATTTAAAAATACAGCTTGACAAGAGTGAATTTTTAAAAAAGGAAGTAGCCTACCTCGGGCACATTATCACGTCCGAAGGCGTAAAACCAAATCCTGATAAAGTAAAGGCTGTAAGAGAATTCCCCATACCTAAAACAAGAAAAGAGATCAAGGGATTTCTAGGTCTTGTAGGGTACTACCGAAAATTTATTAAAGACTTCGGTAAATTAACAAAACCATTGACTCGATGCTTAAAAAAAAATGCAACTATAGTTCATGATAGTAGTTTTATAGAAGCTTTCGAAACATGCAAAAATATATTAATGAATGACCCCGTATTACAATACCCTGATTTCACAAAACCCTTTATACTCACTACGGATGCTTCCAATGTAGCCCTTGGAGCTGTCCTTTCTCAAGGGTCAGTAGGTAATGATAAACCTATTAGTTATGCTTCTCGTACCCTCAATGAAACAGAGCAGAGATACTCCACCATTGAACGGGAACTTCTTTCTATTGTTTGGGCCACCAAATACTTCCGCCCCTATCTTTATGGTCGTAAGTTCTATATATATACTGACCACAGGCCTTTAGTATGGCTTATGCAACTAAAGGAACCCAATTCAAAATTAACACGTTGGCGTTTAAAACTCGAGGAATATGACTATGAAATAATTTATAAAAAAGGGTCTCTAAACTGCAACGCAGATTCCTTGTCCCGCATCCAAGTTCATGCTTTAGAGGATGCAGAAATTTCATCAATCGCTAATAATTTTGATGAGGACGAAAGACCTCTCCAAGATTTACAAAGGCAGCTCAACACCCCAAATTTTGATGACGTTGTGCAACCAACTGAACCCGAATATATTCCGCCAATGAGCCCTCCAGAACTCTCTTTTATTCCAGTAGAAATTCCTAGCACCTCAAGCAACACTATTCCACCTATAAGCCGAACAGACAAAACAACACTTGAACAAAATAACGACTTACGAGAGAGTGATCATTCACAAGTAAATGTAGAACCAAAAATAGGTATTCAGATATCAGATGTTCCTATAGAAAAACAACTAAACCAATATTATATATCTCCCGTACATAATAATCCAAGACCAGTAAAACAACTAAAGGTTAACAATCAAAATAAATATTTGGTGCAAATCCCGAGAAATGACAATCGACAAGCAATCATAAATTTTCTAAAGGAATATACTACAATAGGCAAAAGGTATTACTTTAATTTCGAAACAGAAAAATTATACCAAGATTTCTGTTCAGTGTATGTGGAAATATTTAACAACAATGCACCCATTATTATCAGTTGCCCCAAGCATCGTCTGCCCTTAGCCGACGATGAAGAGATTAACGAGGTAATTAGAAATTATCACGAGGGAAAAACTAACCATAGAGGTATAATAGAAACTATAAAACAAATATCCAACAAGTATTACTTTCAAAAAATGCGTGAAAAAATAACGGCTTATATTAATGAATGTGAAATTTGCAAGCGAGCCAAGTACGATAGAAATCCACCCAATATACCCTTAATGCTAACAGACACCCCTAGTAAACCCTTTCAGGTTATACATGCTGACACCTTTATAATAGAAAATCAAGTATTCTTAACAATCATTGATACTTTCTCAAAATTAGGGACAGCAATACCTATAAGTAGTAAGAATCCGGTAGAAACTGCTAATGCATTCATACAGTATTTTACGTACTATGGCACACCCGAACACATCATTATGGACAGTGGAACCGAATTTCGAACGGAAATCATCCAAAATCTTTTAGAGCTTCACAAAATTAAAATTCATTTTACTACACCTAAAAATCCAAATTCTAACGGTCCCATTGAAAGACTACACTCAACACTAATTGAACACGTTCGAATATTACGACAAACGTACACTAAAGACCCCATAAAATATTTAATGAACTACGCCCTTCTGGCATACAACTCAACTATACATACATCTACAAATCACACCCCCTTAGAAATAACCTTTGGACACACCTCTAATAGGGATATTTTCGATATAAATGATCATGAAAAGCTATTACAAGATTATCTAATATCGCACAAAAATAAATTAAAAATATTATATGAAAAGGTGAAAGAGTTAATAGAGAAAAATAAGCTTCGCTCCATTTCTAACGCTAATAATAGAACCAATGATACCGACTTATTTAGAGATCAAACACATGTATATACAAAAGTAGACAAACGAAACAAGAATAACCCTAAATTTGACGGCCCCTACGAGGTTGTAAGCATATCTGACAAAAATATAATGACTTTAAGAAAAAACAAAAAATTGTCTAAACGTCATTTACGAAATCTAAAACGACCTAATGTTTCAGGTCCATCTTCCTTATCCAAATCCAAGGACAAAGAATAACATTAGACAAGATCAATGACAACCCCGGACTGTTATCAATTAACATGGGCAAAATGCAAAATTCCATTGACAAATGGACCATTATTCGAGTAATCCCTTTAACACCACTTCTCAATGGGTTTCGTTCCATAGATAAACAGTCCCAAGATATCCATGACATTATTCACAATTCCACTCATTTTAATCTTTATCAAAACGAGATACAAAATTACCAAAATATCCTTTCCCATCAAATTGTGGAGACACAAAAAATATTTAACCAAATTATACCCTCTAATAATAATCGTAATAAAAGAGGACTAGTTAATGCTGTAGGTACAATCATAAAGACCTTAACAGGCAACATGGACGCAGACGATGCAGAACGTTATGATACGGCAATTTCTCAATTAACATCAAATCAAGACAAAATTAAAACAATAGTTGATAATCAAATCATGTTAACAGAACAGGCCATAGAAAAATTTGATAAAACCATATCCTCGGTTATTTTAAACCAAAACAAAATTGAGGAACGTTTGCAGTTGATCACTTTAGGTTTCGAACAGGAAAAAATTAATAACGAACACATAATGCGTCTGCAGATGGTGTATATACAATTGATTACAGAAATCATTAATATTAAAAGCATTTTAAGCACATTAGTTAACGCAATAACTTTTGCAAGATTAGAAACAATGCATCCATCCATATTAGAACCTGAAGACTTACTAATAGAACTTAAAAGAATTGAGAGTTTTGTAACCAATCTCCCCTATAAGCTTGATGCAAATAATGTAGCTTTATACGAGGAGGTGTCAATAATTAAGTGTTACTACAAAAATTATACTTTAGTGTTTGCTATTGAAATTCCATTAGTAGAATCTAAACATTATAACTATTACCACCTTTATGCATTTCCTGTGAAACAAGGTCCTAGTCAAAATTATACCGTCATCATCCCTCAATCCAAATACCTAGCCCTTAACGATGAAAGCTATAACTTACAAAACACACTATGCCAAGAAGTCAGCCCTGGAGACTACTTATGCAGAGGTCAAACGATGAATCAGATCAGTAATAGCAGCCCTTGTGAAGTCCAATTGGTCAAGTTCACCACCAGATACGAAACTTGCGAACACCACCCAGTCAACATACAGCAGATGAAGAGCCAGAAGATAAGTGCAAACAAATGGATAATGGTATTCCCCCGTGAAAGTACAGCACACCAACGATGCCGTAGCCGACAAGAAACCACAAATCTAGAAGGAAGCTACTTGGTTCAAATCCCCGAAGGATGTCAAATGACAGTAAATAAGCAAATGTTCTCCCCATCTCACAATGAGATAGTATCTACCTACCACATCCAACTACCCAAGTTGAAGCTTACCAACTTTCAGCTACAAGAGGTAGTAAATACAGCCCCAATCAAATTAGAATCAATAGATCTGGATGAATTACAAAAAACAAAGCATCAACTACAACACCAACGGTCATTATTGAATGCAGTTCAACATCCGAAAGTAAGCCTGTCTACTAGCATCTGGACCATCCTGTTGTACGTGATTGTTGCCCTGATAGCAGTCTATGCTTTATGGAGACTAAGAAAACCAACCAAAGAACCAAGATCCAACACCAACCAACAACAACAAAGATGCCCCATGGAAGAAATCCCCCTGGAGAATATCACTTTGAAAATTTAGCTTCCCTAAATTTTCTATCTGGCCCCGGAGGAGTTATGGTTGCACCACCCGGTATACTACACACACCAAGGCTACTGTCAGCACATATGGGTACGTTGCGCTACACCGGCTTTTCCGTCGACTCAGCGTCCGGTTGAAGTGCAGCGACATTACCGAGGGGAAATTGATCAGCAATTAATAGTCTATAAATATATGTCGAACATTAATATTCAAAAGTTAGTCTTTGCCATCCAGCCTTAATGGTATTAGATTACTCATATGTATTTTATTGTAATTTTTATATTATTTAAATTTTAATATATATATCGTTGTACTGTAACTTCAAGTAAATAAATTTAACTTTATGAAGTTCAATTGAAGTACAACTCTAAGTCGCGTTTCAGAGGTTATCTGCAAGAAATACCGCGATGCCGAGAATACCAGTCCTGTTGAAGTCCTAGACTTAATAAGGCAAAAACTGCAAACCATTACTAAACGGCTTCGTCGATATCTGAAAAGTAATAAGCGAAAAATACAGATTTAACTTTTCGCACGAACCAGAAGCAGTTTGATAGAGAATTGAAGAGGCAACCTACAACCAACGCACAGCAACCAGATAATCGACTACCACATAATGTCGACATGTTCATCTTTTAGTCTGGGATACGGGAAATCTCACAAAAGCACAATCGACGGGCTGTGTGAATTAGAGATAAAAAGAACAAAAAAAAATAATACCAATAATGATTAATCATCAAGTCACCTTGGCACAAGTGACGAAAGCCATACGTAAAACAGATAACTGTAAGGCATCAGGCTGCGACAACACTGATAATTATTGCTGGAAAATCCCTACTGTCACACATCAGAAGATCTCACATTTATTTTCTCACCTCATCCTACAGCCAGAAAACACTCCGCAATTTTTTACAACTGGTATTACAAACCTTTTATCCAAACCTTAGTCACCACAACCTAACTCAAGTAAATACCACCCTATAACGTGCTTCCCTACCATCTACAAACTACTGACATCCATCATAACCGAGAAGGGGTATAAAGCATAGCTATAATTTCCAACTGGTAGCAGAGCAGCGAAAAGGCTGCAGCACAAATGCTAGGGGCTGCAAGGGGCAAATAGTTATAGACTCTGTTATAACATAACACGCGAACAAAACGAATAACTGTCTCCATGTTGCATACATTGACTATCAGAAGTCTTTCGATAGTGTCCCGGAATGCCGACTATCAGTGTCTATAAAATACACCTTCACATACAGAATGTTCTATCTGTCATAATGTCGACCTGGAATACCAATCTAACATTGACCTTGTCAGATATAACGACAGAAATTGGAATAGTAAAGATCAAGAATAGTATATCACAAGGTGACGCACTAAGCCCACTGTGGTTTTGCCTTGCGGTGAACCCACTGTCGGACGCTAAAGAGATCCAGTCGAGGTTACCCCATAACGTAACATCCGACGAGAGCTAGACACACCTGCTCTATAGGGACAAGCTTAAGATATATGCCTCCACTAGGCAGAAATAAGTCGCTTAACCTTACTGCCACATTCTCCAAAGACATCCAAATGGAATTTAGGCTGGATAAGTATCGGATAAACGCAATGAAGAGGGGATAATGGGTTGAGGAAACAACATATATCCAGTTAGCAAAGAAGAAGGAGAAATGATAGCTATGCACGAAAATAAGCTCTACCAATGCCTGGAGTATGATCAAATCTATGTACTAGAGGATAAGGTTGTGAAAAGTAGAACAAAGAAGAGGCTGCAGGAAAGGATGAAACGATTCTAAAGACTAGTTTTTCAGCCATCGATAAAACGATATATATATATATATATATATATATATATATATATATATATATATATATATATATATATATATATATATATATACATTTGGAATTATTAAATGGACAAAAACAGAGCTCGAAGCTCTCGATAGAGAGACTAGGACTTTGTTCAGGAAGAACAGGGCACATAATATCAAAAGTTACCAACCGCGGTCGGAGGTAGAGGCGTACTGAAATTGACTACCACGCAAGAGAGGCAAACTCGGAATTTGCATAAACATTTTCAAGATAAAGCCCAAATCAGCCGTCCAACTCTCTTTCTGTGCCTTCTTCTACTATTTATTGTTGACTGTCATCGTCGAATAATTCCTGGATATACTCCTTCCATCTTGCTAGTTTTCCTACAGTGTCTGGGAATATTTTGCCATATCTGTCTAGCAAGATATTGCTTTGGTTTCGCCTTTTTATACCAACTACTTCCCTAGTATTTTATAGAGGTTAAGACCATCGTGTTTCACTATCAAATTTTCTATTTCCGTACATTTTTCTCTGTACCATTTTTGCTTGGCTTCACGTATTATTTTTCTTATCTCACTATATATGCGGTTATATGCATTGTTGTCTATTTTTTGTACGTTCTTCTTTCTTCCATTAGTTCTAAAATTTCGTCAGTTATCCACGGTTTTTGTTTGCGAACAGTATTCTTTGTCTGCAGTAACTCTTTTGCTAAAGTCGTTATCGTAGTTTTGATGGTATCCCATATTATGTTTGGCTCTTTATTCGGTTCAACTCTGATCTTACCTAGTTCGTTATTAATATTCTTGGTCAATTGATCTCTTATTATTGGGCTTTTAAAGTTTAAGGTTTGTAGATGTTTTTTGTTTTGTTGGGATTTTGGCTTCCTCAATTGAACTTTGAGCCTGACTATTGCTGGATTATGGTCTGTTGCTGCATCTGCTCCAGGATAGGCTTTAGCCTACACTACGGAGTTTCGATATCGTTTATTGATTAAGACGTAATCAATTTGATTCCTAACTGTGTATTTGGTGTTTTCAGCGGGGGATTTCCAAGTATAAAGCCTCCTATCGGGCGGTTTAAAGTATGTGTTTGTAATCACCTTGTCTTGCTCCTGACAAAAATGTGTCAACCAATCCACCCTTTCATTTCTTGTGCCCAACTCAAAATCACCAATGATATCTTCTACTTTCCCTTTTCCAATTTTTGCGTTGAAGTCTCCCATTATTATCGTTATGTCCCTCTTCTTTGTGACGTCTAGAGCTTGTTGAATTTCATTGTAGAATTGTTCTATTTCTTCTTCACTCTTATCGGAAGTTGGGGCGTATACCTGAATGATGTTAAGTATTATTTGGGTTGTTGTTGCTCTTATCATCATTACTCTAACTGAGATGGGGATGAAGCCAGTTATAGCTTGACAAAAGTTGCCGTTCACCACAATCGCTACTCCGTTTCGGTGATTTGTGTCGTTGTTACGCGAGTAGTAAATCTTTGACTGATTAATTTTCATTTCTCCTGAATTAGGCCATCTAGTTTCACTGAGTCCCGTTATGTTTATATTGGGCCGCTGCATTTCTTGAAGTATGTTGTGAATTTGCCCTGCCTCGAACATGGATCTGATGTTCCATGTACCGATCCTTATGCCTCTTTCCTTCTTAGCGGCATTCAAAACTGCCAACCCCCCCTACCCCCCCCCGAGATTTGAAAAGGGCATTAGAAATTTTTCGCCTTCAACTCAGCCATGTTGATTAACTAGGGATATTCATTTGGATCTTTACTGCAGTGGTTTTCCGTTGCCTTCTGCATCTTCCTGCCGTTCACCATTCATTGATTCCCCGCCCTTGGAGATGATTTCTCATCTCAAGGGCAAGAAGGTGCCCTATCTCTTAGTAACTCTTCCGCCATAAGCCGTTGGTCATCAAGAGTTGGTTACTTATACCGGTAACTGTTCGGTGAGTGGTAGTTTTGGTCCGCCCCGAGTATTTAATTTCCTCGGTACCACCTATATCTAGGAGGCGTTCTTCTATCCGCCACCTGGGAGGTGCCCGATGGAGGACTGGCAACCCCACACGGGGTTACTACTATACTGTGTTTTAATTTAAACTTATTTAAATAGATATTTGCTTCGTTTCCCTTTAGTCTCAATGTTTTTTTTGACTTTAACAACTGTCTATTTCCGCGACTATGGCCAATCACCGACGCCAGGGAGCAGTTTCACCTCCCTATCCTGGAAATTTTGCCGAACCCCTGCCTTTCTGTGAGGTGGTTAGGGATCTTTAACGTGCCTAATATCGCATGGACACGGCAATGGCGCCTTTACGCCCCCTTCAAAGGCCAGAGCGTGCAGACATTCAACTTGCACAAATACGATGCCACAACCTCGGTTGATGTTAATAGTACAGAATGTATGGAAAAACTGAAAGGGGACCACTGGGATCGAACCCAGAGGCTTCGCCTCAGAAGCACACCTTCTTACCACTGAACCACCGAGGCTCTAGTCTCAACGTTAAAGGGCGCCTTTCAGCCAGACGTCACCTGGTACTGACTTTTATATCTCTTTTGCGCATAGTGTTTGCAATATACGACCTCAATTCTCGTAGGTGTATGTCTTGTGTGTCTGTTTATTTAACGTCGGCCTATTTCCGCGACTATGGTCAATCACCGACGCCAGGGAGCAGTTTCACCACACTATCCTGGAAATTTTGCCGAACCCCTGCATTCTGTAAGGAGGGTAGGGATCTTTAACGTGCCCAACATCGCATGGACACGGGACAGACGGCTTTACGCCTCCGAAGGGCGGAACGTGCAGACATTCAACTTGCTCAAACACAATGCCAGAACCTCGGTTGATGTTAATTTACAGTTTGTACTGAAAAAGTGGAAGGAGTACCCTGGGATCGAACCCAGTACCCTTCGTAGGTGTATGTATAGTAACGGCTTATCTAGTAGTCACATAGTATTGGATAATTGGTGAAAACGCACATATTACGCATCTTATAAAAATATGTTGATAATCATAGTGTGGTCTATAAGTTGTTGGTAATCCCTACAATTGTGTTTTGCGAACACCCTTATATTATTGCATTTTTTGCATTTCTGTCGAAATATGACGGATGTTTGTAGGAAAAAAATCGTAACAAAGTAAGTGCGTTTTGATAGCGAATTTTCATTTAATCTTCAAAATTTCAATAACTCAATCTGCTATTAACCTAAGGTTTGTGGGCTAAGAAAACAGTTTTCTCGGAAACATTTTAAGTTTATTTTTGGAAATTTTTTGTACATTTTTCAACAATAAGTAATTTTGATAAAATATGGTATATTGTTTCTACCATCTAGGCTATACCGGTAACCAGATTGATGCCTGCTTGCATTCGAGAGACATATTTGCTATTAGAATTTTTTTTATGAAAATTCACTTTCATAGCGCACTTTTTTTACAATTGTCTAGTAGTCCAGTGGATAAAAATATTCATAAAATAAGTTTTTCAATTCGTTCACAAAAATATAGTCGTTGAAATTTAGAAATTTTTAAGAGTCTTAGTTTACACCTTATATACTACAGTTTAGACCAAAATCGAAGGTTACCGATAAAGGATATTATTTCCAATAAAATTTGCTACAATATGGTCCAAATCGTAACTCAATATCTCTTTTCGTTTGAAATTTATGAAGTAATAAATTGTAGGGAAAAATTAACCGGTCCCTTTGATATGTCCAGCAGTTTTAAATGGATGAATATATTTTTTTTTTCATATAACGCAAGTACTAAGTGAAGATTGGAAGCTGTGATGGGCACTGATAAATACACCCGGAGAACCCAAATCACCACAACACATCTTTTTAAAGACCGGACGATCCTTTCATTACCAAGGTTAGCAGGTCAGAGTATGGAAAAATTTTTCAAGTGTACTTATAATGCAAGTAGTTTTTAATATAACCATATAGTGCGCGATTCTTTGAACGGAACCTCAAAGAATTTCAACATAAAAGGACGTTATTAAAACTGGTGTAAACTAAATCCAAAGTTAATTGAATATTAAAGAGTCGGCAGGTGCTGAATGTTTTATACAGGCTATAATTCAAATCATGACCTGCACGAGTCAGCCCACGCGAGTTACCACAAGACGAATGGAATTTAAACTAACACAAAACACATTACCAATTTATTTCAATAAATTATCAAATGTATGGCTTAATTCTGGAGTTTAACAAGTCACGATTAAATGATTATATTACTAAACGGTCGCCCGGAGAGGTCAGAGAATCTGATATATATATATAAATATTCATTTACTATAGAAATAAGGGAGCCGGGTCCAAAATGGTCATTTGCAGACTGCTTGTTGTGTTAACAGTTTGTTGGGTGGTTAATGGACATGCCGAGTCTGAAGATGATGGCGAGCTTTTGTTGGTGCAGGTGGTAAGTAGATTATAATTATTAAAAATATTAGGTTTGTAACTAACTATCTTCACATACAGGTGTCCCACGAACGGGCGCACTAAATGAATCTCAGTAACTATATGACATTTAGAACTAATCATTCATATTTAGGTGCTACTCTTGATTGCTTATTCGTTAAAATATTGGAATTTATATATCACTTTTCTGGTTATGCCAGAAGTTGCTCTATTAAGTAAAGTAGTCTATATGAGCTGCTAGAAACGAGTAAGGGTTGCGATGATACGATAAGACATCGCTTAAACCGCATGTTTATAATAAGTACAATTTCGAGAACCCAATTCATCACAATGCAGTTTTTTTACATGACTATCGTTTCGCTAACAAAGTTAGGGGATGAGTAAACCAAGTGAATAAAGACTAGAACCACTATTTATATGTTAGTTGCCAAGCAGGTGCGAGCAGCGTCCTCTAGGAAGGTGGACACGCTGGTTATTGAGATAACAGTTCGAACAATGGACTACATGGAACCGGACCTACTCTATTCATCGAGACATTTTTTTTCAAGTTCAAGTTTCTAACGATATATATATATATATATATATATATATATATATATATATATATATATATTAATATATATATATATATATATATATATATATATATATATATATATATATATATATATATATATATATGTAACAGATAAAAACTGAAACTAACCACGGATAAGGGTCCTAGGGTACCTAGTTCGCTCATTTCAAAAATTATTTTTAAAATCCAAAAGTCGCAATTTTTCTGGCATTTCTTGACCTTTTTGCGCCAAAAACTTAGTCTTTGTCTGTAATGTACATCGAATTTTGTTGTCTACACAAAATAGTTACTTTTGTGCGTTTATCTGGTCATCAGTAGCACCCAAATTTTTTCTCTAAATGTCTATTACTTTTTGGCCTTTCACCATACAGGTCTAAATTTTGGTGCACTCTTTACTTTTTGTGACATAAACCAGCGTATCGTCGCCCTTACTTTTTTCCGGAGACATAAATATTTTCCGAAAGAGAACACAACATTTTCCGGGAAAAACTGGGCCGATTTTCCTGGCTAACCAACTTGTCCAAGCCATTTGCAAAAGGAAGGTACGCACCAAATTTTATCGAAATCGTCCTATTATTTTTTGAATTATCGATGTGATACATATATATATATATATATATATATATATATATATATATATATATATATATATATATATATATATATATATATATATATATATATATATATATATATAATATGGCGTTTATTTTCAAAACTTGCAATCTATAACGATGCAATTTACAGTAGAAAAAATAAATAAACAAATAAACGCTAGGAAAAGCTGCGAAAGGTAAAACCTTGTATGTAGGTTATATAAGGATTCCATTTGAATCAAATTCAAACACAAAATACAAATTCTACACAACATTGCAAAACAACCAAGCTCACAAATTTGTTATATAAACAATTTGAGCAGCAAACAGAGATCCATAAATCAAGACAAACTTAAGTGTACAAGTGTTCTATACCAATCCAAAATCACATGATGTGCACGTAATATATATATATATATATATATATATATATATATATATATATATATATATATATATATATATATATATATATATATATATATATATATATATATATATATATACTTTCGTAAGCATCAAGCTGACGCCTGACATTTTTCATTAACTTGAGATTTTCTTTATCTACATGATGATTATTATCCCAAATATGCTAAGAAGTACATGGTTTGTCAACACTGCCATATTTAGGTTGCGCTAAACGTTATTTAAATCTAGTTTCAATGGTTCTTTTAGTTTGCCCAACATATTCAAGTTCACAATCCTTACAACCTATTAAATAGATCCCCGACATATATGTGGTTTTATCTTTAGCCTTTGGGTTACCTAGCAAATTTTTAATGTATTTTTGTAGAAAATGTTAGCAACAAATTCGCTTTCTTAAAAAGTCTATTAAAGCCTCTCGTAATTCGCGGTTCAAATGGTAAACACACAACGGTTCTGTCTGGTTTATCTGTTCTGAAAGTCGGAGATTTCGCTAACATTTTCTTTATTTTATGGTTATTAACTATTTTCTCCACTAAGCAGACAGAGTAACCGTTATACTTAGCTGCATTTTAGTGAATTTTCGTAGAAAAAATTCACTAATGGAGAGATCCCGACTTTTGAATTTTGAAAAATTTTTTGCAAATGAGCGCGAACTAGGACCCCTAGAACCCATATCCGGTGTCAGTTTCAATTTTTATATGTTATATATATATATATATATATATATATATATATATATATATATATATATATATATATATATATATATATATATATATATATATATATATATATATATATATATATATATATATATATATTTATATACATATATGTATCACACCGATAACTCAAAAAATAATAGGCCGATTTTGATAAAATTTGGCATGTACCTTCCTTTTGTAAGTGGCTTGGATAACTTTGTTAGTCAGGAAAATCGGAAGAGGTTTTCCAGGAAAATTTTGAGTTTTCATTCGAAAAAATTTTTTATCTCAAAAAATAAAAAAGCTATGATAACCAAATTTGGTAGGTAGATTTACGATATAAAAAGTAAGCCATACACAAAAATTTAGATTTCTATGTTACAAGAAAAAGAAGTTATAATAAAATATTTGGTGCCATTCTATGAAAATTCACTACCATAACGCACTTGCTGCGTCTTTCTATTTAATATATTCAAGCTGTTGTATCTTTCTTTATTTAAGGAAACATGCATTAATCTATGAACTTGAAAAGTCAAACTAGCTATTTTTTGTGGAAAACTATGGTATGAGTCAATCGACATAAAATTCACGGTAGTGGTTTCTTTCTGTGGATGTCAAATTCTAAAGTGTCTCTATTTCTAATGACTAATACATCGAGGAAAGGTAATTTGTTATTAATTTCTATTTCATGGGTGAATACCTCAGGTATACCAACTGATAAAGAAGAGGTTACCACTGAAGACAACTTTCTTGGCACATTATGACTTTCTCGCTAATATACTAACACTTGAATATAATTTCTGGTTTAACAGGAAACATGCTAGCCTTCCTTATTTTAAGCACAACATTCTATAAGTTACTATGTAATCATATTTGTTTTGGCGAGGCAAGTTAAAAAAGGTGCCACAGGCTACCTGTACCACAGTCGTTGAATTTATTTTAAGTGACATTTCTGGTAATTCTGTAATTAATTGTTACGTTTACTTTTAAAATAATATAAAACATCACGGGTCATGAAACCGGTGTCAAGTATCATGTAAACAAAACGTTAGTTAACTGGTGTGTGTTTTGTGCGTTTGTTTCTTTAACGTTTGTCTATTTCCGCTACTATGGCCAATCAGCGACGTTAGGAAGCAGTTTCACATCACTATCCTGGAAATTTTGCCAAACCGCTGCCTTTCTGTAATCGAGGTAGGCATATTTAACATGCCCAGCATCGCGTAGACACGGGACCGATGCATTTACGCCGCCTCCGAAGGGCAAAACGTGCAGACATTCAACTACCTTAAATATAATGCCACAGCCTCGGCTGATGTTACAGTATGCAGTGTCCCAAACTGGATGGGAAGTATTGCTATCTCCGTTATTATTAGAGCTAGGGAGACGGTTAAATTATCAATGTTTTGTAGAATTTCATGTTCATTCCAAATGTGTCTTGTATTTTGCCTTGCGTCTTTTCGTTATCGAGTTATTTTGAAAAAAAAAAACAAATTTGTCGATTCCTTTTTTCTTCCATATCTAAGTAGGCGTTGATCTGACATGTCTAAGACTTCCACATTATTGAGGCACTTTATACAGTAATCTTTTTGTGCTATTCTCAACTTTGGATTGTCATTTGTTTTTGAACTACATGTATCAACGTTTGTTTTTATTATGGCAGCCATATTGAATTTTTTGCTCATGTGATAGCCTGTGAAAAGAGATTTCCAATGATGTACAACATGCTTGAAACATTTTGTAATTGCAATGACAATTTTGAGAGAAACCGTTTTGCTATGAAGGCTATGAAATCCAATACCAGAAAACAAATGACAAAAAAAGTGTTCAAAAAGCAGTAGATCATAGAGTCTAACAACAGACTTCTACTTTTAACATACTTTTCCGTAATGATCCACGATAAAAAATCTTGTGATTTAATTTACAATACTTAATTAGGTAATAATGCTGGGTAATAGTATGTGAAACAGTTTAATAACGAAACCCGGCAATAATACATAGAAACTTATACTCCACAAAACAACACAATTAGAAACAGAACTCAACAAATAAGAAAATAGAAACTTTAAATAACACTAAATAGAAAATTGTTCAATATGGCCACCGTTTTGTTCAACACACTTTATACACCTTTTTGAAACATGCCTGCAAACTCTGTTGAGGGTGTTTCGGTTAATATGATTTATAGCTTCTGTGATTCTGTTTAGTAATTCATTGATATTTTGTGGTGGATCGAATAATTTATACACTGGCAACCAAATTTGATGCCTGCTTTCATTAAAGAATACATCTTTGCTATTAAAAACGTTTTTATGAAAATTCGCTACCATAACTCCCTTGCTGTGTCCGGACTCTTTTCTTTTGACATAGAGCTTTTAATTTTAGAATATAGTATTCAGTTTATAATAGAAACCTGCACAAAGTTGGTTGTCATGGCTTTGTTGTTTTCGGCAATACAAAATTTTTCAAACAGAAACCTAAAATTTTTCTGAAATGTCTATGTAGTGAGTCTCTTTAAGACATTCTAAAAAAAAAAAGGAAGGTACCTACAAAATTTTATTAAATTCGGAACACTATTTTTTGAGTTATTATAAATTGAAGCCGACCGATGTGTTTTTGGAATCCTAGTGTTGCTTGTTCGAAGAATGCTTTTTAAAGCAGCGAATCTTTTCTACGAGAATTTTCTAAAATATAAGATGGTGGTCAGGTTTTTGCGTCCACAAAATATTTACAATGTAAGCGAATCGGGTTTATGGAACCAACTCAAGCAAAAATGGTGAAATAAATAGACTTCAGCTAATGATAACCACGACCTTTGTTTTGAATACACAATGACTACTACAGCATTTAATATATTTCCCTAACTGTTTGAATGATTCGTATACACAATGCCACTATTAGCAACAATTATATCTTATCAATTCTATTTTGAAAACTCGTGTAAAAATTTGTAGTTCACGTGCTCCTTGTGACCGATAAAAGAGAGTATTTGTAATTAATAAATAAATATAAATATATGTATTTGCAGTCACCCCAAAAGGTCATATTTTAAACATTGGTGTATTCGGGTTTTTTTCCCATGACCACACGCTTATCTTTCCAACTTTTATTACCCGTTGGACTTTAAACAGAATCAGTCCCCTAGATTCAAAAATCGGCAAGTCTATGATAAAAGAATTTGCGAAAACAGAAACTATTACCTTTTAATTAAGATAATTGCGTTTCAAAATTCTTACACAAGGCTTTCTAATTAGAGTAGAATAAATGGACGTACTTCATTAAAATCCAGGTTCTGCGGCAGGTCCGAAATATTGACTTTTTAGTTAATTGACATGTCGGGTTTTGCACCTTAATAACAATAAATCTGTGCAAAAAAGGGTGGACGCAGCAAGTGCGTTATGGTAGCGAAATTTGATAAAAATCTTTCTAATAGCAAATATTACAAGATTTTCTCACCTTATCGTGTCCAGGAGCTGGGATCGATAAAACAACCATATATATATATATATATATATATATATATATATATATATATATATATATATATATATATATATATATATATATATATATATATATATATTTTAACAACACACCACGAGGGCTTACAGCCTAAATACCAAATACCAAATACGACAAAGAGAAAAGAGGCAACTTGTTAATTCTGGACTTGAAGTTTTGGAGGTTCGGAGGAGAAGGAAAAACATGTGCCGGCAAGGAAGTTCTCGGGACAAAAGAGCGGGCATAACAAGATGTTCTATGTTTGGTGACTGGACAGTAAAAGGCTGCATTCGCTCTGTTCCCCTGGTAGATCTGTTGGGGGCAGCAGGTGGAGGAACTATGGAAGAAAGCTCCTCTGATCAGTACCCGTCCATCTATAAAAAAGAGGACACCAACGGCACGTCGGTGGGCAAGGGATGGCAGCCTTTGGGTTAGGGTCACCGATGAGACGTAAAGCTCTCTTCTGAATGGTGTCCAGGATAGCGAGTGTAGAAGCGGCAGCGGCAGCGGCATCATAGATGTGGGAGCAATATTCGAGGTTTGGCCTTACTTGGGAAATATTTGCCGACAATAGGCATGGATGCAAAATGATAATGTTTTGTATCCTCCTACTATGTCGAAGAGCATAACTATTGGACAATTGATATTCCCTTTATTAATCTTATTTTTAAGGGGTAGACATTGACCCAATCCAATCCATAGCAGGTGGTAGTGGAATTTCCCTTTACAAAATAGTAAAGGATTTTTTCACGCCCGAGGAGGTACCACCCCATACATCAAGGGGCCGGTGAAGTCCCAATGGACGTTTCCGGTTCTGGTGTATGAGTCGGTTTCCCTTATAAACAAAAATGACGATGGCTCCTCCTTGTACAAAATATTCCGGAGGCAAAATACCCCTCCATTCGGATCTCCGGGAGAGGGGTGTACAGGGGGCGCCAACATCAAGATTTAACATATCCTTTTCGAATATATGTGGCCTAAATTCTAACCTGAACTCCGTCCACCATTTCCTCCAGGCTAACAGGCCCCAACTCCTTTTCCTCACCGAAACCCAAATCAGTGCCAAAACAGCCACTAATCACCTTAATTTCCCGGGGTATGAGCTCCTTACTTCCTTTAAATTGCATGGAGGCGTGTGCGCATACGTCCGTAGCAATCTACTCTGCACCAGACTCCCCAATTTAGAAGCTGGAAGAAAAGACATACTATGGATAAAACTTTCTCTCAGGGCTAAATTCAACTGTTGCATTTACCGGTCACCTTCTGACAACAACTTTGTCCAGCTCTTTGACTACCTTTCTAAAAAAACGACTACCTGATTTCTGAATATCCTTCCTCCAAGGTCACTATTCTTGGTGACTTCAATGTCCATAATAAGGAATGGCAAGGATCTTCAAAAACCGATCCACAAGGGAGAGCAGCGGAGGCCTTTGCAGTCAGCAATTCTTTAGCCAATATGGTTCATCAACCTACTTACTTTCCTCGTATCCCAACACACAGCTCAAATCCCTTGGATCTCCTTCTTACTACACAACCTGAATGCTATAAGATATCAGTCACCGCCCCCCTTGGGCGCTCAGATCACGGCATGGTCACTGCTTCCTGCGCAATGCAACCCGAGGTTACACAGTCATCACACCCACGTATCGTTTGGCACTACAACTCCGCAAACTGGGACGAAATGCGGGATTACTTTTCCTCATTTCCATTGGCGTCTGTCTGCTTCTCCCATCCTGACCCCTCTGATATCTCACAAAACGTCACCGAAATTATCCAAGCTGGCATGGAATTATTTATCCCACGTACACAGAAAACCTCTTCAGCCAATGAAAATCCCTGTTTCTCTAAATCCTGTGACAAGGCCAGACTTGAAAAGGTCAAAGCTCACAAAACGCTTCTACACAATCCCAGTCAAGAAAATCGTCAAGCATCTAAGGACGCAAGAAACCGCTATGTCCGCATTCTTTCTGAGGCAGAAAACTCGTTTAATAACCACATCAAAAACAAAGCCCTCTTAAGCTCCAACGGCGGCAAACCCTTCTGGACTGTTGCTAAATCTATTGGGAATAATTTCTGCAAAAGCACGTTCCCACCTCTTGTCTCAGGGGATGAAATTGTTTCTACCGCCCTCGGCAAGGCTGAACTTTTTGCTTCGTTGTTCGCCGGCAATTCTACTCTCAACACACCTCCAAATGTTCAACCACCAACAGTCCCCAATGTCGCGCATAAAATGACGGATATCATTTTCAAAACTAAAAAAGTACGAAAGATGCTCTCTTCTCTTAATACCAGGAAAGCCTCTGACCTTGACGAGATCCCAGCAATTGTTCTCAAAAAATGTGCACCAGAGCTTGCTCCTGTCCTGACTCGTCTGTTTCAGATATCTTATAATAAAGGCATATTCCCTAGTAACTGGAAAACTGCTCTGTACCCATCCCCAAGAAAGGATCCAAAGCGCTTCCCAGCAACGACAGGCCCATTTCTCTCCTTTCAGTCGTCTCTAAAGTGATGGAAAAGTATATAAACACCGAATTACTAAAATTTCTTGAAAAACACAGTCTAATCCACGACAGGCAGTATGGATTCCGTCAGCGCAGATCGACTGCCGACCTCCTTTCCTTTGTCACCCATTCTTGGAACAAGTCTATGGAACAACACGGTGAATCTCAGATTGTTGCTCTAGACATATCCAAAGCATTCGACCTGGTCTGGCACGCAGCGCTGCTTAATAAACTTCCGGCTTATGGCCTATCACCAAAACTCTGTATGTGGACAGCAAATTTCCTCTCCAACAGGAGCATATCTGTTGTTGTGGATGGCCATTCCTCTAAACTGTATCCAATTAATGCAGGAGTTCCTCGAGGTTTAGCTTTAGCCCCTACTTTCTTTCTTCTCCACATCAATGACCTCCTCTCGAGCACATCCAACCCAGTTCACAGCTACGCGGACGACAGCACCCTCCATTCAAATATACAATATTCTAAGCCTGTCTCTTTAGCCCAATTGGATGAGGATCGCAGACTCATGGAGGGTTCTGTCTCCGTGGAACTCCAAAAAATATTAGACTGGGGAAATAGCAATCTTGTACAATTTAACCCCGCCAAAACTAAGTCTTGCTTTCTTTCTCACAAGAGATACACCAGCACTAGACCCATCACAATGAACAACCAAGTTATTAAAAGTAATGAGTCATTTTCTCTTGTTGGCATTTCTCTGGATCAAAATCTTAATTGGCACCAACATGTCACATCAATTGCAGAAGCGTCTGCTAAGAAATTAGGTTTCCTCTTCCGAGCTCGCGAATACTTTTCACCAGCTAATCTCTATACCTTATATACTTCACAAATAAGGCCAAACCTCGAATACTGCTCCCACATCTGGGGAGCCGCTGTCGCTTCTACACTCGCTACCTGGACTCCATTCAAAAGAGAGCTATACGTCTCATCGGTGATCCTACCCTCACCGAAAGGCTGCCATCCCTTGCCCACTGACGTGCCGTTGGTGACCTCTCTCTCTTTTATAGATATCTGCACGGGCACTGCTCAGAGGAGCTTTCCTCCATAGTTCCCCCACCTGCTGTCCCCAACAGATCCACCAGGGGAACAGAGCGAATGCACCCTTTTACTGTTCAGGTCACCAGACATAGAACATCTTGTTATGCCCGCTCTTTTGTCCCGAGGACTTCCAAGTTGTGGAATTCCTTGCCGGCACATGTTTTTCCTTCTCCTCCGAACCTCCAAACCTTCAAGTCCAGAATTAACAATCTGCCTCTTTCCTCCTTGTCAACACCTACGATACGATAGTATTTAGGCTGTAAGCCCTCGTGGTGTGTTGTTGAAATTAAAAAAAAATAATTAAGGTATAGAGATTAGCTAGAAAAGTATTTGCGAGCCCCGGTGAGGAAACATAATTTCTTAGCAACAAATCTTCTGCAATTGATGTGGCATGTTGGTGCCAATTGAGATTTCGATCCACAGAAATGCCAACAAGTGAAATATGGTTTCTTTACAGAATCACGGAAAGAAACATTAGAGCTCTTAGCACATTCACATTTCCCAGATCGTCTGATCCTGAGTAGTGAAGAAATATCGCCGGCCGGGGTCGCTATAGACGCTTGGAAAAGAATTATAGCCTCGGCGGTGGAGTGCGCTGTTAAGCATTTCCAAGAGAGTCCGAACTAGTCCTTGGGGTCAATATATACCGGTTGGTGCATTTTTACTGTAAAGTTCAATATAAGCGTTATTATACAAGATACGGAAGATATTACAAAAGTTATTGATATTGTGTTTTGAGCTGTATCTTATAAAATTATGTTGACAATCACAGACTAGCCCATAAGTCGTTGATGAAAAAAGTTTTTTTTAAATGGAACATCCCTTTTATTGTAGCGTTATTGCATTTTCAATCCAATTTTAATGCATGCTTGTAAGGAAAAAATCATATTGCCCATCGTTTTCGAGTTATTTCAATTGTTTTTCAACTATTTACATTTTGGAACATATCAAAAATTGTCTACGGCGTTTTTACCAATGGAAACCGGAGTCCCATAAAAATGACGCATTTAAGGAGGTTTTCAATTATATTATTCGTCAAAAAATCGAAATGCCATACACAGGACGCTCTCAAATTACTTAGCCATCTTTGTAAGAAAAACTCTGGACGCAGCAAGTGCGTTATGGTAGTGAATTTTTATTAAATGCTTCAAATTTGAATAACTCAATTTTCTATAAACTTAGAAAGTTTAGTTTTGGTATGTAGTAAGGTCTTTCAGAGGGCAAGATATTCACCAAATTTCATTAAAACAACTTTGTAATTTTTGGAGAAAAAAATTTTTTCTAAAGAAAATTTAAAATTTGAATAAGTCAATTTTCGATAAACTTTGAAAGTTGAATTTTGGTACTTAGTAAGGTCTCCTCCAAGGCAACATATATAGTAAATTTCATTAAAACAGCTTTGTTATTTTCGGAGACAAATTTTTTTTTTGAAAGAAAACTCAAAATTTTCCCGGAAAACCCCATCTGATTTTCCTGGATAACGAACTCATCCAATCCATTATTCATTGAAATCGGTTAATTATTTTTAAGTTATTAGACGGATACATACATACATACATATATATATATATATATATATATATATATATATATATATATATATATATATATATATATATATATATATATATATATATATATATATATATATATATATATATATATATATATATATATATATATATATATATATAAATTGAAACTGATCCCGGATATGGGTTCTAGGGGTCCTAGTTCGCGCTCATTTGAAAAATTTTTTGCAAAGTCTCACCATCGATCCCTCTCTAATAGTGATTTTTTTAAATAAAAATTCACTAATAATCTCTGATGTAAAAGCAATTCAAACGTAAATAATAAAACAAATGAATATTTGCATCCGTAGTTAATTACTACATGCATTTTGCTTTTGTTTCTGAAGAAGCCACATTTAACGAAACGGTTCATATTATAATTATATAGAGTGAATATCGTAATAATTTGTTTTATCACTATATAATTATATAAATATTTCCCTTCATTATTTAAATTCTTAAAATTAGAATACAATAGCAGCCTAAAATTCTTGCCTTTAACTTAAAAGGAAGCAGTGTGTATTTTTGATTAAAACTGACTGTCCATTAGGCACGTAATCGCATAACTTCCATGATTTTTCTTTTGGACGCAAGCGATATTAGATCCTATTCATGTGCCAATACCAATACCGACCTGAAGCGATCACCAGACGCCACCATGCATTACACTATACTAAACAAAACTTAAACACTGCCACTGCCTATCCTCTCATGTGATCCTGATACTAGAGACGTGAAAATCGTTTCGTCGTTTCTACGATTTCTGTGGTAAAAACTTCATGTTAAATGCTTCAAATTTGAATAACTCAATTTTCTATAAACTTAGAGAGTTTAATTTTGGTGTGTAGTAAGGTCTCTTCTAACGCAAGATATCTACCAAATTTCATTAAAATAACTTTGTAATTTTCGGAGAAAAAAAAATTTTCGAAAGAAAATTTAAAATTTGAATAACTCAATTTTTTAGTGAATTTTCTTAAAAAAAATTCACTAATGAGGAGATCCCGACTTTTGAATTTTGAAAAAATTTCTTCAAATGACCTCGAACTAGGCCCCCTAGAACACATATCCGGGGTCCGTTTCAATTTTTATATGTTATATATATATATATATATATATATATATATATATATATATATATATATATATATATATATATATATATATATATATGTATCACACCGATAACTCAAAAAATAATAGGCCGATTTTGACTAAATTTGGTGTAAAAATTCCTTTTGCAAATGGCTTGTACAAGTTCGTTAGCCAGGAAAATCTGCCCAGGTTTTCCCGGAAAATTTTGTGTTTTCTTTCGAAAAAAATTTATATCTCCGGAATTAACAAAGTAAAAGCAACCAGATTTGGTACGCTAGTTAATATCCTTATATGTAAGCCACCTACCAAAACTTAGCTATGTAGGTCAAAAGACAAAAAAGTTATAGGCATTTAAAGAAAAATAAATTGGGGTTTTCCTCAAAACGTCAAAGTTGCGATTTAAAACGTCAAAATCGGCAACATTTAGGCAAAGAACTTGAATCTAATACGGGATATGGAAATCAAATGTCTCAAGAAGGATCTTTTACAAACTCTGAAGTCTTAGTTTCAACCGTCATTGTCCTTCATTTTACTAAAATGTTTCCAGAAAATTCATTTCAAATAGACCCTTTCTCTGATGCTTGGCAGTAGCCTTAGCTTTAGAGTTTATCGTTTAATGGTATATAATTTTTGTCGAATTTTCATAAAAAATCAATAAAGCTCAATATATCCGTTATTATACAAGATATGAAGAAAATTTGTATATATAAATTATAGGGTGTCTTGAGCTACATCTTAAAAAAATATTTCTACAATCACAGGATGGCCCATAAGTCGTTGGTGATACAAATTTTCTTTTTTTTTTAATCAAACACGCCTTATGTTATTGCATTTTTGAATTTTTCAGCGATGCATGTTTGTAAGAAAAGAAATTCGGGACGCAGCAAGTGCGTTATGGTAGCGAATTTTCATTAAATGCTTCAAATTTGAATAGCTCAATTTGCTATTAACCTATAAGGTTGACCAAGAAACGAGTTTTTCCGGGAACACTTTAAGTTTACTTTTGGAAATTTTTGTACATTTTCACACAATAAAGTTATTTTTATAAAACATGGCACATTGTTTTTACTATATAGGTTATACTGGTAACCAAAATTGATGCCTGCTTTCTTAAAAAGGAAACACACATATTTGCAATTAAAAACATTTTTATGAAAATTCACTACCATAACGCACTTGCTGCGTCCAGAGTTTTTATAAACTTAGAAAGTTAAATTTCAGTACGTAGTAAGATCTCTCCCAAGGCAACATATATAGTAAATTTCAATAAAACAGCTTTGTTACTTTCGGAGAAAAAATTTTTTTCGAAAGAAAACTCATAATTTTCCCGGAAAACCCCGTCCGATTTTTCTGGCCAACGAACTCATCCAAGCCATTAATAAAAGAAAATCACTTGCCAAGTTTCATCGAAATCGGTTAATTATTGTTTGAGTTATCAGACGGATACATATATATATATATATATATATATATATATATATATATATATATATATATATATATATATATATATATATATATATATATATATATATATATATATATATATATATATATATATATATATATATATATATATATATATATATATATATATATATATATAAACATATAAAAATTGACCCCGGATATGGGTTCTAGGGGTCCTAGTTCGCACTCATTTGAAAGAATTTTTGCAAAGTCTCACCATCGATACCTCTCTATTAGTGAATTTTTTTAATAAAAATTCACTAAAAAAGGGAGAATTTTCATGAAACGGATTGTTTACAAATATTCATGTAAACATCCTTTTTTTTAATTTCTGTCAAAAAGCTTTCTGTGAATATTTGTATCTTGGCTGGTGTAGTTTTTATGTATATTATGTTTTCCAGGAAAATTAGGCTACTTTTTTGGAAAAATTTTAAATTTATTTTTCCAGAAAAATGTTAGGTTAATAAAATACGGTACATTGTTTCTACTATAAAGGTTACACTATCTACCAAATTTCATGCCGTTCTAAAAAAAACATATTTGCCAACATACCGACAGACCGACTGATCGACAAACCGACACATAAAAAAAATTGTTCCAGAATCAAGTTGCTTCTGCGTTTTGACCCTTTTTTCGCCGTTCTAGCAACAACAAAAATTTTGAAATTTTTGTAAACAATATTCCACCAAAATATTCAACACGTAATTTAATTTCAGAGAAATATACCAGATGTTTGATGAAACTAAAAGTTTTCTAAACCATAAAACGATATAATACTTTTGACGAACAAATGTCAATTTTTACCAAATCACCACCAATTCCTCCCCTAATTCCTAAAGCGATTTTGAGAGTTTTTACGCCGCCTTAGCAAGAAAAATTCGAAAATTTTGCTAACAATATTCCACCTCCACACATTCAACCTCCCATTTAATTTCAGCACAGAATACAAGATGTTTGATTGAATTAAAAGTTTTCTAATAGATAAACCCTAAAGTGTTATATTACTCGAGTTTTGACGAAAAAATGTCAATTTCACTAAACCACCCGCAATTCATCCCCTACCACGTAAACCGATTTTACCCAGAAACAATGCAAACGGTTCGTTCGTTGGGTGCTAACTGAATACCAAATTGGAAGACGATATATCAATTCCTTCTAAAGTTATCTTGGGTACAAGCAGACAGACACACAGACCGACAGAAAAAAAAATCGTTACCAAATGATGTTTTCTATATGTTTTGACCCTTTTTGCGACGTTTAAGCGAAAAACATTTTTTTAATTTTTGGCAGCGATGCGATATTTCCACACGTGACGATGTGGAAGTAAAAATACATATTTGATATTAAAAACATTTTTATGGAAATTTACTTCCATAACGCATTTGCTGCGTGCGGACTTTTATTTGTGTTTACTAACTTGCATCACGATAAATTGAACACTAATATTTTTTATCAATTTATTAGCAACATAACCATATCTTTAATAGAACAGAACAGACTTCACTCTCCTAAGAGAAGTATAAAAATTCGGGACGCAGTAAGTGCGTTATAGTGCGAATTTTCATAACAACAGTACACTCTTATTATACGGCATTTTAGTAAAGTTAATACTTTAAACTTACACAGACCTTAAAGATCGATTTAAAGGTCCTAGTACGCGCAAGTTTGAAGAATAATTTCGAAAGTTTTGCCGTCGATATCTCTCTATTATCAAAAAAATCTTGTGTTCTAACTCGTTTTGAGAAAAATGCCCAAAACGCAATTTTCTGTGAAGCTCAAGAACTATATTTTGCTGTATCTCTAGATGGTGTAAGTCTCTTTAAAAGAAACTTGTATTACAAATTTAATTAAAGTTATACAGAAGATTTCCAGAAGGAAACTTAATTCATATTTATAAAAGTAAAGTATCTACCAAATTATAAACGTAGCAGTTATTATTCTTTATTAATCGCCTAAATGATTTCGTTTTAGTCAACCTCATCAAACTGGTGTTTTTCAATAATAGAATAACAAGATGCCCGCTGAAAATTATACTTTTAGACTTAAAGGTGACAAACTTGCTCAGGCATTTTAAACAAAAATAAGATCTTGTTCAAAACTTATGAAGTCTGTGCACAATTGTTTCTCCAAATGTCAAAATAAAACATAAAAAAATATACATTCATCGAGCTGGATTCGATCACGCAACCTTCTGCGTAGCAGTCCAATTCAATTAAATTTCAATTTGAAAACGTTTATGCAATATTAGGAATACATAATTTTATAATACAAGTTTAATATCAGTCTTAGTCTAAGTAAAATGAGAGTAATCTGAATATTCAACTATATTATTTTTACATAATGTGGTTTATAATGTATGGCTCCTATATTTGTATTTATCCGTAATTGTAGTTACAGCATAGATAAACCTTAAGTTTCACAGTGGCGTGTATCCTTGAGTTAAATTGGTAATAGAAGAGAGTTTGTTCATAGATTAACTATAATTCTATATTGCAGTTAACAGGAAAACTAATTAAAAACCTGCTTTGAAGTAATTCGATAAGTTAACTAATTACTTAACTTATGTACAATTTGTAGCTTAACTCTAATATTTACAAGTATATACATTTGTATGTACATGGCAAGTGTGTTTGCATAATTATTGTTGGGTGGAGTGTCATGAGATGTTCCAAAATTGTGTTCTGTAAAATGGCAGTTTATGTTTAAATTCTATCTGCGGGTTGTTCAGTCTGGTGTTTACTATATTGTTAGTCAGTTTGCTGTAATTAATTTGCTTATCATAAAAGTTTTCTGATAGAGCTAGTACATGGTCCTTTATCGGTAAAATACCTGTCTGCATCAGCATGTCTGATACTCTAGTATATCTGTTGCCTCCTGTTACTAGTCTTAGACATTTATTCTCAAAAACGCTGAGTTTTCTGTACTTGGTGTCAGAAATGCTACTCCAAATGGGAGCAGCATATGTTATTATGGGCCGGATAATGACTTTATAAATTAACAGTTTATTTTTCAAGCTGATGTTTACGTTAGTAAGTAAAGGGTATAATGTATTAAGTTCAGCGTGTCCGTTTATAAAAATTCTGGACGCAGCAAGTGCGTTATGGTAGTGAATTTTCATTAAAATGTTTTAAATAACAAATATGTATGTTTTTTTTAAGAAAGCAGGCATCAAATTTGGTTACCAGTATAACCTATATAGTAAAAACAATGTGCCTTGTTTCATCAAAATAACTTTATTGTGTGAAAATGTACAAAAATTTCCGAAAGCAAACTTAAAGTCTAACCGAAAAAACACGTTTCTTGGTCAACCTTATAGGTTAATAGCAAATTGAGCTGTTCAAATATGAAACATTTGATTAAAATTCGCTACCATAACGCACTTGCTGCGTCCAGAATTTCATTTCTTACAAACATGCATTATATTTCGATGGAAAATGCAAAAATGCAATAACATAAGGCGTGTTTGATTTAAAAAAATGGAAATTTGTATCACCAACGACTTATGGGCCAGCCTGTGATTGTAGAAATATTATTTTAAGATGTAGCTCAAGACACCCTATAATTAATATATACAAAAATTTTTCATATCTCATATAATAACGGATATATTGAGCTTTATTGATTTTTTACGAAAATTCGACAAAAATTATACACCATTAAACGATAAACTCTATAGCTAAGACTACTGCCAAGCATCAGAGACAGGGTCTATTTGAAATGAATTTTCTGGGAATATTTTAGTAAAATGAAGGACAATGACGATTGAAACTAAGACTTTAGGGTTTGTAAAACATCTTTCTTGAGACATTTTATTTCCATAGCCCGTATTAGATTCAAGTTCTTTGCCTAAATGTTGCCAATTTTGACATTTTAAATCGCCACTTTGACATTTTGAGGAAAACCCCAATTTATTTTTCTTTAAATGCCTATAACTTTTTGTCTTTTGACCTACATAGCTAAATTTTGGTAGATGACTTACCTATAAGGATGTAAACCTGCGTGCCCTTACTTTGTTAATTCTGGAGATATAAATTTTTTTCGAAAGAAAACACAAAATTTTCCGGGAAAACCTGCGCAGATTTTCCTGGCTAACGAACTCATCCAAGCCATTTGCAAAAGGAATTTTTTCACCAAATTTAATCAAAATCATAATATATATATATATATATATATATATATATATATATATATATATATATATATATATATATATATATATATATATATATATATATATATATATATATATATATATATATATATATATATATATAACATATAAAAATTGAAACTGACCCCGGATATGTTTTCTGGAGGGCCTAATTAGCGCTCATTTGAAGAAATTTTTTCAAAATTCAAAAGTCGGGATCTCCTCATTAGTGAATTTTTTTTAAGAAAATTCACTAATAAGTTGATTGATGTGTTGGTGAAAGTTAAGGCGTTTGTCTAGTATTACTCCGAGGTACTTTACTGTTTCATTTGCAGGTATAACTACACTGTTTGGCACTTTTAGGTTTGAGAAAGTTTTTGTATTTGTATATTTTATTGTAAATATCATATTTTCAGTCTTGCTAGCATTTACTGTGATTTTCCAATCGTCATAGTATTTTTCAACAAATTCATATGCAATTGTCCGGCACGCTTCCAATGAGCTAATACGTCAACGTTGTCTACATGATATGTGGCACAAGCTTCATACCCGGGGTAGTATATGAAAAGTATACGTAACAATTAATTACAGAATTAGTAGAATTACCATTAAAACACATTCAAGGATTGTTTCGGTCCTATATGACCTTTTATGCTAAGTTTAAAGATAAAAAAACTATTGTAAAATTATTTTTTATAGACCTGCATTTTTTGTCATTTTCCATAATTGCGGCCGAGATTTCACGATTGCTTCGGGTAGTATGTTTTATGCCTGGTATATATTGGTTTGGTTACCGTTGATGTATGGTTTATAACCTGTTATGTGAATCAATCTACGCGTGGCAGTTAACGACTCTGTCTGTCAGGCATTGAACTTTAACCACTAAGTCGTCTCAACGCATGTCTTTGGGATTTTAGTCTTAATTTGTAAAAAACTCTAAACATTGTGTACCAAATTACTAAAAATTCACAACATAGGTGTATTTGCACAATTTCTAGCCACATGTAAAGTCTCATTCTAGTTACTATGATACTTACAAAAATATAGCGTTTTCAAAAAGTTTTTCCTCTTTTTCCACCGGAAAAACTTTAGCACAAAGGCTGATTAACGAACTCGACGTCGGTTTTTGCCCAAACAAGATTTTCGATTGAAATCAGTTTAGTATTTTTTGAGTTATCGCTCGGATACATACAAACATATATATATATATATATATATATATATATATATATATATATATATATATATATATATATATATATATATATATATATATATGTGTGTGTGTGTGTGTGTATATACAGATTTTAACCGACCTTGGTTTTGGGGTTATAGGGACGCAAATTCGCGCCCTTCTGAAGAAGTGTTTTTAAAAGATTCTCATCGTGACCTCTCTATTAGCGATTTTTTCTTAATGAAATATCGCTAAAAATTAGAAACGCAATTTTCCAAAACTCGACAAAAACTCAACATCTGCAAGCATAAAGGAGGGCTGATTGTCTTCGTAGGATTTCCTTTCACTGTCTTTTGCATCTTTGGCGTTTACTTTTATAGCTTCTTTATAAAAGAGATCTGCAACTTCATCTAATATACAACCACAAAACAACTTCGCAATATCATCTTTCTTCAGCTGGAGCCTCCTAGAGGGAATTTAACTTTGTGCATATTTTACTCTAGATATTATAAAGAACTTTATTACGAAAAAGGTGAAAACTAATTAATTTTGTAGGATTTTCTATGTTTACCTTAATATTATGTAAGCAGTTGAAGTTGAAGTGAAGATTGGAAGCCGTGCTGAGCACTGATAACTACACTTGAAGAACCATCATCAGAGGATGGGATATTCTAACTACTTACTCCCAACATCATCTTTTATACTGAATCTTAGGTAAAGAACGATACCGAGAGGGATACTAAATCGCAGGCAAATTTTCTGTGTATTGTATTTTCATTACCGGACGAGGTTTTTGAACTTCTTTTATCACTTTACCTGAGGTTCCGAAATGTTTCTCTGCATCAAACACAGGTCGCGAACAAAGGACTACAAACCAGTGGCGGGGCTCGTTTAAAGGAACTTTTGTTTTTTATTGCCCTATATATAAATACCTCCGTACGTATCTAGCTTGACTGGCTGTCTAACATTTTTGATAAGTTTCAGACTTTCTTTATCAATGTGGTGGTTATTCTTCCAAATATGTTGTGCCACGCATGATTTGTCTACACTACCGTATCTCAACTGTGCCAGATGCTCACAAAATTTAGTCTCAATGGTTCTCTTAGTCTGCCCAGCATATTGAAGATTACAATCTTTACAAAATATCTCCTAGATACCCAATATGTCGGTGGTTTTATCCTTATCTTTCGTATTACCTAACAAATTTCTTAATTATTTTTTGTCGAAAAAGTCAGCTGCAAATCGGTTTTCTTAAAAATGTTATCGAGACCCCTTGTAATGTGCGGTTGAAAAGGTAGGTAACAAAATATCTTTGCTGAATGTCGTGCATTCCGCTAACATTTTGTTTGTTCTGTGTCAATTAATTAGTTTCTTCACCAAGCAATCCGAATGTCCGTTATACTTAGCCATGTTTTTAATGTACCCTAATTATATACATATATACATACATATATATATATATATATATATATATATATATATATATATATATATATATATATATATATATATATATATATATGAGTCGCCTAGTTCCAAAACCCACTAAGTCCACCTAAACATGTTTTTCAGTAAACGCGAAAGTTTGCTACTGATCACGAAAAAAAGGATACTAGAATTCTGACTATTGAAATTGATAGGCAGTGACATGAAACATAAGGGGCCTTTTGTAGGAAAATTCAACTTTAATAGTTTTTTGAAAAACTGTAAAAACTTCTTGGATTCAGCTGTTTTTGTAAATTTATCTGGATTAAGGGGTGTTTGGTTCAAAATTCATGTGTTTATTGTAGTTTGCGGCTTATTTTGCAACGTTAGCGTGAAAATGGAACTTAAAATTGAAAATGAAAATCAAATAAAAAAAAAATTGTTTGGTGGATATGAAAATACGCAATAACTGAATTGAGTTTGGTTTTATATCTTATATATTTTTTAAGAACAAACATTATAATGCATTATCTTCCAGAAAGTCATTTCTCCCGCACAGTCCCTCTTCTTCTTCCCCCTTTCATCGTATCTATTTTCATTTTCTACTGCCTCTCCGAATCTTCTAACGATGTTTTTGTAATACATAAGATTTTCTTCTTCAGCTTTTTCTTGCCAGTCAATTCCGAAATGCTTGCAAAGTAATTCATTCACATTTTTTACTTTTTTAACGTTTAGGTCAACTTTGTTTAATTCTACGTCTTCTGGGTTTATATTAGAAATTTGTTTACCCCTCTGGCAAATTCCTAGTGCATTGTTTATGTCGGTAAAGTAATTGGCTTCTCCACGAATCAGTATTGTTTGCTTTTTACCTCTAGTTAGAATTATTCTCTTGCAGGAATTAATTTTGAAATGAAGAGATGATGTTGGCTTGATCACACCAAGAATCGCTTTTCGGCAGTCTAAAAGTTTCCAATCAATTCCCAATTTTTTTACAGTCCCAAACTTTTCAAATACCTCATAGTAGTCATTGACATCAATGATTGTATCCTTCTTTTTTATATCTTTTTCAATCAGCCCGAACACTCTGTCTGGCGGCAGGAATGAATGACCAGTCACAGGGAAAATTAAACTGACTTTCCGGGTATGATTGGGTGCATCATCTTCCAGCCATTGGGCACACATTGCAATCAGTGTACTGTTTTTATTTTGTCCGGTACACCCATCAGATATAAGTTTTACCTCACAAACCTCATCAGAAATTTCCAAATTTTTTAAAGTACTGTGAACAGCAGAAGCAATTTGGTTGGAACCTTTTGAACTCTCCGATTCCAACCAAGTATGCATCTTTGTCAATTTCGCTCTAGAGGAGCCAATCACGATTGCGAAATTGTATAAGTAGAGCTGCCTTTTGTAATATGTGATTTGGTTTGGTATTTTCGGCAATACTAAATTTTTTTCACAGTCATATGAGAGAGTGATTACATGTTCCTCTTCTCTCTTCAATATTTTGAAGAATGATTTAGCCTTCATTTTATGTAATTTATATTGTGTGATGAAATTTGACTTATTTGCAACGTTATTTTCGCGTTTAATTTTCCTTTTGTATTCCAAACAATATGAGCATACATCAACTTGTGGGGCATTAAAACCAATATTAAATTTAGTGTTGAATATAAATCGAAAATACGATTCCTTGCATTGAATTTCTGGGTATGTAGTATTATAAAACGTCCATAAGTTTTTTATTGATAGATCACTGGACACATACTGCCTCTATGATCTACCCCTGCAATAGTGTTTTTCTATTACTATGAGAGATTTTATAAATTTTATAATATTTTCCCTAACATCTTGCTCACTTGAGTGAGCGGTGATCACCTCCACGATTCTCTTTAGGTAGTTCATCCTTATGTAGGAACCGACCGAGTACACCTTCTACTCGGTATCTTTTTAAATTTAAAATTCCAAGAAAGGCTGCCTTACAAACCGGAATAATTTCTTTTGATTTCTTGCGAATATAATAAGTAGTGGGCATCGTACGTGGTCTGCTTGAAAATTCATTTCGTACTCGCTTAATACTACTAACTGTTGCATACTTCAATATAAAACTGTCTTGTGCAACTTTGCTTGAATTTTTATAAAACGCTTGGTGAAACAGTTTAATATCTTCCATTGAGAGACTGCTACACTGATAAGCTTTTGTTTTGTGTTTACAAACGGGGTACTCTGGCAGTTGTGTCTGTTGGTACCTAACGAAATAAAATGACAATACTAGCTACTGTTATAATATCAGCTGTTATTTAAACATACCTGCTTCTCTTTTGGACATTCTTTTGCCACTTGTCTTATTGTACTTTCTTTCTCCTGGCACACTCGGGTGTAACTTCCACAACTTGCATTTTGTATAAATTTATATTAATTGTAAAATTTAAGTAAACCTTTTATTCGCAGTAACACTTGTACAGACTAATAATACATACGAATAAGATGATACTGCATACAGACTTGGAGAATACTTCTCTGGCTTCACTGTGAAGCCAGAGAAGTATTCTCCAAGTCTGTATGCAGTATGGACAAGTTTCACCAAGTAAGGGCAACAACAATCAATGAATAAGATGATAGGTTATGGTTATGGCCAAATTATTATAGAAATAGCGTGTTTTGTTATTGAATGGATTTAGGGATGTTTGAATATCTCCCATTATAGGTAACATGCTAATTTCATGTGGATATAGTGAGTTCTGTTATTGTATGGATTTGGGGATGTTTGAATATCTCTCACCTAGGGATTTAGGGGATTTTGAATCCAATGTCACAATTACAGAGTGGTTTTTAGCAGGATTAAGCAAGTTTTGAAACATATTTTATAGCTTGAAACATTATTTAGGCTTCTTGCAACAAGATAGCGCTACTAGTTCGGTTTGATTGAAAAATGGATTTAGCGGTCTTTGGAATTAGGCGACTCATATATATATATATATATATATATATATATATATATATATATATATATATATATATATATATATATATATATATATATATATATACTTTTACTATTTAATAAGAAAATTAAACCGGCCGATTTTTGTGCGGACCTTTTCGTGCGTAGATTTGAGCCGTTTCTTCACCAAGCAATCCGAATGTCCGTTATACTTAGCCATGTTTTTAATGTACCCTAATTATATACATATATACATACATACATATATATATATATATATATATATATATATATATATATATATATATATATATATATATATATATATATATATATATATATATAGGTATACTTTTACTATTTAATAAAAAAATTAAACCGGCCGATTTTTGTGCGGACCTTTTCGTGAGTAGATTTGAGACGGATTTAGAGAATGAAAGTGAGTATTTTCCTAGAGTATGTTTTCGTTATTTGGACGATATTTTTACAGTGTTTAGCACAAATGTATGCACAGTAGATCATTTTATTAAAAGACTGGACTGTTAATTTGATTCAAAAAAATTCACCCGCGAATTAGAAGTTAACAGTAAACTTCCTTTTAGAGATATAATAGGTATTAAAAATAATGTATCTCTTGATTCGATGTCCACAGGAAGGAAACTACCACTCTAAGTTGCGTTCACAATTACTCCCATCAAACGTTTGCACAAGAAACGGCCGGTTTAAATTTATTAGTAAATAGACAATAAAATTTCCCTTAAATTATCGTAAAAATAGATATAGTATAGAATTAGAGTACACTAAAAACGTGGCTAAATATAGTGGATATTCGGATTACTTAGTGGATAAGTTAATTAATACACATAGAACAAAGAAAATCTTAGCGAAATTCACGACATTCGGGAAAGATAAAAGAAAGTCAAAATTTGTTGGCCTACCTTTTGAACCGCGTATCACAAGGGGTCTCGAGAGCATTTTTAAGAAAGCCGATTTGCAGCCAACTTTTTCGACAAAAAATTATTTAAGAAGTTTGTTGGGTAATATGAAAGATAAAGATAAAGCCACTGAAATGTCGGGTATCTATGAGATAGGTTGTAAAGATTGTAGTCTTAAACACGCTGGACAGACTAAGAGAACCCTTGAGACTAGATTTCGTTATCATCTGGCACAGTTGAGATACGGTAGTGTAGACAAGTCATGCATGGCACAACATATTTGTGATAATAACTACCACATTGATAAAGAAAATCTGAAACCTATCAAAAATGTTAGACAGCCAGCTAAGCTAGATGCGTACGAAAGTATTTATATTTCTAGGGTAATAAAAACCAAAGTTTGTTAAACTGAGCTCCGCCACTGGTTTGTAGTCCTCTGTTTGCGCTCTGTCTTTGATACAGATAAACATTCCGAAACCTGCCAGGTAAAACGAAAGAGGAAGTTCAAAAACCTCGGCCGGCAATTAGAATACAATACACAGAAAATCTGTCTACGATTTAGTCTGCCTCTCGGTATCGTTCTTTACCTAAGATTTAGTATAAAAGGTGATGTTAGAAGTAGTTAGAATTTTTCATCCTCTGATGACGCTAACTTTGTTAGTGAAACGATCAGCACGTCTCTAAAAATATGTGTTGTCGTGATTTAAGTTCTCCAAATGTACTTATTTATAAGTGAAGATAAATTGTTTTCACAAATGTTAAATGGAACTATTTATATATTTATATCTATACATATTTATCTCTGACAGTTTGTAACACAAAAATATATGTATTTTTCCCCCAATATTTTTCAAAGTTAAAAAAACGACTTGTGTAATTTTTTATAAATTCTACTTATAGGCTTTGTATTAATTGAAATTTTATGTATTTTTTTATCTTAAAAAAATGATTTGAAATGTTTTTAGTGTTTCCGCAGAAATCATTTTTGTATAATTTTTGTAAAAATGTCGGTTATTAATAATAAATGTTTAAAAAGTAATTGTAAAAAGAGTTGAATTTTCGTGAAAAAAATGATTGGTCAATTTTTGTGAAAAATATAATTTTAGTTTAACATTACTAAAGTCAATGAATGTAAAAAAATATCGAATTTGTCTTGCAAATATTTCCTTTTTGACTTTGTGTCAAAAAGCTTTAGCTGGATAATTATACTTTGACAGGTGTGTAAATAGTCGGAGAGGGTCGTTGGCCAGAGAAGTTAGACCAGTTTTTTTCGTGAATATTTTTACTCTATTTCCAGAAAATGTATGTACTTGTTCAAACAATAAAGTTATTTTGATAAAATATGGTGGATTTTTTCTACTATATAGGTTATACTGTTAACCAAACTAGGTGCCTTTCATTATAAAAAACTCTGGACGCAGCAAGTGCGTTATGGAAGTGAATTTTCATAAAAATGTTTTCAATTACAAATTTATCGCTCTAATGCGAGCAGGCATCAATTTGGTTACCGGTATAACCTATATAGTAGGAATAATGTACCATATTTGATCAAAATAATTATTTGAAAATGTACAAAAATTTTCGGAAAATACACTTTAAATGTTTCTGAGAAAACTGCTCTCCTAGACAATGAACCTTAGGTTAATAGCAAATTGAGTTATTGAAATTTGAAACATTTAATGAAAATTCGCAACCAAAACGCCCTTGCTGCGTTCATACAAAAATTTTCCGAAAATACAGTTAAATGTTGGTTCCTAACCAATAAAACGTTAATAGCAAATGAGTTATTTAAATTTGGAATATTTAATGAAAATTTACTACCAAAACGCACTTACTGCGTCCAGATTTTTTCTTACAAACATGCATCATCTTTCGATAAAAAATGCTAAAATGCAGTAACGAATTTGTTCTACAAAAAATATAGACCGTTAAACCATAAACTTCCCTAAACCTACAGCGAAAGCATCAACCTAACTAAACAGACAGCCAAAACATCAGAGAAAAGGTTTATTTGAAATTAATTTTCTGTGAATATTTTAGTAAAATGAAGGACAATGATGATTGAAACTAAGACTTCAGGCTTTGCAAAACATTATTCTTGAGACATTTTCCTTGCATATCTCATATTAGTTTTAGATTCATTGCCTAAATATTACCAATTTTGACGTTTAAAATCGCGACTTTTGACGTTTTGAGAAAAACCCAAATTTATGTTTCTTTAAATGCCTGTAACTTTTTTGTCCTTTAACCAACAGAGCTAAATTTTGGTAGGTAACTTACCTATAATGATATAAACCGGCATATGAAATTTGGTTGCCCTTACTTTCTTAATTCCGGAGATATAGATTTTTTTCAATTTTTTTCGAAAAAAAAAAACACAAAATTTTCCCGGAAAACCTCGGAGGATTTTCCTGGCTAACGAACTTATCCAAGCCACTTGCGAAAGGAAGGTACTCAGCAAGTTTTATCAAAATCGGTCCATTATTTATTAAGTTATAGGTGTGACACATAAATATATATATATATATATATATATATATATATATATATATATATATATATATATATATATATATATATATATATATATATATATAAACATATAAAGTCTGAAACCGACCTCGGATTTGGGTTCCAGGGGTCCTAAATAGCGCTCATTTGAAGAATTTTTTTCAAAATTCGAAAGTCGGGATCTCCCCATTAGTGAATTTTTTTTAAGAAAATTCACTAAAAGACAAATTTGCCATTAGAACCATTTTTGTAAAAATTCACTACCATAACGCACTTGCTGCGTCCAGTCTTTTTTTTAACATTCAAATGACGTTTAAACTTACTACAATATAAATAATTTTCTTTTGCAGATTTTTAGACATGGTGCTCGAACAACCTATGCAACCTACCCAAATGACCCGTACATCAACGAAACGTATTACCCTTATGGTTGGGGTGGTTTAACAAATGTAAGTGCACATAACTTCTTTGAAAATAATACTATAAACACAGAATACAAAAATACATAAATATAAACAATATATATATATATATATATATATATATATATATATATATATATATATATATATATATATATATATATATATATATATATATATATATATATATATATATATATATATATATATATATATATATATTGTAATATCCCCCCCTTTATAAACAATAAACCCTCTTAAACAAAAGGTAATCTGAAATAACCTCTAAAATGTTTAATGTTGCGAAATAGGCAATTTTAAACACATTTTTACTTTAAAGAAAGCATTTTATCCAGCTGAGCTCTCGGCTGATACGCAGTTAGGCTCTTGATCACGATATCACATTACAGTATGAAACCTAAAATATACCTAACCTACCTTTCAATAATGGCTTCTATTTGATATCTTCACACAATGATGACTAATCTTCTGGGCTACCAGAATAAATATAACCACGTGAACGTCTGGGGTTAGGAACAGGTTTTGCTTGTTCAGACTATAGTGTTGGGACATTATGAGAGAAACGCAATACTTAATTCATTTAACAAAGGTTCCCATTTGAGAAATACAGTGAAACAGACATGAAAGTCCAGACACCTTGGCACCTTTCGCAACGAGGAATCACACGGCTGGATTTTATCCTAAACATATGGAGAACGCACGAGCATAAATAATTTCGATCGATACTAACATGATGTGTGTCCCACGATGTCACTCTCAGTCTTCACAGTAGCGTACGAATTAGGGGTTAATACTTTCATTTCGATTTGCATTACTTAGGTTTTATTGGTTTCATCGTTCAGATTTCATTTTTTGTTTGTTCTTACTTTATTCCCGTGGAACTAATTAAGCAACAGCGCAGAACTGGACACCACACCTGGGTATTAATTAGACTTTCAACGAATCCTCCCTCTACCTCACTTATGAGACTATTCATCACTAAGTATTGACGCATCGCGCACATATATTGCCCATACCACTTCCATTGTGCTAAAGTTATTTGTTTCCCCAGTCTTTCTTGGACTATCGCCTATCTGCTAGGTCTTAAGTGCTCGGATATTAGCAATTCAAGTAGAAAGTTCACCCAAATACCGTGATATGTGCAAAATATTTACTATTTATGATGCACATAACAGACTCATCTGGAAATAATATGATCTAAGTGATGGATATAACAGAGAACAGATGGTTATATACATACAGCTATTTTGCATGTACTATAAATAAACGAAATCATATGTACAAATGGGTATGTATACTTTTACATATATGTTGTTATCTGTAAGTAAAGTAGCAGTCACTGCTTTATCTCACTTACCAAAGATGAACTAAGGCTAGGTAAATTATCGCTAGTAAACACAGGGGAATATTAAAAAAAAAATGCTACCGAAAATAGCATTTGCTTAGCCTGCTTGCAATTTTTATTGTTTGAACCTGTGGGCTATATGGGACACAATGGGAAGGTATTATTGTAATCTAGACCAAAGCACTGTTTACTGACTGAGCGTAAATGATACCAAACCTACCATTACCTCACTCTATGTCACGACGAGCGTCACGAGTCTTTCAACTAGTTACTGATCTTCAGGTTGCCCTCTCGCTTCACTCGTTCCAAAATTGTAATAAACGTGTAGACCTTCTTGGACCATCGCCTATCTGATAGGCCTTTATGGTTTGGATCTTGGCACCTCGTCAAACAAAGCTTCACCTGAATGTCATTCTAGATACAAAGAGAATGATTACATAATTTGGTCGAAACACAGGGAGAAATGCTTCATCCACATTATGTCTCTTTTTGCTTTTCGGAACCGTTTAGTGCACACCACATACTATCAATTTTAAGCTTTAGCCTAAATATACAAAGGGGAGGCAAGATGTATGTCTCCGGTACAAATAATTTCATTCGGTAACCTGCAAACCAATAAGATTCATAACTTTAAGTTTGAGTTTCAAAGTACATTAAAATGGTACCACATATCTTTGCTTTCACGTCTCAGTTTCAAAATTATCTAAAATGGAATTACATACTCTTGATTTCAATGTTCAGGTTCAAAATTACACCACATGCTTTCGTTCACAGGCTTCATGTTTCAAAATTATGTGAAATGAGTCAGCATATTTTCAATTCTAAACTTCAAGTTCCTAATGATACAAAATGGGGTCACATACTCCTAATTTAAAGTTTCAGTTTCAAAGTTCAATTATTCCAAGCCACATACCTTTGTTTTCAATGTGCAAGTAATTTCATCAAGTAATGCACAAGCTAGTAAACTTCCTGATTTCAGGTTTTCAAATACATTAAATGGAACTACGCTATCTGTTTTAAATGCAAAAATTATTTCACTAAGCAATATACAAACTAATAAAATTCCTTAGTTCAAGTTAACTTGGGGCCAAAGTGTCTGTTTCAAGTGCACAAATAACTTTATTAAATAATATGCAAGCAGGTTGTGGTATAAAAAAAAGCATTCGGTCCAATTTGCGACATGAATTTATATATATATATATATATATATATATATATATATATATATATATATATATATATATATATATATATATATATATATATATATGTCATAAATATTAATTAATTTGGTTCATCCTTTTCAAGGTAAACCAATTAATTGAATCCATTAAGTGTGAAAAGACGAACATAAATATGAAGGTTGATCTCAATATTCGATGGAAAATTATTCCATTAGATTTGATTTGGGAATGCATGCGACGCATTCCCGCTCCATTCTCTGATTGATCGATAGTTACCAGACAACCTATCTGATCTATAAACCTTGAGTTGAAGATATACCTAGACGTGTCGAGGCGGTAATAGGCCAAAAGTAAATAAACGTTTTCTGACGTTAGTAATACGTCAGGAGCTGAGAGCTGATCTCTGCTGGTATGCTGACGGCTCCAAAACCAATATGGGAGTAGGAGCCGGCGCATATGGGGGCAACACCGATGCTAGACTATCAACTAGCCTCGGCAAGTACGCAACCATACACCAGGCAGAAGTGTATGCCATCGAGATGTGTGCAAGTGAAAGTATAGGAAACCAGTGCACACACAAATCGATAAAGATATATACAGATAGCCAAGCTGCAATAAATGCTCTTGGTTCCTACCGTTGCAATTCAAAAACTGCCCTCAACGAACTGAGCAGCTGTAATGAGGTGTCGCTGGTCTGGATACCGGGTCACTCGGACCATGATGGCAATGTTGTGGCCGACGCGCTTGCCAGGAATGGTGCCCAGAGGGACTTTATCGGACCAGAACCGGTGCTGGGGATAACATCATGCACAGCAAAATGCACCTTAAAGACCTGGACAGAAAGAATGACAAGCCAGCAATGGCAAAATCTGCCAGGATTAGCTCACTCTGAAGCCTTTATAAATGGCCTGTTTGAGTCAAGGGATAAAAAACTTATAGAGTTAAACAGACAACAGCTGAGTGCCCTAGTCGGCCTGTATACAGGACACAACCGCTTGCGTCACCACATGCACCGTATTAGAGTCGGTCAGGAGACCGAGTGCCGGCTGTGTATGGAGAGTGACGAGACAGCAGTGCACGTACTGTGTTGCTGTCCGGCGGCCGACAGGACTAGATACCTGTTCTTTGGCAAGACAAAGCTTGCTTCGGAAGATCTGGATCAACTTTCTCCAACAAAGATTATCGATCTCTGCAGGAGGCTGGCTTTGTTGGGCGAAATATAGACCATTAGGCGTGAGCTACAATAGACCTTATGGTCGCGGTGGAGGGACCGGTATGACCCACTCACATTCAACCCTAACCTAACCTAATCTAGTAATACGTATTCGTTTTTAATTCATTTTCTGTTAACAAGGTCAATTTATTTAAGAAACATAGCTTTGTTAGTTGGGCTAACTTCACTGAGACTGCGCTCATACACGATATAATAATTATTTTGCTTTCAGGAGGGTAAATTAGGAGAGTACAGATTGGGCCAGTTTCTAAGAAAATATTACTTAGATTTTGTTGGTGAAGATTACCATGACAATAAATTATACGTAAGAAGTACAGACACCCAACGAACCAGAGCCAGTGCACAGCTTGTATTAGCTGGTTTATTCCCACCCAGCAAAAACCTACTTTGGAATGAAGACTTAAGGTGGCAGCCAATTCCGGTCTCGTATAGAAATGTAAACGATGAAGATGTAAGTATTTTCAAGAATAAACCTAATATTTATTATTAAAGCGCGGTTGCCACGTCGTTACGACAATGACTCGATGTCTCCAGCAGACCCTTTTATTTCATTATAGCCTTTGCATCTAATCATTTAGGCCAGATCCTCCTTGAGGTTTTTTCTTTGTCTTGGTTTTCCTCTCCCTTTTTCTAGTGAATATATATATATATATATATATATATATATATATATATATATATATATATATATATATATATATATATATATATATATATATATATATATATATATATATATGAGTGTGTGTGTATGTGTGTGTGTGTCCAATCGATAACTTCAAAAGGATTTCACTGATTTGGACCAAATTTTGGGAACTACCCTTATTTTGTTAATGGCTTGGATGAGTTCGTTGATCAGATCTTAACGCCAAATTTTTCTTAGCAAAAAATTAAAAAATATTTTTTTAAACGTAATATCTCTCAAAATCCTTTAAGTGATTGAAACGAAAATCTACAAGTTAAAAGAATATAGACAGGCGTTGTTTTGTACCAATTTTCAAGTCTTTGGATCAAAGAAAAATGAAGCTATTCGAAATTAAAATGAAAATAAGCCTCTACATCTCTTCAGATTCTGTAATGCAATATCTAAAATGTTGGAAAAAGACAGATGACGCTACCTGTACTGCTATGCTATTTAAATAAACGATAGATAAATATCTAAACAATGGAAGTTATTGCAAGATGTAGAACATTGTGAAATGTACGACAGGGACGCCATCTTAGTGCGGAACCAGGTAGTATGTCCTCATGGCAGCTCTAATTAACACAAAATGTTATAGACGTAGACTGTCTACAATCAACTAATAATTATGTAAATTGTCAGCCCTGGACCATTTATTTCCTAATACCGGGACAATGTTTGCTTTCAAAAGCCCTAAATTTTAACATGCGACTGCAAGAGGCTTGATAGCTGATTGACGTTAGATGACACCGCTGATCTTAAACAGCAGCAAGTTGCTTGTAAGTTTAACAACCGCATTATTTCTACGCTTCGTCGCTTGCGCTTGTTATGTAGCCTTGTTGACATTTTACAGCCGACTTTTAACTAACCTAACATATTTTTAAAACATATATATATATATATATATATATATATATATATATATATATATATATATATATATATATATATATATATATATTGAAAATAAATACTGGACGATGGTTATAAATAAAAACTGCGAGTTAATGACTTAAAAGAATTCAATTTTGTGTAAAATAGATAATCAGTATGTCAGTAAATCATATTCTAAGAGCAATGTTAACACTCGGTTTTTAATGTTTCTTACTTAAGCCACGAAAGCAGGACCCCATAGCCATTATTATTATTGTATAACCGGGGAAATAAATGATGCATTATGTAGAGATAGTAACAGTATGGACATTTTAGTTAATTTTTATTTAAAAAAATTCACTAATAGAGAGGTATCGATGGCGAGACTTAGCAATTTTGTTTTCAAATGAGCGCGAACTAGGACCCCTAGAATCCATGTCCCGGGTCAGTAACAATTGTCATATGTTTATATATATATATATATATATATATATATATATATATATATATATATATATATATATATATATATATATTTATAGAACAATTGAGTTATTCAAATTTGAAGCTTTTAATGAGAATTCACTACCATAACGCACTTGCTGCGTCCCGAACTTTTTCTAATTATGGGTTGTGTTTTAAAATATGTCTCGCCTTCCCCTCTCTCAATTTCTTTTAGCAAGCCTCTTTCTCACCTCTTTTAGCACATTTTTTTGTATTTATATCGGTGTATCTTATCTGTGTCATTTTGTTCGAGGTATATATTTCAAAATCTTCTCTTTATGTCTAGATTACTCAAAGTTCAGCTCCATACATTACAACACTCTATGCTTTATGAATCTCTTTCTCAAGCCCAAGCTTAAATATTTATTAGTGAGAAGCATATTTGGTCTATGAAATGCTCGCTTTGCCTATTCTTGACCTGTACTTCCAGCAAATGTTGCAACCCTGCTAAATAAAAACCATCCATCCCAGCGATTTTTTTTTTGGTCTAGACTTGACCTTACCCCCCCCCCCAACTCCCCTTTGCCAAATTACAGTCGTATTTGTTCGCCAGTTTGAAGCTTTCGCACGCGTCGCTCTATTTTGTTTCCAGAGTCGTTCTATGTATTGTCTCGAGGGCAGTACTCATGAACGCCATTGCAGTTTTGCTCCTGTATTGCGTACAATTTCTGGCAGCGCCTTTTACCGTCTTCCGCACCGTCGGTGCTTTTTTCTTTGTTGCCGAAGCTATTCAGCAAGCCAGCCCCCAGGGATCACCTTTGCTTTTTTCGAAAAGCGCCTGCCTCAGCAATTGAAACTTTAATTCTTTGATCCCTTTTTCTGTATCCAAGCCGGAGCTGTTTGAAGAGCTGAAAATGCTCATGACGATGCTTCTGATACTGTTTTTGTTGAGGGGGCGTCAAGCCGTCGGCCCCGGTCCATACGATGTTGGGCACGTTAAATATCCCTACCCTCCCTACAGAAAGACAGGAGTTCGGCAAAATTTCCAGGATAGTAAGGTGAAACTGCTCCCTGGCGTCGGTGATTGTCCATAGTTGCGGAAATAGGCCGACGTTAAAAAAACACATACAAGGATTTCTTGTTTCATTTTCAAGAAATGCTGGCTTCGCATGCGCCCCGTGCAGGTTCCTGAGGCTGAAAGGCATATTCTTATGCAACTGTTTTCCCTCCTGACCTCGCCGACAAAGTAACTTGTACTTCTCCTCGAAACGCTGTCCAGTTTTTTAACCCGACGACTCTCTTTTTTTGCCAACTAGCGCTTGAGCTCTCGGTCTTGGTTTATCGCGAATGTTATGGGCCTGTGGTCGTTGAGTCCCCGGTCTTTCTGCCAGACCAGTTTTTATAGTCGCATTCCGGCTTAGTGTGACGTTTACCCGCCTCCTGTTAAGCGCCTAGAAATTAGATAGCGATTATATGATTTTTTTGACCAAAGATTTATCCACGCAAACAACATTTATTTGCCAGACGCCTTTTTCGTCAGTGATTTTACCCGAAACACCTCAAGCTTGCCGTTAAAATAGCTATTCCCAATTGTCGGTTTACTGTGGTTTATCAAAAAGTGTTCTATTTTTGAGAGTGGAATGAGACAATTACTTCCACATCGTCAATGCGTATGGAAGTATGGCATCGTCAACAAAAATTTCACAATTTTTTTTCGCTTAAACGTTGTAAAAGGTGTTAAAACATACAGAAAACATGATTTGGAAACGAAAAATTTTTGTGTCTGTTGGCCTGTCTGTTTGTAGCCACGATAACTTTGTAATATCGTGTTCAAATTTGGTGTTCAGTTAGCACTCGATAAAAGAACGGTTCGGATTGTTTTTGGGTAAATTAGCTCCAGTGTAAGGGATGGATGGGGAGTATTTGGTAAAAATTTAAATTTTTCTCGTTAAAACTCGAGTAATATAAAGTTTTAGGGTTTATTTATTAGAGAACTTTCAATTTCATCAAACATCTGGTATTCTGTGCTAAAGTTAAAATAGGAGTTGAATGTGTGGAGATTGAATATCGGTAACAAAAATTTCTAATTTTTTTTTACTAAAAGGGCGTATCAGTCTCAAAACATATAGAGAACGTTATTCTGGAACGAATTTTTTTGTCTGTCGGTCGGTCGGTCTGTCGGCCTATACGTCTGTCTGTTAGTATGCGCAATAACTTTCGAACGAATTGACGAGATATCATCTTCAAATTTGGTATCAAGTTGGCACCCGGCAAGGGCACGCTTCGAATGGTTTTTGGGTAAGATCGCTTCAGAGGTAGGGAATAAATTAGGGGTGATTAGGTGAAAAGTGACATTTTCCTTAAAACTCGAGTGAAATAACGTTTCAGAAGTTTATTGGTACAGGAATAGGAATATTTTCTTTTTGGTCAACTCATGGACCCTAAGTTCATTTCACGGGAATGTCTTTATGGGAACAGTGGACTATCATCGCTACGTGGCAGTTATGATTCAATTGGCAGCACTATTTTTTTTTTTTGTAGAACTAGAAGCGTTATATCAATCAAGTTTAGTTTGTTGTAATAGTATAAGTCAGTGTTGAACTCTCATCAAAATCCGTCTATGCCTTGTGTGACGAGCGGAACGCACCAAACATTTGCTAATATATGATTTAACTTTCTTCTTTTTGTAGATATTTCACACCAGAGAATGTGCATACAGAAGAAGAGTAATCGACGAGCTTGTTAACAACCCGGATGTCCAACAAAAGTATATAAAGCCATATGAAGAACTATTTAGAAAAGTTGAAACACATTCTGGCAAAAGCATAGAACATCCTGAGCGCCTTCAAGACTTTTATTTCATTGTGCAAACGCAGGTTTGTATAGGTTTTTTTTTGTTAATCAAATTTCAATTTCAAAAAATGTTTTTACATTGATATCATTTCCGATAGAAATGCTTTGCAGATTCAATAACATAGAGTGTAAAATATTTGTCTAATTTTAAAATTAGTTCTCTAAATTTGCCCTTTCACGAAATCAGTCGTAATAAAAAAATTGCTTTCTTAATTTTTGTAAATCTAAAATAAAAAATAAATCTTAACCACTACGTTAACTACAACGTATATTCCTATACTACGCCTGCTATGCCGCTGCTTTTTCACCTATTCGTGCGTATTCTATACTTATTATATTTTGATATCTTAATGTTAGGTACATACATATTGCCATTCCTGTCAAGGTATAATAGTCCTGCGTCAAATAGTGCCGTAATGTAAGGCTACTTAGAAACCCTTCTAGTTCTTCTTTAAAAGCGGGATATTTGGTTCTTACATTTAGGTGCTCGAAATATGCGGATATACTCTTTTAGGTAATTTTAAAAGTCCAACTAATATCCTAATATATATATATATATATATATATATATATATATATATATATATATATATATATATATATATATATATATATATATATATATATACAGTGTGTTTGGATAGTCGCGTTCTTGCGTTCTTTAGAAGTTTACCGCCTTCTAGCCCGAATTCACAGGAGAAAATTTGGTTTTAACCATAAGTGGTTATGAGGAATCCAGTGAACTTACGTTGAAGTACATAGCGCTTCCGGTTAAACCGAAACGGCCATGTGTTTTGTTATTTTAAAAAGAACACCCTATATATTTTGCACGAAAGGTTTTGGGTTTGATCCCAAGGTTCTTCTTTCACTTTTTCAGTAAAAACTGTAACATTAACATCAACCGAGGTTCTCGCATTGTATTTGAGCTGAATGTCTGCACGTTCCGCCCTTCGGAGGGGGCGTAAAACCATTGGTCCCGTGTCCATGCGATGCTGGGCACGTTAAACATCCCTACCCTCCTTACAGAACGGCAGGGGTTCGGCAACATTTCCAGGATAGTGAGGTGAAACTCCTCCCTGGCGTCGGTGATTGTCCATGGTCGCAGAAATAGGCCGACGTTAAACAAACAAAACACACAACACATATATTTTGCATTTTAATATTTTGCATTACATTCTAGATCAAATATGATAAAAGAATTTTATATAAAAAATGCGGCGTTTTCGAGTTATATAGGGTTTTTCCGAATATTTTTAAAGGAATTCTATGTTCGATAACACATATCTGAGTTCCTAATTAAGGTAATAGATTTTGCCTCGGTAAGAAGACTAAGAAAGCTTGGTTCTAAGTAAAGCACTCAAGGTTTAGCTTTAGCGCCTTCTTTGTTTCTTTTTCACATCAATGACATCCTCTCTAGCACATCCAACCCAGTTCACAGTTACGCGGATGACAGCACCCTCCACTTAAATATACAATATTCTAAGCCTGTCTCTTTAGCCCAATTAGATGATAATCGCAGACACAAGGAGGGTTCTGTCTCAGTGGATCTCCAAAGAATATTAGACTGGGAAAGTAGAAATCTTGTACAATTCAACTCCACCAAATCCCTGTCTTGCTTTCTATATCATAAGAGATACAGCAGTCCTAGACCCATCACAATGAACAACCGAGTTATTCAAAGTAATGAGTCATTTTCACTTGTTGGCATTTCTGTGGATCGAAATTTCAATTGGCACCATGTCACATCAATTTCAGAAGCGGCTGCTAAGAAATTAGGTTTCCTCTTCCGGGCTCGCAAATACTTTTCACCAGCTAATCTCTATACCTTATATACTTCACAAATAAGACCAAACCTCGAATACTGCTCCCACATCTGGGGTGCTGCTACCGCTTCTACACTCGCTATCCTGGACTCCATACGTCTCATCGGTGGTCCTGCCCTCACCCAAAGTCTGCCATCCCTTCCCCACCGACGTGCCGTTGGTGACCTCTCTCTCTTTTTTATAGATATCTGCACGGGCACTGCTCAGTGGAGCTTTCTTCCATAGTTCCTCCACCTGCTGCCCCCAACAGATCTACCAGGGGAACAGAGAGAATGCACCCTTTTACTGTCCAGGTTACCAGACATAGAACATCTTGTTATGTCCGTTCTTTTGTCCCGAGGACTTCCAAGTTGTGGAATTCCTTGCCAGCACATGTTTTCCTTCTGCTTTGAACCTCCAAACCTTCAAGTCCAGAATTAACAAGTTGCCTCTTTCCTTTTTGTCGACACCCACGGTACGATAGTATTTAGGTTGTGAGCCCTAGTGGTGTATTGTTGAAATAAAAAAAGCATTGTTGATGTTTTCAGTAACTGATACAGAGCGTTCTATACTAAGTGGTCAACTAGAGCAACTTTTTTCATACATAATTTCAAACACAACATCTATACTTTTTTCTACTTTGTGTTATTGGGCATTGAAATATTTTTAACATTTGTCAGCACTTCCCTATACCTATCTCTTACTATTTCCGTGATATGATTTGTATTTTACACGCTGCAGATATTTATCTGACCATGCTTAGTTACCTATGACCGAAAATATCAAATAACTTTAACGCACACTTCCTAGGACGTTTTATTGTAACAGCTTGTGAGTCCTTTGAAAGTTGTTAAGACTTCCCTCTCCTACCATTTTCGAAATACATATATTGATTTTCACTTCATATTATGTTGCATTTAGATTTCTGGTGATACATAGACGCATATAACTGAAAATGTTAAATATTGAATAAAATTCAACTGACACTTCCTAGTATGTCTCATTGAAATATATTAAAGAGGAACATTCAAAATTCCTCATAAACATCTATCTAAAATTATTTACTTTTGCTAGCTTTTTTTTGAAAACTTATAAAATTAATGATTTTGTTCATAATCAATTGTTTGTTTCTTTTTTACTGATGCTTAATTATTTTACAACCACAGCAAATTTTTCAGAAATCGATTCAAATAAAGTATTTTAAACAATAGATTTTTAGGTTGTTGTTGTGTTTTTGTTTCTTTAACGTCGGCCTATTTCCGCGACTATGGCCAATTACCGACGCCAGGGAGCAGTTTCACCTCACTATCCTGGAAATTTTGCCGAACTCCAGCCTTTCTGTAAGGAGGGTAGGGATGAAGGCCGTGTGAAGAAATCACCTATGCTTGTCGTCCACACCTCTGGTTAAACCCGAAGAACAAGGAAATGCTTTACTTGTCCTATCATAGATGTTTCTCTTCAGTGGCACTAACTCACGATCTAATACCGACGACTCTGGCCATAACTATTAGCGTGGGTGCTTCACGTGCAGTAAATATTTCACTTTCGCATGCAACCCTATTGGCAAATCCAATGGCAACCTCACTCCAGACCAGCATCTCCATCTCAAAGCGGTGGCTTCCGTCCTTAGGTACCACACTAGCCCTGGATATTTCACTTGTCCTGGCGTGGATATTTCATTTCAGTCGCACGCCGACACATGCACTTCCTAAGGTGTTACTTCGACAATACAGACAATTTAAAATAAATCAAAATAACCCAAACAATTTTTGGTCCTTACACAGTATTAATGATATGGCTAGGACTTTCTCAGAGAAATTTAAAAAAAAATACTAAGAGGTGTCTGAGAACTGTTAAATCAAAGGGAAGAGGAGCAACGAATAAGAGTTGATTAGTGAGGGTCTCACGCAATCTGTGCAAAAAAAAAACATCTTGTATTAAAAAAATTGTTTCTAAATTAGTTGAAATGGTTATCAAAAAAAAAAAGGTCGATCGATCAATAAGCATAAGCTGTTGTTAAATGATTTATACGGCTTTCGAAAGGGCAGGTCGGCGGCAGATGCGATCGCATGCTTAACATCTAACATGTACAAAGCACGTGATGCAAGTAAACCTTGCCTTTGCATCTTTGTAGACCTAGCCAAAGCATTTGACACGGCTGATCATCGGGTACTCATAAAAAAATTTGAAGATTACGGAGTTTGCGGTAGTGTGTCCCAACTTTTGATTAGCTATTTATCAGAAAGGACGCAGAGAGTATATAAGTAAACGGTATCTTTAATGATACACTAGAGGTTGAATACAGTGTCCCGCAGGGTAATATTCTGAGACCAACGTATATATGAAAGAATTGAAATTGCAAAGGGAAACTAATGAGCTATGCAGATGGCATAGTCGTATTGTACTGTAGTGATACATGGGACAACTTAAAAAATAAAGCGGAAGGTGGTTTTAAGATAATAAAGGTTGGTTTATATAAACTTCTTAGCATTTAATGTTGATAAGACTAAATATATGCCGTTTGCGTCATACCAGAGTACTCTACCAAACTTTTCGTTGCTGGCTTTTAACAAAATTGATCTAGGCGAGTTTACAATAAAACAAGGAGAACATATAAAGGACTTGGAAATAATGATGGAATAAGAAAGTATTATACAGATTTAAATTCTTAAAGCAATACCTCAGTATAAGTAAGATGAAGTTGTTATACTTTTTTCTGGTGCAATCACAGTTTGGAATTATAGGGTGGGGATCCCCGTATTTAGCGAATTAGATGTCATACAAAATGGGTGCTAAAGGTTATTTTTCATAGACCAATACCATACTGAAAACCTCTTCAAAAAAGCTAATATTCTTAGTTGTAGAAAATTTTATTTGTATGCAATTTTAATGGAAATGGATTAACATCCGATGAATTTTATAGTCTTTAACGAAATATAGGAATTTATGTAGAGAAGAGAAAAGCAATAAAAGCACTGGGTATATAAGTCACACTTATCTAGGTTAAATAGCGTTTAATAAGATGCCACAGGAAACAAGGTGTTGCTACACTGTGCACAAGTTTCAAAAAGAGTCCAAACAATGGTTACTTGATTTAAATCAGAAAGAAGTCGATAATAAAATCAGTCTAAATTAGAGAGGGAGATAAAATAATACCTGTTGCCACTCCTGTGATTTTCACTGGGATTTTCATGTGAACTGCTTGTCTTGCCTGGTGTTTTTTGTATGGTTTTTTTTCTTTGTTTTTTCTCACCTAGTCATTCCAACGTTTTCGTCGATTTTAGTTTATATACTATTTTAAAAGTATGGGTCTGTTTTCTGTTATACTGTACTAATCTGTTGTGCTGTGTGTGTGGGAGGGGGGTAGGGGGGGTCCAACGTCCGCGTATGAGCGTGTGTATGCGTGGGGGTGAGCGTGTGTAGGTGTGGTGTGTATGTATGTATGTGTGCTTAAGCGTTCCAAAAATAAACGAAATAACGCACAAATAAGTGGTTTGAAACACTTTAAGGGTGGTTATTTTAGTTTGGTAAACTCATGTTGTTTAGATTTGCTTCAAACTATTCTGTTTTGAATGTGACTTAATATTTTTATGTGTACTAATTGACAACTACCGTTTTCAAAATGAAATGTATAGTTAAGAACTCACAAATAAGTTCTTTTTAAGCACGTCGTATGTGTATAATTTTAGTTGCTTTGTTTACTTACATAGTTTTTTTTTTATATTTGTTGTGTACAGTAGTAGCAGTGGTGGGGAGGCCAACGCCAAGCAAGTAGGCCACAATGGGCCCTTTTTGCCAACCCCAGCAACCATGCTCTACTCTTCCTCGGTTCCGTCGCCAAACCGCCTCGACCTCGAAATGAAAGCCGTGACGGTATTTAATTGGACGGTACTTACCTGGTTCCTCTGCAGAGTCCTCGATCCGAACAATTCTGCTTAAGGACTCCCAGAAGTCTCGCATTCACACAGGTAGTGGTAGGACGTTTCTTTATCTTCGCCGCATTCCTGGCAAATGGGATCCCTCTCTACCCCTATCAATGTGTCTTCTAAGGGGGCAGTGGCCTGTCAGCACCCCAAGCATGCGGTGAAGCGTAGGTCGACTCCTACTGAGTAGCCAGACAGCTTTATCTGTGTCCGGCCCCTCCACGAAGTCCCTCGCCTGCCTCCAGCCACCAACCGACCCCCAGTGCCTCTCCATTGCTTCCTCTGTCCACCTGTTTAAGGCGACAAAGACTGTCTTCCTGCTTATGCTTATCGCAGGCTCCGGGCCACAGAACGACGTCCGGGAACCAAACCTAGCGAGACTATTCGCCACCTCAATCCCCGCCACGTCACAGTGTCCCGGAACCCACACCAGTTGCACCTCATTTGTCCTGGCTAATCCTTTGAGGGCGTGAGCGCACTCCTGAACCAGTGTTGACCTGAATCTGGCCGCGCGGACTGCCCCGGGGACCGCCTGGCTATCCAAGCAAATGTACACACATTTCTCGGGGCTCCTGCTGACATCCTGTCTATTGGCCATAGACAGGATAGCATACACCTCTGTTTCGAATACCGTGGTATATGCGTCAAGAGCATAACTCTCGCGCACCCCCAGGCCTTCGATGTATATTCCCGCCCCGGACGATTGTTGATCCTCCAGCTGCGATCCGTTGGTGAAATAGACCAGGCCTGCGGGCTGGAATGCAACCTCATTTTCCCTCCACTGATCCCTACTGGGGATCCTGAGGGTATATGACCTCGTCAACCTAATATCATCCTAGGCATCCCGTACTTTGATGGCGGAAATAGGAATTTCCTTTTCCACCTCCTTGGCAATTCTTGCATGCCCTATTACTGCTCCCTCTCCGCACCAGTTTCCAGAGTCTCGCATTTTGAGATGTGACGCCATAGCCTCTCTTCTGATACAGATGGGAAGCGGTGGCAGCATCAGCAAGACCTCTAGCGCGGCTGAGGGTGTCGTCCTCATAGCGCCTGTTGTTGTTGTGTACAAGTCACGGTGAACTCGACAAGACGGGCGAAAACACAGGACTGCAATTATTAATTTAAAGAATTATCGGAAATTTTTAATGCGGTTTAAACAAAAACTGTTACATTAAATAACATAATCTCCTTTTATTTTAACTTATTGATTGCTTAATTTACTATTCACTATTTTATACTGTTTATAACAATTGGGTAAAATTTTCAGTCAGAGCTAAACTACACGTTACCAGAATGGACAAAGGAGGTATTTCCAGAACCAATTCAGACTGTTTCTTCGCTAACTTATGAATATCACAATTACGATCCAGAAGCCAGAAAAATCAACGTTGGATATATGCTAAGATATATACTTGGTAACTGTGATAACAAAATTGCGAATACAATAAGGCCAAGAGATCGTAAAATGTTCTTGTTTTCTGGACATGAAACTACAGTCGGTTATATGTTGGATGCTCTGCTAAATGAATCAATTAATTATATTCCAGCTTATGGCAGTACCTTATCTTTTGAACTGCGTAGAAAGAATGGAGAACATTATATTAGGGTGAGTAATAATACAGAAAAAATAAAAATCCGCTCTCTAAGGCTCTGATAAAAGAAATAATTAATTGAGTTCAGTTATTGTGACCACCCGAACTTAGTGACATAGTGCAATACTCAATGCAGTTATATAAGCTTTACGCTGCTATGGTTGAGATAACAATATGTGAACTATATATATTTCAATCATTTTACGAGTTAGCTGTTGGCTTTCTATAAACTCTTTGCATTCACAAATAATTTGACAAATAAAATTCTCTACAAAAACGCACCTACTGCGTCTCGAGTTTTTTTTTTACAAACATGCATCATATTTCGATGAAAAATGCAAAATGCAATAATATAAGAAATATTAAAAAAAATATATGTATCACCAACGACTTATGGGCCACCCCGTGATTGTCAAAATAATTTTACAAGATGCAGCTCCAGACACCCTATAATTAACGTAGACAACTTTTTCTCGTATCTTGCATAATAACAATTATATTGACCTTCACCGTAGAACTGCGTCATATATGTAACAAGATAAAAATTGAAACTAAACCTGGATATGGATTCTAGGGGGACTAGTTTGCACTTATTTGAAGAAATATTTTTAAAATTCTAAAGTCGCGGTCTCATCATTAACCAATTTTTTCTACGAAAAGTAGTTAAAAATTATAGACCGTTAAACCATAAACTAAGCAAAAACTACTTTCAAAGCATCAGAGAAAAGGCTTATTTGAAATGAATTTTTTAGGAAATATTTTAGTAAAATTAAGGTTACTGATTGTGGAATCTGAAACATAAGGGTTTGCAGAACACTCTTCTTGCAACATTTTATTTACATAGCCCGTATTTGTTTCACGTTCTTTGCCTAAGTGTTGCCAATTTTGACGTTTTAAATCGCGACTTTGACGATTTGAGGAAAACCCGCATTTTGTTTCGTTAAATCCCTATATCTTTTTTGTCTTTTAACTTACAGCTACAAATTTTGGCACATGGGTTGATTTTTATAATCCAAATATGCGCACCGAATTTGGTTGCCCTCACTTTGTTACTTCTGGAGATATAAATATTTTCAGGGACATCTTGGGCCGATTTTATAAATAAATAAATAAATATATACATATATACATATATATATATATATATATATATATATATATATATATATATATATATATATATATATATATATATATATATATATATATATATATATATATGTATATATAAGGGAGGCCGGGGCAAAGGGGACCCTTTAAGAGATGTAGCCAAATATTTTCTTTAATTATAAGCATTTAAGTAAAACAGATACATATGGTTACACAACATTTATTTGCCTTCATTAATCGAAACATGGAATACAAAAAGAAATATTTGTTCAATTTTTTTTTAACAAAATGAAAAATAGTGTTCCCGTTCCTATGTGCCTCATACTTCGAGGCAAAAGGGACTGCTCTTTACTCTAAACACAGGCCGCATATAAATTCGTCATAATTTTCCTCTACGCCTGCACATCCATCGTGAGCCCATTTGCCACATCCCTGACATCTAATCCCCCCCCCCCCCTTCTCTACTGTCACCATAGACTTCGCCACAGTATAGGCATTCTTCTGATTAGGAATCACTCTCGTTGTCATTATCTGTGTTGTTCTTAGTTCTTGTCTTCTGGTTTGCTTATTCATTTTTCAGAGATCTGAGTCACTGTCACTTCTCTCAACTGGCATCTTCTTAAGTTTCTTTTTCGTCACCACAGAATTGAGGTGACATTTCTCGACGTTTGTCTCTGTTTCTTTTTTCATGGCTTTCAGTTCCGTGCGTGATACTATCATCTTTACTTTCTTACTTTGTTCTTGCCTCTCCAAATCCTCTTTCACATGTGTGCTAGTTAGAATTTTGGAGGATTCTTTTCTTCTTCTGGTGTTGGCCTTCTTTTTTTCAAGTTTCGAGGGTCTTGTAGAACATCTCTGTAAGACATTTTTGCGAAAGAACAACTTGGGTAAGAGGAACAGTGAATATCTTCTTTCAGATGTTAATATGAGAATTATCAATTTCAACAGTGATTGCTATTTCCTCTTGACGAGTAGGAACGGCATTTTGTGTATGGACAGGTTCACGTTCGAGTGTGTTATTGGAAACTTCTGAAGGCATAAAATCTGTTTCGTCAAATATATCTCGATTGTAGGGATGAATCCCACTTACCTCAAAACCCTTGATTCCATTTTCAACGGTAGCCACCTTCTGGAATGCCTTGAAAAGAAGTTCAGCAGTTTCATACAAAGTTATGGAAACACCGGGATGAGAGCTCATGTAAAAATCACATGCACGGGAATACTGCTTCTTCAGGGGACCAAAAAAACGTTAATCAAGGGGCTGCATGCGATGGCTGCAATGAGGAGGTAATGTAAGAAGTGTGATATAATTATATGTAGCTTTATTGACTCTATTCAGTTGTCTATGGCTGATGCGACCGTCAAAAATTAGTAGAGCGGGATTCTGTTCAGAAGGCTTGGTGTACTTTATGAAATGGTCCAAATAAAGTAAGAAATGCTCACAATCTATCCATCCGGACTCATTGGCATACCCTGCACCACCTGGACTTGTCCCTTTGAGCAACAGGGGTGACATTCTCTTTATGGGAAACAATAAGAAAGGACGTATATAATTTCCTGCAGCAGAGACTGCGCAACCAACTGTGATATTTGATCCCCTCTTGCCACTAACAATCCGCCCAATTTGTTTCTGACCTTTTTTTGCTAATATCCTGCAAGGCTTTTGCACTGTACTTATGCCAGCTTCATCAAAATTATAGATATTATTTGGCGTAAAATTGAATTTTTTCATAACTTCTTCGAGTAGATTGTAAAATTGATCTACTCCAGTTCTATTAAAGCCACTGGCCCTGCTTAAGCTTGTAGCTTCAGGTTTGCGAGTGGAAAGTTCTTGATGTCTCTGTAGGAATCCAGCTAACCAATCTTGTCCAGCCAATTTATTATCCTTGTTGAGTGGATGTGAAATTCCTAAGTTGGTTGCCACTTCAAAAGCAATTCGCCGAACGTAAAGTGGTGTTAGTCCATAAAACCTCTTTTGCATATCCAAAAGAGGTTTCACTAAGAAATTTTCATCTCGGATCGTAAAAACTGGTTTGAAACTACCCAGAGAGGGACCCATAACAGCAATATGTACATTTGATCTAACTAACTTCAACCGTCTTATTAGGCAAGTTTTAGGAATATTATACATTATCGAAGCCGACCTTAAACTCATGCCTCTTTGCACAGCATTGCAGCTTCGGTTTCTCCCCATAATGGCATCGGTCTCTTCCTTTTATAGTTCCTCATCTAAAACAATAAATGTAAGCATAAGTAACCAGATATTGTGGTTTAATAACGGCAAGGGGCATATAGGACCAAGGTCCCCCATGCCCCGTAACGCTTGGTCCTATTTACCCCGAGTGTATGCATACTTCAAAACTAATTATAACCACACTTTTCAAAACAACAGCTTATCCATATGAAAATACAGCTGAATGAATAATGTTTCACATGTAAAGAGAGCAGTTCATTAGCATACAGCAATTTTCTAAAATTGTACAGCATAATATAACAAAATATTAGAAGAACCTACCTTAAATTCGCTTAAATCACCATAACACACACATTCGTTTTGACATACGCATAATATTTCTGTCAATCATAGAACTCGGAAGTGTCAACCTCTAGCGATGAAAACACGGCGGGTACCTACATTCATATTGAATTAAATTGACTAGTCCTGTTTGCCCCGCTGGTCCTCCTTACCCTGGCTTCCCCTATATATATATATATATATATATATATATATATATATATATATATATATATATATATATATATATATATATATATATATATATATATATATATATTTATATATTTATATATATATATATATATATATATATATATATATATATATATATATATATATATATATATATATATATAAATCGTTACCGACCACGGATATCTGTTCTAGGGCGCCTAGTTCGCGCTCATTTGAATAAATTTTTTCAAAATTCAAAAGTCGCGATGTCCTCATTAGTGAATTTTTTTCAAGACAATTTACATTTTTTTAGAGTAATTCGCTAACAGTGAGAATTCTATTAAACACTCACCAATATATTACCCCAGCTTAATTGTGTTTAATGAAAGGCATTATCCAAAAAACCAGAGAATTAAAAAAAAAGTCTGGACACAGCAAGTGCGTTATGGAAGTTTGTAGAAAAAATTCGTAAATGAGGAGACGGCGACTTTTGATTTTTTTAAAAGGTTTCTTCAAATGAGCGCCTGCTAGTCCCCCTAGAATCCACATCCGGATTTAGTTTCAGTTTTATCTGTTTACATATATACAGGGTGACACATTTCTACGGTAAAGCTCAATATAATTAATATTATACGAGATACGCGAGAAAGTTGTATACGTTAATTATAGGGTGTCTTGAGCTGCATCTTACAAAATTATTTTGACAATAACAGGCTGGTCCATAAGTCGTTGGTGATACCTACATTCTACACCCTTATATTATTGCATTTCTGCATTTTTTATCGTTATATGTTTATAAGAAAAAAATCAGGACGCAGTAAGTGCGTTTTGGTAACGATTTTTAATTAAATCCTTCAAATTACAATGACTGAATTTGCTATTAACCTAAGGTTTCTTGAGGCTAGATGCATTCTCACCACAATTAGAACCGTATACCGGTTTTGCTCTAATTAGTGCTCGGCAGTACGGCATACTAATTGTAGCGAAAATACACCTATAAAGTAATACGGCTATGGTAGCCAGCCTTCCAACACTAAGTGAGTGGCTGGGCTCTAATTAGAGCGAAACCAGTCTACGGTTCTAATTGTGGTGAGAATGCATCTAGCCATACATACTTTGTCCCTATATTAGGGTAGAAATGGGCCAGGGCTGACAATTTACTAAATTGTTAGTTGGTTGTATACAGTCTCTATTTTTTAACACTGTGTGTTATTTGGAGCTGGCGTGACAACATACTACTTGGTTCTGCAATTAGATGGCAGCACGTTGCTTCGTGTCTAACCACTCACTTAGTCTAAGGTTTCTTAACTAGGAAACCCGTTTTCTCAGAAACATTTAAATGTTTGTACATTTTTAAATAATAAGTTAATTTCCTAAAATATTGTAATTCTTTCTACTATATATGTTATACTGGTAACCAAATTGCTGCTTGAATTAAAGAGACATATTTGCTATAAATTTTTTTTATGAAAATTAACTTCCATAACGCACTGGCTGCATCCAGACTTTTTATAATATAAACCTGCTTTTCAAAATTAATCGCCACAGCTTTGTGTGCAGAGATTCAAACATTTCCCAAAAGGAAATACAAAATTTTCCCGGAAAAACAGGATTGATTTTTGGGACTAACAAACTTATTTAAGATACTTACAAAAGAAAAATACCTACCAAGTTATTGACGTGATAACTAATATATATATATATATATATATATATATATATATATATATATATATATATATATATATATATATATATATATATATATATATATATATATATATATATATATATATATATATATATATATATATATATATATATATATATATATATATATATATATATATATATATATATATATATATATAAACACATGAACATTGAAACTGACCCCAGACGTAGTTCGCGCTTATTTTAAGAATTGTTTTTAGTTCTAAACCTTCAAAAACTTTTAAATTCAATTTTTCTACGAACATTCATTTAAAAACTTAAAGTATAAGACGCTGTTTCATAAATACATACACACGCTAACATCACTTTTATAGATGCTTTGCTTAATTTTTCAGGTGAGATACAGAAAATCTACTTATGGGGAATATTTTGAGGACATTTCGTTACCCAACTGTGGTGTGTTTTGTCCTATCGAAAAATTCAAGAAGGTTTATGAATCAATTATTCCAACTCTCAGCTTTCAGGAAGCCTGTAAACTGGAAAGATACAACAAAGAGAGAAGTGATATACATACATATTCAAAATAACATCAGCACTAAATTGTGCCTAAAGAAATTATGTTTGACTTACACACAAGTTAAATCGTTTTAAATTATGTAACTGAATGTTAGAAATAAAAATCTATTTATTATAATTTAGTTTTTACATAAAATGACACAAATTATAACTGCTCCAAATTGTCTTAATTTTTTGTCGTTCACGTCGGTTTATTTCTGCGATTATGGCCAATCACCGATGCCAGAGAGCAGTTTTATCTCACTATCCAGGAAAGTATATTCGTAAATTGTAGATTGCTTGACGAGTCGTATAGGCATAACCGTGCTGCAACCCCTATGGGTCTTTTGTGCGTGACTATATTTTCTAATAGTTGCTTAAAACGTTTAGACTCTTTATACAGTCTACTATCTTTGTGGGGGCTATTTTACCCATTCCCTGAAGTGTTGAGATCACCCCTCCAAGGTATTTGAGCCTTTTGCAGAACTCAACCACGCAGTCGCACAGCAAGTGGTATGTTGTTTCAGCTGCTTCAGTGCAGTATCTGGAGTTTTCGCGGTTCGCCTTAGTCATCTTCATAAGCTGATACCTTACCGGGAAGTTTATTGTGGAAATCTCTGTGATTATTCTCACGTCGCTCGTGTTGAAGAAACCATTTAGATTTTTCTGTTGAAATTGTAACACTGGCAGTTGGTACATAAGTCCCCTGGGGTCCGGGGGCTAACTAAAAGAACAGGCCCGTGGTAACTCCAGCCTGTCGTACGAGGCGACTAATCGGAGTCAAGCAGGTGGTAGTGGACTTTTCCTTTACGTGATAATAAAGGATATTTTTACGCCCGAGGAGGTACCACCCCTTACATCAAGTGGCCGGTGAAGTCCCAACGGACGTTTCCGGTTCTGGTGTATAAGTCGGTTTCACTTATAAGCAAAAATGATGATGGGTCTTCCTTGTGCAAAAGATTCCGGAGGTAAAATACCCCTCCATTCGAATCCCCGGGAGAGGGGTGTGCAGGGAGCGCCAGCATCAAGATTTAACATATCCTTCTCGAATATATGTGGTCTGAATTCTAACCTAAACTTCTACCATTTTCTCCAGGCTAATAGGCCCCAAATCCTCTTCCTCACCGAAACCCCCAATCAGTGCCAAAACAGCCACTATTTTCTCGGGGTATGAGCTCCTTACTTCCTTTAGATTGCATGGAGGCGTGTGCGCATACGTCCATAGTAATCTACCCTGCACCAGACTCACCAATTTGGAATCTGGAAGAAAAGACATACTATGGATAAAACTCTCTCTCAGGGCTGCAACTAAATTCCTCTGTTGCATTTACCGGTCACTTTCCGACAACAACTTTGTCCGGCTCTTCGACTACCTTTCTGAAAAAACCGACCATCTGATTTCTGAATATCCTTCCTCCGAGGTCACTGTTCTTGGTAATTTCAATGTCCATAATAAGGAATGGCTAGGATCTTCAAAAACCGATCCACAAGGGAGAGCAGCGGATGCCTTTGCAGTCAGCAATTATTTAGCCAATACGGTTCGGCAACCTACTTACTTTCCTCGCATCCCAACACACAGCTCAAATCTCTTGGATCTCCTTCTTACTACAAAACCTGAATCTTATAAGATATCAGTCACCGCCACCGCCCCCCCTTGGTCGCTGAGACTACGGCATGGTCACTGCTTCCTGCGCAATACAACCCGAGGTCACACAGTCATCACACTCACGTATCGTTTGGTACTACAACTCGGCGAACTGCAAAGAAATGCGGGATTACTTTTCCTCATTTCCATGGGCGTCCAGCTGCTTCTCTCATCCTGACCCCTCTGATATCTTACGAAACGTCACCGAAATTATCCAAGCTGGCATGGAATTATTTATTCCACGTACACAGAAAACCTCTTCAGCCACCCAAAAGCCTTGGTTCTCTAAGTCCTGTGACAAGGCTAGACTTTAAAAGGTCAAAGCTCACAAAAGGTTTCTACACAATCCAAGTCAAGAAAACCGACAAGCATTTAACGACGCAAGAAACTGATATGTCCGCATTCTTTCTGAGGCAAAAAAACTCGTTTGAAAATCACATCAAAAACAAAGTGCTCTCAAGTCCCGAGGGCAGCAGACCCTTCTGGACTCTTGCTAAATCTATTGGGAATAATTTCTGCAAGAGCACGTTCCCACCACTTGTTTGAGGGGATGAAATTGTTTCTACCGCCCTGGGCAAGGCTGAACTTTTTACCTCGTTGTTTGCCGGCAATTCTACTCTCAACCCACCTCCAAATGTTCAACCACCAACAGTCCCCAATGTCGCGCATAAAATGACGGATATCATTTTTAAAACTAAAAAAGGTACGAAAGATGCTCTCTTCTCTTAATATCTGGAAAGCCTCCGGCCTTGACAAGATCCTAGCAATTGTTCTCAAAAAATGATCACCAGAACTTGCTCCTGTCCTGACTTGTCTGTTTCAGACATCTTACAATAGAGGCATATTCCCTAGTAACTGAAAAAATCCTCGAGTACAACCAGTCCCCAAGAAAGGATCCAGAGCGCTCCCTAGCAACTACAAGCCTTTTTCTCTCCTTTCAATAGTCTCTAAAATGATGGAAAAGTATATAAACACCGAATTACTAATATTTCTTGAAAACACAGTTTCATCCACTACATGCAGTATGGATTCCGTCGGTGCAGATCAACTGCTCAATTTCTTTCGTTTATCACCCAAGTCTATGGAACAACACGGTCAATCCCAGATTGTCGCTGTAGACATATTTAAAGCATTCGACCAGGTTTGACACGCAGCTCTGCCTAATAAACTTCCGGACTAGTAGTAGTAGTAGTAGCAGTGGTGGGGAGGCCAACGCCAAGCAAGTAGGCCACAATGGGCCCTTTTTGCCAACCCCAGCAACCCAGCAACCATGCTCTACTCTTCCTCGGTTCCGTCGCCAAACCGCTCCGACCTCGAGATGAAGGCCATGACGGTCTTCAATTGGACGGTACTTACCTGATTCCTCTGCAGAGTCCTTGATCCGAACAATTCTGCTCGAAGACTCCCAAAAGCCTCGCATTCACACAGGTAGTGGTAGGACGTTTCTTCATCCTCGCCACATTCCTGGCAAATGGGATCCCTCTCTACGCCTATCAATGTGAGGTGTCTTCTAAGGGCGCAGTGGCCTGTCAGCACCCCGAGGATGCGACGAAGCGTAGGTCGACTCCTTCCGAGTAGCCAGACAGCTTTATCTCTGTCCGGCCCCTCCACGAAGTCCCTCGCCTGCCTGCAGCCATCAACCGATCCCCAGTGCCTCTCCATTGCTTCCTCGGTCCACCTGTCTAAGACGACAGAGACTGTCTTCCTACTTATGCCTATCGCAGGCTCCGGGCCACAGAACGGCCGCCGGGAACCAAGCTTTGCGAGATTATTCGCCACCTCATTCCCCGCCACGCCGCAGTGTCCCGGAACCCACACCAGTTGCACCTCCTTCGTCCTGGCTAGCCCTCTGAGGGCGTTAGCGCACTCCTGAACCAGGGGTGACCTGATTCTGGCCGCGCAGACTGCCCGGAGGACCGCCTGGCTATCCGAGCAAATGCACACACATTTCTCGGGACTCATCTTCACATCCTGTCTATTGGCCACAGACAGGATAGCATACGCCTCTGTTTCGAATGCCGTGGTGTATGCGCCAAGAGCATAGCTCTCGCGCACCCCCAGGCCCTCGATGTATATTCCTGCCCCGGAGGATTGCTGTTCCTCCAGCCGCGATCCGTCGGTGAAACAGACCAGGCTTGCGGGCTGGAATGTAACCTCATTTTCCCTCCACTGATCCCTACTGGGGATCCTGAGGGTGTATGGCCTAGTCAACCTAATATCGTCCTCGGCATCCCTCACCTTTATGGCGGAAATCGGAATTTCCTTTTCCACCTCCTTGGCGACTCTTGCATGCCCTATTACTGCTCCCTCTCCGCTCCAGTTACCTGAGTCCCGGATCCTAAGATGCGACGCCATAGCCTCCCTTCTGATACAGATGGGAAGCGGTGGCAGCATCAACAGGACCTCTAGCGCGGCTGAGGGTGTCGTCCTCATAGCGCCTGTGATACCCAGGATAGCCAGCCTTTGGAGTTTGGCCAGCTTCCTGCTGGTTGTTTGGTTCACACCACACCACCAGACCAACGCCACATAGAGGATTCTCGGCCTGACGATCGCAGTGTAGATCCAATGAAGGATCCGGGGATTAACTCCCCAGGTCCTCCCTATCACACGACGCAGTTGCCAGAGGGTCGCTACTCCCTTCCTCACAACTCGTTCTATTTGCGACCCCCATGTTAGTTTCGGGTCCAGGATCACCCCCAGATATTTGACCTCCCGCACTAAAGCTAAAGGTTTTCCAAACATCACGGGCGCCCTGAACCCCTCTACCTTCCTCTTCTTGGTAAATAGGATCATCTCCGTCTTCGCCGGGTTTACGGAGAGTCCCTGCTCACCACACCACCTTTCGATTATGCTACAGGCAGCTTGCATGCACTCACAGACGACGCCGAGGAATTTGCCGGTGACTAAGACCAGCCCATCATCAGCGTACGCCTGTGCGTAGAAGCCATTCTCAGAGAGCCGCTCCAAGAGGCCGTCCTTGACCAGACACCATAGATGAGGCGAAAGGCAGCTCCCCTGGGGACAGCCGCCCGTCACCCCAACGTCCAGCCCTCGGCCCCTCAAGGTCAGCGACACTCTCCTGTCCTCCAGCATGCTCGCCACCCAGCTTATTAGGGACCTCGGCGTTTCCCTCTCCTGTAGGGCGTTACAGACCGTATCCGTCCTTGCCTTATCAAAGGCCCCCTCCACATCGAAGAACACAGCTAATGTGCTCTCCCCGTAGTGTAGAGCCCTTTCCACCTTCCGCGTCACAGCGTGGAGCGCCGTCTCCGTCGATTTCCCCCGCTGGTACGCGTGCTGACCTTTGTGGAAGGGATGATCCTTGAGGATCCCTCCCAACATAAACCTATCTACTAACTTTTCCAATGCCTTAAGTAGGAAGGATGTTAGGCTGATTAGCCTGTACGCCTTGGCCAGCGTGTAGTCCTCCCTTCCCGGTTTGGGAATGAAGACCCCCCTAACCCGGCGCCAGGCCTTTGGGACGTAGCCCCACGCCAGGCTGGCCCGAAAAACCTCCCTTATGTTGGGAAGCAGTATATCCAGGCCCCTCTGGAGCAGGGCTGGAAAAATCCCATCGCAGCCTGCGGATTTGAATGGAGCGAACTCGCTCACCGCCCAGGTTATAGAGCCATCTGTGACCACCTCCTCCGCCAGCTGCCAGTCCGCATTCGGGACTGTCCACCGGCCCGGTTCGGCAGCCTCCGTGACGGCTCCACCGCCCTCAAGGTGAACTTCGGCGAGATGACGCAGGGTCTCCTCACCGGTGTTTGTCCAGCTCCCGTCCTGTTTCCTTAAAGATCCTACATTACTACCTAACTCTTGTTTGAGTACTCTCACCAGCCTGGCTGCGTCAGGCAGGGAATTGACTTCCCCGCAGTACGCGCGCCAACCAGCTCGCTTACTCCGGCGTAATTCCTTCTTAAACTCCCTTCTGGCAGTCCTAAACTCGTCCCAGGCCGCTTCACCCGATTCTCGGACGGCTCGGTTTAAGGCCCTCCGAGTCCGCCCGCGTAGTACGGCGAGATCCTTGTTCCACCATCTAACTTTGATGGACGGTTCCCCCCTAAGTGGTGACGCGGCCTCGTAGGCTGCCATTATTTTCCCTTCTAGGGCCTCGACCTCGCTATCTAATGCCTCTATAGAGAGTCTACTCCCCTCTGGGCTCCTTGGCGACCCACCGAGGCCTATTAGATAGGCATCCCAGTCAGTCTTCCTTGGATTTCTCCTGGGGGGAGGACTCTCACGGTCCAGATCCAATTCAAAGCTGATCATACGATGATCAGACATTGATATGTGTTCCGTCACCCTCCAGTTAGATATATCCTCCGTTATTCCTCTGCTCGCTAACGTAATGTCGATCACCTCCTGTCGGATACGATTAACAAACGTTGGAGCTGTACCTCTATTTAATACATCTAGGTTCGTTGTAGCCAAGTACTCTAATAGAGCCTCACCGCGTGGGTTGGTATCCGTGCTGCCCCACAATCTGTGGTGAGAATTGGCATCGCAGCCTATTATCAGTTGTAGCCCATGCTCCCTCGCGTAATCGACGATACGCACCAATTCCTCCGACGGAGGCAGCCCCCGCCGATCGTAGGGAACATAAAGGCTGCACATCAGAACCTTAAGCCTAATATTACTCACCTTATACTCCAGGACAGCTGCTGTGACGTCCCTGGACCCGAGCTGCGGCAGCAACATCACGTCCAGATCCCTCGACGCCAGTATGCATGTTCTTGGTTGTTCTTCCTGTGCTTCACCACCGATGAGGATGTTGAAGCCAATTCCTCCAAGCCCTCTAACTTGCTTCCTAAACACATAAGGCTCTTGAATCAACACTACGCCGCCTGGACCGCCTGCGAGGAGCTTTGCTAGCTCCCCAGTGGCATCCCGGCTATGCTGAAGGTTGATCTGGCCCACCCGCAGTTGCCCCGCGAATTTAATCGCGACGCCGCTCGGGCGGTGGCCTCCCCTGGTCGGAGCCCGTCCGTTCGCCCGCCGCAGGCCGGGCGGAGGCGACCGCACTCCATGTCGGAACTCTGGTTACACTCAGAGTCACCAACTCGAAGTACAGCCGCCAGCCTTGCCCGTCCAGCTCGCGAGATACCTCAGGCCCCACCGAAAAGACCAGACGCCATGCCCCAGGTCCTCCTGCCGTCTCCAAGTGCCGCCACTGCCCAACATTGAGCGAGCGGTTCTGGAGCGCAAGCATCCTGACAACATCCTCTAGGTCCACCTCTTGACTTCTCAGCCAAAAGCCGATCCGGACCGGCCATGGGGCGCACCCTGCCCTTACGGCGCTGAAGGCGATCTCCCCCACCGTCGTCCCGGACCAGCCGTTGAGAAGCCAACTCAGGGACTCGTCATCCTCGGCGGTCACCAAGAACCACCCCGGATCGACTATCCCAGAGTTGCGGAAGCGGAGCTGCAACGCCCTGTCGGATATCGTCATGGCGTCCAACATCCCCGCCAGCAAACTCCTCCTTATTGGCTCCGCCTCTTCCGTCAGGACTACGCCATCCCCCCTGTTGGAGGTGATGACTACCTGCATTTCCCTCCTACCCGCCGGACCTGACGTTCCCGAGGGGCCAGGGCCCGCCCCAGCAGCCGGGGTCGCGACCGCGCCCCGCCCCCGAAGGAGTGGGGACACATTAGCCGCTTCCCCCCCGGCCGCCGGCGCACTCCCGCGGCTAACCCTCTTGGCCCGCCTCTCCGGCGGTGTTTCTTTTTCCGGTCTTGGGCGCTTCGCGTACGCGCCCCCAGTTGACTTGGGCCAGCCTGCAGGCCTCGACCGTGGAGAGCCTGATGGTGGCCGCCTGTCCAGCTTCTGTCCCTGTGGGCTCGGCTGCGCCCCAGATCTCTTTTTTTCCTGCTTCTCTGCCGACCGCCCGGGGGGCGACACAGGGGTAGAGCCTTTCGGCCCCTCCCCCACACCTCGGCCCTCGCCCGGTCCCGTCGGCAGGACAATCGCCTTCACTTCCTTTTCTCTCGCCTCACGGTGCCGTCGTCGCACCTGCCGCCAGGCCGCCCGATCCGGCAGCTTCCCCGCCCTGACGATCCCTGAGGGTTCACCCGGCTCAGAAGCAGCCCGACCGGCCGCAGAGGCGAAGGGGATTTGCGGCGGCCCCCCGCCTCGCGGGGCCGCCGCTGCCGAAGCAGCCTGCGCCTCTGGAGGACTCACACCCCCCTGATGACGCTGCTGCCTCAGCTCCTCCCTCTCTCGCCTCCTTTTCTGGGCTCTCCACTTCCTTTTCCTTCCTCTCTTCCGTTTCCTTCGCGACTCCTCGTCCTCGGCCCCTCCCATGGACACGTCCATGGGCCCGGCCAGACTCGCAGCCGACGAAGTTCGCCCCCCGTCGCTCCCCCCGGCAGCAACGTCCCCGACGGACCCGTACGGCTCCACCCCGGACACCCCGCCAGGAGAGCGGAGGAGCGTTTCTTCCAGTTCCCTACTGGAACTGCTTGGAGAGACAGGGCTCTCTACCTTCTACCTCCTCGCTTATTTTTGGCACGTTACCTTTATATTCTTTGTCCTCATTCATGGTTGCTAGAAAAATTTTTGTGTGATGGTGTGCTTATGGTTTGGTGAGCGTATAGATACGGGAGGTCACCCCACCGCCGCCCCGGCGCTTCATCCGTGATGAGACTTGATTCCTTTAAGAGCGGCTCTGCGGCCACGCCGTGGCGACCCGAAGCGTGCAGCTAACCCCCTGTTCCGGAGCCACCCGGTGCTGCTGGCACGATCGAGCATTTTTCGAATGGATGATAGGGCAGCCCCCTTCACCGGCCAAGGCAAGGGTGGGCCCCTGTACTGTCGATACGGCGCCAGGTGTACCAGCCCTGGTTTGCACAGCGCTGCCAGTCCAGAGCAGGCTCCGCTCGGAGCCCCTCCTCGGAGTCCGCGCCGAAGGCCGAGAAGCCCAACCCGATCTATGTGCCTCGTGTCTGTGTTTGTATGCGTGTGTATGATGTGTGTGTGAAGGTTTGAGACTTTAGTAGACCATCGGCCCTGGGCGTTATTCCCATTGTCGACAGTCGCGCCAGGGGTGGCACGTGGAGCCAGTCTCTAGGAGTCCAGTAGCTAAGTCACTCGCTGATCGATCAAGAGAACGATCAGCGCACGACCAGGCTAAGGGACCACACCCCCAACAACTTCCGGACTATGGCCTACCACCAAAACGCTGTACCTGGGCAGCAAATTTCCTCTCTAACCTCACCATTTTTGTTGCCGTGGATGGTCATTCCTCTAAACTGTATCCAATTAAGGCAGGAGTCCCTCAAGGTTCAGCTTTAGCACCTACTTTGTTTCTTTTCCACATTAATGACCTCTCCAGCACATCCAACCCAGTTCTCAGTTACGCGGATGACAGCACCTCCAACTCAAATATACAATATTCTAAGCCTGTCTCTTTAACCCAATTTGATGATGATCGCAGACTCATGGAGGATTCTGTCTCTGTGGATATCTAAAAAATATTAGGCTGCGGAAGTAGAAATCTTGTACAATTCAACTCCACCAAATCGTAATCTTGCTTTCGATCTCATAAGAGATACACCAGTCCTAGACCCATCACAATGAACAACCAAGTTATTCAAAGTAATGAGTCCTTTTCACTTGTTGGCATTTCTGTGGATCTAAATCTCAATTGGCACCAACATGTCACATCAATTTCAGAAGCAGCTGCTATGAAATAAGGTTTCCTCTTCCGGGCTCTCAAATACTTTTCACCAGCTAATCTCTATACCTTATATACTTCAAAAATAAGGCCAAACCTCGAATACTGCTCCCACATCTTGGGTGCCGCTCCCGCTTCTACACTCGCTATCCTGGACTCCATTAAAAAGAAAGCTATTCGTCTCATCGGTGATCCTACCCTCACCCAAATGCCGTCATCTCATGTCCACCGACGTGCCGTTGGTGACCTCTCTCTCCTTTATAGATATCGGCACGGGCACTACTCAGAGGAGCTTTCTTCTATAGTTCCTCGACCTGCTGCCCCCAACAGATCTACCAGGAGAACAGAGCGAATGCACGCTTTTACTGTCCAGGTCACCAGACATAGAACATCTTGTTATGCCCGCTCTTTGGTCCCGAGGACTTCCAAGTTTTGTAATTCCTTGCCGGCACATATTTTGTTTTCTCCTCCGAACCTCCAAACCTTCAAGTCCAGAATTAACAAGTTGCCTCTTTCCTCCTTGTCGACACCCACGGTACGATAGTATTTAGGCTGTGAGTTCTCGTGGTGTGTTGTTGAAATAAATAAATAAATAAATATATATATATATATATATATATATATATATATATATATATATATATATATATATATATATATATATATGAAGATATACGTACAAAAATTGGAACTGAGCCTGGGTATGGGTTCTAGGGGGCGCAGTTCGCGCTCACTTGAAGAAATTTTTTCGAAATTCAAAAGTCGGGATCGCGTCATTGGTGGATTGTTTTAAAAAAAATTGACTAATAAGGAATAAACTGATACTGCCATAAGTTAATTGCGATGACTCCTATAGAAGTCGCTATTACATATTACCAAGTCATTATTAAAGTTTGCACGTCCAAACTTGTTAATGCTATACTGCTTGGGTTGGCTGTTATTAAATCTTATACCTACCTGCTAAATTATATATCCGGTGTCTTTATAATGAAAGTCGGTCTGTAGAAAAGTGGCAACATCGAGACACATTACGTCACTTAAGGTAAAACAATGGACAAGCGTTGAGTGAAATAGTAATAACCTTATCACTGTTGTCTGTTCCCTAATCTTATTGTAAACAACAATTAAAGATAGGTTATTTATTATTTGTACTTCACCGCAAAATTCCTATAGAAATATGCCAAAGGTTTAACAGATATTACAGATTTTATTCAGAAAAAGAACTAGTGTATAGCTGTTGTGTTACACGAATACGTTTAAAATGAAGTCATCCAAAGATCGTAAATCGCCGCTAAAAGTGTGGAAAAAGATGTTTTGGATTCCATTTGTGTCTATCGTAATGCTGATCTTGCTTCCAATCAGTTTGACAAACAACAGTGAGAATGATTCAATTATTCTTATACATTCGGTAAGTCTGATTAAATTGTTTTCTAGTATTATTATTATTATTAACCAACAAAATTATATGCTATTAAAACTCAGACATGCTTCAAATTGTTTCTAACGTATAATTTATAATGTGAGCGACTTTACTAAATAAAATAATATCTGGCTGTGTTTGTTGACGTAATGTATTTAGGATGTTAATTATTCTACATATTGTGTTTGCCAAAGCAAATGGAAAATACTTTGAACCTTATTTATTAATGTAATTATGGCAGTGTGTGAACGAAAAATGTATCATTTCTGAACGTCAGTACGTCTGGATTTAACATGATTATAATATGTGTGTGTGTGTGTGTAGGGGATGGCTTTGGAAAACAAGTTCCATTAGCCACAGGCTTATTTTTATATCACTTTTAGAAATGGTACCTGATTATAATATAATAATGATAATAAGTTTTATTGATAAGTTGTAACAAACATTTACAATTAGATACAAAAGTTACCAAATACAAATAGACAATAAAACAATAAAACAAACACTCAATACAAAGAAGTAATTAACAAATAAATAAACGCGCATGTCGTACATTCTAAAGTAATCAGTTAACAATTATCCTAATAGTTATAAGACTTGGGCATCTTCACAGAAGCAAACTTGCTTGTTAGCGAAAATGTCTATGCGACATGATAAACAAACTGAAAAATACAACACAAAAAACTACCATAATATTAGTGTAGAGTATCATAAAGTGAACAATATTTGGCAGCGTTCTACAATTAATAAAAGTCAAAAACAGCAAAAATAACTCAATATGCCCAGTCCATACAAAACACAACACACAACAGAATTATGACTGTCAAGGAAGTAAAACCCAGAGTAATTGACAGTCAGGATACAAAATAGCCTCGAGAAAAACAACAAACACTAACAACACCGCCACAAGCAATGGTGTATTGCACCATATGTTGCAACACACCAAATTGTCTCTCTCTCTCTCTCTTGAAGGATAAAACCATGGCAAAAGCCACAGCCATAATTTAAGAAACGATAACAAGGATAAAATTCTTCCGGACAGGATTTATTTTTTGGAATTGTTTTTTTTTCCCGCACATGTGTTCGGTTCTTCTGAAATTTTGTGTACTGACGTGTTTTAGGGTGTAGATGAAGAAAATGACAATAAAAATGAGGGCAGAAACAAACATTTGGAATTATTTGTATTTTATTGTAGAAAAAGCGTATGTTGTACACACTTTTGCAGCATGCTTTGGATCATATGTCTATTTACATCACCGATAAAAATATACTCATGTAATGCTTCAGTACCTCATTTCACTGAACATATTTACTTTTCGTGGTTTTAACGTTACGTTTTTGAAAAATTTTATTACTAACTTTTGCTACTTGCAATAATGTCAGACTTCAGAATGTATGCCAGGAAGTTGGTTTTATATGTCAACGTCCACTTAGAAGATCACCAGAACAGTATCATATTGTTACGTTCTACGGGGTTCTGGATTCGTTGACTAACAAAACACAGCTTTTCAAACTACTAATTTATTATGAGCAACTATTTTCCAACACCAGTATCAACGTTGACTCGCTTAATACTCTATGATCACTTCTTCACCACACCGACTTAATACTGAACTAACATACTCTGCACACCGCTCGTCTATTTATACTGTCTATAAAGATTCTAGACGTTCTACACTATTCTACACCTGTCACTTCTGGTCTATTTTAGAAATGTCATTCCAGAGTGTTCGCTGTGACACTGTCCCCCTCTTATATTCGATCGTCCCGGTCTAAATCTGACATTTCTCGGTATGGCGTAAGTCTGTGCATATGGACCACCTTCATCTTGCTCTTCGGGTTCCTCTGAATGCGATGGACAACGTCATTGATCCTTTTGACCACCTTAGAAGGACCTTCCGATAAGTTCTGTAGTTTCGGTAACCGTCTCTTGCGTCGTACTGTAGAACCACACAACCACACACGAACTCCTTCTTTGAAACCAGCTGAATTAGCTCGCACGTCATAACGGGTCTTCATGTGGTCGCTTTCTACTCGTATATGCATTCTGACAGCAGAGTGGATGGTTTTCCTTCTCGTCAATATATCGGGGCTTCCTTCAAGCGAAGTGCTTAGGTGGTACTGGTCATTCCGTGTACTTGCTGTTGTTCTCATGTTTCTACTTGCACAAATATCTCGGCGGGCCCTATTCATCCTTTCGACATCGGGTCTGTTCCAACAAATGTGGCCTTTTTCTGGGTTGGCTTCACATTTACGTGGTCTTGCACCCTTCGTCTTCTATTTCTCACATACTTTCTTCTCCACTTGCTTCTGGCTGGGTAACTGGGTCGTCTTTCCTCTCACAGCTCTCTTCACTGGAATGGCACTCTCACGGCAGACGTTGCTATTTTCCTCTATAGTGATTTTCCGCACTACCAGGTTACTGCCAGGCAGATTGTTGCCAGATTGTTGCCAGATTGTTGCCAGATTGTTATTTCTTCACCGTCGATAGTCAGGATGTTAGTGCCAAGATCAAGTTTAGCGCACTGACCCTGAAGTATGTCCAAGCCAATTATAATCGGGTCTGATATGGCGGCGACTATGGCTCTCTGCTTTGCCTTCCATGTCCCAATTTGCAGCTCGACGTCAGTTTCGCCAAATACCTGGATCCGATCACTACCGGCTGCATTTACTCTGTACACTCTATCTGGCTCTCTTACTCGCCATCTCGGAATCATGTGGCGGCGAATAATCGTCCTAGGTGCGCCTGTGTCGACGACCATCTGGGTCTTATTACCGCTTACGTATCCGTCTACGATGAGAGCGCTGCCAGAATCGCTAACCTGAGAAATGGTTACCGGCCTTAGCTTCACTTTCTCCCTTGCGCGTGATCTTAGGGCCCAATATTCGCCCCTTATATGTCCCACCTTGCCGGAGTTCCAGCAGCGCAAGGCATTTGCACGGTGAGCTCTTATTGGGTGTCCATGAGACCTCGGCCTTATTTGTTCTGCTATTTTCTCTAGTAGCTGCATGATCTTGGATGGATCTGTTTTATTTTCTTCTTGGACTTGAAGACTGCGAACTGTCACATGACTTTCTGACGCTTGCTTTACCGCTTCAAACTCCAAGGAGTGTGCCAAAGTATCGTTCAAGCTTTTATGTCTCGCCATCCTCAGCGCCTGTTGAGTGTCGGTATCCCCGATGCCGTCAATGAATGTTTGCGGTGACAGTTGATTCAAAAATTCCACCGGGGCTGTGGAGTACGCTAATCGTGTCAGTCTGACAACGTCGGCATGGAGATGTTGAAGACTTTGCCCGATTTCTGACAACGATTTTTCAACTGCAATCGATACAGCTGCTGTAAATGCTGGTCACCAAACCTCATCTCTAATTGATGTTTAATGCTGTCAAAACTCAACGGTTCTTCCCTGGGAATACCTTGAAGCACGCCGAGGGCATCTCCTCTGAGAGCTACTATTAACGAGGTCACTTTCTCTTTCTCGCCCCAACCATTTGCTCTAGCAGCGGCTTCGAATTGGCGTAGATAAATACCCCATCAGACTGAACCGTCAAATGTGGGGACCCTAATTCTTACGATCGGGCTATCTTCGAGACTGATGTTTTCCTTGGCTAGGGTATCACACCTCTTTTCTAGTGTTTGCATTTTCTGCTGAACTTCTTTTTGTATACTCGTCAGCTTGTCATGTACATCGTCGCTGATACCCCTTACTCGACATTCTACTTGTTGGAAGATGTCGTCTTTTACCTGCTTTATACGTTCGTCCACACACGAAGTAATATTATCAATTCTGCTGGCTTGTTCTTGCAGAATTTTCTTCGTTTCGTCATATCTTTTTCTCATTTTTTCTTTGGATTCTTCGTCTCTTTTTCTGGCCTCTTCATCTCTTTTTCTCATTTGCTCTTTGACTTCTTCGTCTCCTTTTCCCAGTTCCTCTTTGATCTCTTCGTCTCTTTTTCTCATTTCGTCTTTAGCTTCTTCATCACTTTTCCCAGCTTCTTCATCTCTCTTTCTGGCTTCTTCTTTAGCTTCTTCATCTCTTTTTCTCATTTCCTCTCTTGTCTCTTCTTCTCTTTTTCTCATTCATTCTTTGGCTTCTTCGTCTCTTTTTCTGGCCTCTTCATCTCTTTCTCATTCCTTCTTTGGCTTCTTCATCTTTTTTTCTGGCCCCTTCATCTCTTTTCCTCATTTCTTCTTTGGCCTCTTCATCTATTTTTATTGCTTCTTCTTTCATTTCTTTAATCAATTCCAATAGCTGGGCGTCCATTTTGGATGTTGCGCTACGTGCCTTAGGCATAAACGTACTTAAAGCTGGTAAACAGTTTATTCTGTTTCAAGAACACATGACTTACCGCTGACACTGATCTTCCAGAAATTCTAGAAATTTTCACGTTGTTCAACGAATTTTCTGGAAAATATTTCCACTAGCAGCTCGAAAATCCCACTTCTGACACCAGTTGTTACGTTCTACGGGGTTCTGGATTCGTTGACTAACAAAGCACAGCTTTTCAAACTACTAATTTATTATAAGCAACTACTTTCCAACACCAGTATCAACGACACCGACTTAATACTGGACTAACTTACTCTGCGCACCGCTCGTCTATTTATACTGTCTATAGAGATTCTAGACGTTCTACACTATTCTACACCTGTCACTTCTGGTCTATTCTACAAATGTCATTCCAGAGTGTTCGCTGTGACAATATGTTATGTCATTTGTTGGTGTAATTTATGTTGGTGTTTCTGCTTATGCATTTTGTCATTTGTCGCAATATTTTAATAGAATTAGGCAATCGTATTATTTCCTATGGAATATAATAGAGAAGTACACCCTTCTCTGGTTCAAGGAAAAGGAAATCTACAGACATGTAAACAGTATAGGCGGTGCGCGTGCTATATGAAAATGTAATATAATAGAGAAGTATACCCTAATTTGATTCAATGAAAAGGTAGGAAATCTACAGAGACACGTAAACAGTATAGGGGTGCACGTACTGTATGAAAATGCAATATAATAGAGAATACACCCTTCTTTGGTTCAATGAAAAAACGAAAATCTATAAACCCACTTAAAGAGTATAGGGCGTGAACGTACTATAGTAAAATGAAATATAATAAAAGAATACACCCTCCTCTGGTTGGATGGTTCGATGAAAATAAGGGAAATCTACAGAAACAGGTAAGCATTATATGGCGTGCACGTACTGTACGAAAATTTAATATAATCGAGAAATGCACCCTCCTTTGGTTCTATGAAAAGGAGGGAAATCTACAGAGACACGTAAACATTATAGGGCGTGCACGTACTATATGAAAATAAAATATAATAGAGGTCAGATCAAAATCAGGTAAATCTACAGAACTACGTAAACAGTATAGGGCTTGCACGTACTGTATGAAAATGTAATATAATAGAGGAATACACCCGTCTTTACTTCGATGAAAAAAAGTAAAATCTACGGAGACACCAAAAACGTATAGGGCGTGCACGTACTATATAAAAATGAAATATAATAGAACAATACGCCCTTCCTTAGTTAGATGAAAATGATAATCTACACAGACACCTAAACAGTATATTAAGTACACATACTATATGAAAATGTAACACAATAGATGAATACACTCTTCCTTGATTATATGAAAAGAATGGAAATCTGCAGAGAAATGTAAACCGTATATGGCGGCTAGGCACTGTATGAAAATGAGATATAATACAGGAATATACCCTTCCCCGGTTCAATGGTTCGATAAAAAGAAGGAAAATCTACAGAGGCACGTAAAGAGTATAGTGCGTGTACGCACTGTATGAAAATGCAATAATACAGTGGAATCCACCCTTCTTGGGTTCGATGAAAAGAAGGGAAATCTACAGAGACACGTAAAATGTATAAGTCGTGCACGTACTGTATGAAAATGTAATATAATAGAAGAAGACACCCTTCTTTAGTTCGATGAAAAGAAGGGAAATCTACAGACACGTTAACAGTATACGGCGTGCACGTACTATATGAAAATGTATTATGCTAGACGAATACACCCTTCCTAGGTTAGATGAAAATAAGCGAATTCTACAGAGACAGGTAAACAATATAGGACGCGCACATACTTTATGAAAATGTAATATAATAGAGGAATACACCCTTCTTTGGTTCGATGAAAAGAAGGGGAATCTACAGAGACACGTAAAAAGTATAGTGTGCACGTACTATATGAAAATGTAATATAATAGAAGAATACACCCTTCTTTAGTTGGATGAAAAGAAGGGAAACTACAGACACGTAAAAAGTATAGGGCGTGCACGTACTATATGAAAATTAAATATAATATAGCTTTAGCTTGATAAAAAGGAGGGAAATATATAACGAGATACGTAAACAGTAGGTATAGGACGTGCATTTACTATATGTGTGTGTTTTGTTTCTTTAACGTCGGCCTATTTCCGCGACTATGGCCAATCACCGATGCCAGGAGCAGTTTCACCTCACTATCCTGAAAATTTTGCCGAATCCCTGCCTTTCTGTAAGGAGGGTTTGGATCTTTAACGTGCCCAACATCGCATGGACACGGTACCGACGGCTTTACGTCCCCTTCGAAGGGCGGAACGTGCAGACATTCAACTTTCTCAAATACAATGCCAGAACCTCGGTTGATGTTAATGTTACAGTTTGTGTTACAGTGAAAGGAGTACCCTGAGATTGAACCCAGTACCCTTCGGTTCAGAGGCACACATTCTTACCCCTAAACCACCAAGGTTCTCATTTACTATATGAAAATGAAATATGATAGATGAACACACCTTGATTTAGCTTGATATAATTTGACAATGTAACTACAAAAGACACAATGTCAACAATGCATTCGTTGTTTTAAATTTAATTACTTGCTGCTGCAACAGGTTAGGTAACCGCGCTATAAAAAATTATTAGATAAAACCAACTTATATAACTTCAGGTGAATTAAAAGTGTTGGAAATAACAGTTTCAGCTTTTTATTACAGTGCAGTATTTTCTAATAACTTTCCAAAATCGGAAAATAAATGAATAAATATTATTGAGTTGTGTCGCCTATACTTAGAAGTTTAATTTGGGGAACCCAATTCATCACAATGCAGTTTTTAGGCCTGACAATCATTTTGCTAACAAAGTCAGCTGAATAAACTTATATATATATATATATATATATATATATATATATATATATATATATATATATATATATATATATATATAAATATATATATATATATATATATATATATATATATATATATATATATATATTTCAACAACACACCACGAGGGCTTACAGCCTAAATACTATCGTACCGTGGGTGTCGACAAGGAGGAAAGAGGCACCTTGTTAATTCTGGACTTGACGGTTTGGAGGTTAGGAGGAGAAAGAAAAACATGTGCCGGCAAAGAATTCCACAACTTGGAAGTCCTCGGGACAAAAGAGCGGGCATAACAAGATGTTCTATGTCTGGTGACCTGGACAGGAAAAGGGTGCATTCGCTCTGTTCCCCTGGTAGATCTATTGGAGGCAGCAGGTGGAGGAACTATGGAAGAAAACACCTCTGAGCAGTGCCCGTGCAGATATCTATAAAAGAGGAGATAGAGAGAGATCACCAACGGCATGTCGGTGGGTAAGGGATGGCAGCCTTTGGGTGAGGGTAAGGTCACCGATGAGACGTATAGCTCTCTTCTGAGAGGAGTCCAAGATAGCGAGGGTAAAAGAGGCAGCGGTACCACAGATGTGGGAGCAGTATTCGAGGTTTGGCCTTAATTGTGAAGTATATAAGGTATAGAGATTAGCTGGTGGAAAGTATTTGCGAGGCCCGAAGGGGAAACCTAATTTCTTAGCAGTCGCTTCTGCAATTGATGTGACATGTTGGTGCCAATTGAGATTTTGATCCACAGAAATTCCAAAAAGTGAAAAGGACTCATTACTTTGAATACCTTGGTTGTTAATTGTGATAGGTCTCGGGCTGGTGTATCTCTTATGAGAATGCAAGACTGAGATTTGATGGAGTTGAATTGTACAATATTTCTACTTCCCCAGCCTAATATTTTTTGGAGATCCACAGAGACATGAGTGTGCAATCCTCATCTAATTGGGTTGAAGAGACAGGCTTAGAATATTGTATATTTGAGTGGAGACTGCTGTCGTCCACGTAACTGTGAACTGGGTTGGATGTGCTAGAGATGAGGTCATTGAGGTGGAGAAGAAACAAAGTAGTGGCTAAAGCCGAACTTTGAGGAAATCCTGCATTAATTGGATTCAGTTTAGAGGAATGGCCTACCACGACAACAGAAATGTTCCGGTTGGAGAGTAAATTTGCTGTCCAGGTACAGAGTGGTGGTTGACCATATGCCGGAAGTTTCTTAAGCAGCGCTGCGTGCTAGAACTGGTCGAAAAATTTTAGTCATTCGGTGTTTATATACTTTTCCATCAATTTATAGACGACAGAAAGGAGAGAAATAGGCATGTAGTTGCTAGGAAGCGCTTTTGATCCTTTCTTGGGGACGGGTTGTAGTCGAGCAGTTTTCCAGTTACTAAGGAATATGCCTCTATTGTAAGATGTCTGAAACAGACGAGTCAGCACAAGAGCAAGTTCGGCAGCGCATTTTTTGAGAGGAATGGCTGGGATCTCGTCAAGGCCAGAGGCTTTCCTGGTTTTAAGAGAAGAGAGCATATTTCGTATCTTTTTAGTTTTGAAAATGATATCCGTCATTTTATGCGCGTCACTAGGGACTTTTGGTGGTTTAACATTTGGAGGTGAGTTGATAGTAGAATTGCCGGCGAACAACGACGCAAAAAGTTCAGCCTTTCCCAGGGCGGTAGAAGCAATTTCATCTCATGAAACAAGAGGTGGGAACGTGCTCTTGCAGAAATTATTCCCAATAGATTTAGCAAGAGTCCAGAAGGGTTTGCGACCGTTTGGGCTTGAGAGAACTTTGTTTTTGATGTGGTTATTAAACGAGGTTTTTGCCTCAGAAAGAAGGCGGACATAGCGGTTTCTTGCGTCGTTAAATCCTTGACGTTTTTCTTGACTGGGACTACGTAGAAGCGTTTTTTGAGCTCTGACCTTTTTTAAGTCTGGCCTTGTCACAGGATTTAGAGAACCAGGGCTTTTGAGTGGCTGAAGAAGTTTTCTGTGTACGTGGAATAAATAATTACATGCCAGCTTGGATAATTTTGGTGACATTTTGTGAGATATCAGAGGGGTCAGGATGAGAGAAGCAGACAGACGCCAATGGAAATGAGAAAGAGTTATCCCGCATTTCTTCCAAGTTCGCGAAGTTGTAGTGCCAAACGATACATGGGTGTGTGACCTCGGGTTGCATTGCGCAGGAAGCAGTGACAATTCCGTCGTCTGAGCGACCAAGTGGCGCGGTGACTGATGTCTTATAGCATTTAGATTTTTTAGTAAGAAGGAGTTCCAAGGTCTTTGAACCTACCTATTCCTTGTAATGGACATTGAAGTCACCAAGGATAGTGACCTCGGAGGAAGGATCTTCAGAAATCATATGGTCAGTTTTTTCAGAAAGGTAGTCAAAGAGCTGGACAAAATTGTTGTCAGAAGGTGACCGGTAAATGCAAGAGATGAATTTAGTTGCAGCCCTGAGAGAGAGAGCGTTTCATCCAAAGTATGTCTTTTCTTCCAGCTTCTACATTGGGAAGTCTGGTGCAGGGTAGATTGCTACGGACATATGCGCACACACCTCCATGCAATCTAAAGAAAGTAAGGAGATCATGCCCCGGGAAATTTAGATGATTAGTGGCTGTTTTGGCACTGATTTGGGTTTCGGTGAGGAAGAGGAGTTGGGGCCTATTAGCCTGGAGGAAACGGTGGACGGAGTTCGGGTTAGAATTTAGGCCACATATATTCGTGAAGGATATGTTAAATCGTGATGCCGGACCCCTCTGCACACCTCTGCCCTGGAGATCCGAATGGGGGGGGGGGGGGGGGTATTTTATCTCCGGAATCTTATGTAGAGCCATCATCATTTTTGTTTTTAAGGGAAACCGACTGATACACCAGGACCGGAAACGTACGTTGGGACTTCACCGGCCCCTTGATGTAAGTGGTGGTACCTCCTCAGGCGTGAAAAAATCCTTTACTATCACGTAAAGGAAGAGTTTGCTACCACCTGCCCCTGATTAGTCGCCTCTTACGACAGGCAGCAGTTACCTTAGGCCTATTCTTTTAGTTAGTCTTGGACCCACAGGGGACTAGTGATATCATTAAATGTGTTAATCCATATGCTGTGTATCTATTTCTAATGTATCTACAAAAAAATTTCTTGTTTTTAAACCTTATTTTAAAATATTTGTGAAACAAAGCAGTGTCTATATTTTACAGATATTTCGTCACGGTGACAGAACCCCAGATTCTTGGTCTACCTATCGATTGGACCTTTATAAAAATGTAACATATAAGCCTTATGGTTATGGCCAACTAACAAAAGTAAGTACTAGTGCTAATGTTTATAAATAAAATACTCCAAGATCAAGAATAAAATCAATCACTAAACAGCAAAAAATTGTTTTATAAAAATTTGAATTTACCTAGAAGCTGTATAAAATGCTAAGCACACTTGGAGAAACCAAATCACCTTAACACATTTTGCAAAACCTGACGATAGTTTCACTAATCAAGTTAGCGTGATCAGAGAATGAATAATTAGAAATATCTTCTATCCACAACTCTATTTATATTATTCTGCAGGTAATCAGTGACTAACGATTTATGGAGGCACAACGACACCAAAATTAACATATTTCGTTTAGCGGAAATATTTTTATTCTTTTATTATCTATCGGACGTGCCTCTGCCGGTATTTATTTTATAAAGTAATCTATCCGAAGACTGCCCATAAGCGGCGGAGCGAGATTCATACAGTTTTTATTATTACTATATATAATAATAATTATAATATAATATAATATAATGTTTATTCACCAAAATTACATTCATTATGACAAACCAAATAATACAAAATGAGCCAAACAATAGGTAAAGTTAAATAAACATGATAACACCCATAAAGGAAAACCTGCATATGGGTTAGATTCTTATATATATATATATATATATATATATATATATATATATATATATATACTTTTTAAGGCGGTTAGCTGTCCTGGTTGTCCAACATTTTTTAATTAATTTTAGATTCTACTCATTGACGAGGTGATTATTATACCAAATATGTCGGACGACGGAAGATCTATCTATAGCAGCGTATCTTAGTTGTCCTAAATGTTTTTTTGAATTTAATTCCAATAGATCTTCTCCTTTGTCCGACGTATTTAAGATCACAATCCTTACAACTTATTTCATAAATTCCCGACACTTTGGCCGTACTATCCTTGTCTTCTGAGTTAGCTAGCATGTTTTTAAAGTATTTTTTGTCGAAAATGTAAAAAAATTTTTAAATGCTATATAGACTGCTCGTGATTCGAGGTTCAAATGATATGCAAACAAAATTTTTTCGGCTTTCTCTCGTCTAAAAGTCGTTGACATTTTCTTTGTTTTCTGTTTGTTAGTTAATTTCTCTACTAGGCAAGCAGTGTATCTGTTATATTTAGCCAAGTGCTTAATACACTTTAATTCTTTGGTGTATATACTTTTTATTGAATTTTCTTTAAAAAAATTAACTAATGAGGAGATCCCGACTTTTGAATTTTGAAAAAATTTCTTCAAATGAGCACTAATTAGGACTTTGAGAACACATATCCGAGGTCAGTTTCAATTTTTTATGTATATATATATATATATATATATATATATATATATATATATATATATATATATATATATATATATATATATATATATATATATATATATATATATATATATATATATATATATATATATATATATATATATATATGTCACACCGATAACTCAAGCAGGCAACGAAATAGCAGACAAACTAGCTAAAGAATCTATCGAAAGTCCAAACAAAATAATAAACTGGATTACTGCTGATGATGTAAATAAAAAAATTAAATTTGAAATAAGGGAAACGTGGGAAAGTGATTGGCATGAGTTTGTTAACAAAAACAACTAACCGATATACACTTATTCATCCAATGTTGCCTAAAAAAATTCCACACATTGACGAATTTATTATGCCAAGGTACTATACTACTATAATTACCAGAATGAAGCTGAATCACGGCTGCTTTCCACAACACGTACATAAAATAGGCATTAGTAACAATCCTTATTGTACATGTGACAACAGTTACCTAGGAACTTTAGAACACCTCATGTTTCAGTGCAGTTTGTATAACCCGATACGTAAACAACTCTGGAAAGAACTCAAAGATGCAGGAGTAGAGTTTCCTGTGAACTTAGCCACACTTATTTGTACAAATAGCCTCAAAATCTATAATATGCTTATAAAATTCATTCGGCATACAAAAATCAAAATTTAGTTTTGCTATTTCTCTATATGTGTATTTTAGTATTAGCCTTAGTTAATAATAATATTAATATAAATTTAGTTTTCCTATTGTCTCACCTATTGTTTTTTATCCCATGTCATTAGCTGTCCAGTGTTGTTTGTTTAAAAAAATGCCCTGAAGGACACCTGGGCGAGAAGCGAGTATCCTATGTTTCTATCCTTAATAATAAGTAAGAACACAAACATTTATATTTTGCCAAAATCGATATGTTAGAAGATAAATATTGCTTATGCTATAGCCATTTAGAAATAGTCATACTCTGTAAGAGCTTACACATAAAGGTACGTCTATCGCTTTAACCCTCCCTATTGCTGTAAGTATTGATATCCATCCTGCAAATTATAAATATATTTGAAGGAGAATCGCTTTTTATAACAATGTATAGATATAACAATGGTACAAATTTACTGCAGAGTTTTGTGGCTAATGGACGTAATGTCCGAAGCCAATTCCTTCCACACACACACCGATAACTCAAAAAATAATGGGCAGATTTTGATCAAATTTGGTGAATACCTTCCTTTTGCCAATGGCTTGGATAAGTTCGTTAGCCAGGAAAATCTCCTCAGTGAAAATAGATTAAACATTGATTTGTTTAAATTTGACAGACGGATTCCCCCGGTCAGTATCAGTTCTGAGCTGATCTTAAATGTATGGAATTTCTACCACGAAATTATAATGCATGTTTGTAAGAAAATAAATTCGGGACTCAGCAAGTGCGTTATGGTATCGAATTTTTATTGTATGCCTCAAATTTGAATAGCTCAAGTTGCTATTAATCTATAAGGTTCGTTGGCCATAAAACTAGTTTTTTAATTTTATTTTCGAAAAAATTTGACCAATTTTCAAACAGTAAAGTTATTTTCATGAAATATGGTACATTTTTTCTACTATATATGTTATACTGGTAACTAAATTTGATGTATGCTTTCTTAAAAAAAACACATATTTACTGTTTAAAACATTTTAATGAAAATTCACTATTATAACGCACTTGCTGCGTTCAGACTTTTCTTAATGGTAAATGAATTAACCTGTTTACTAAAAAACTCAGACTAGCCATTTTTCTGTATTTAGATCAGATTTTGAATATTTTTAAATTTATTTAATTTATTTTTATTAGGGAATTTTCGGGTAATGTTCTTTTAATAGAGAATTTTCTTATAAATAAATTTAATAAATTTTCGTTGAAGAAACATTCGTTAGGAATTTTGGCGTGAAATGTTTTCTGAATTCCGTAAAAAAAATTTTTTGCAAATTTTCATGCCAATTTTTTTGGGTGTTTCGTCAAAAATATCTTGACAGGTGGGTAAATAGCTTGAAGAGTTTCGTTGGCCAGGAAAATGTGACCAGTTTTTTCGGAAATATTTTAGGTTAATTTTCGGAATATTTTTATACATCTTCAAACAGTAAAGTTATTTTCATGAAATGTGTTACATTGTTTCTAATATATAGGTTGGGGTTAAGGAGTCGCGGGCCAAAGGACTCCAGGGGGCAAGCTGAGGAAGTGGAAATAACAACATAAACTCCCGATGAAGCTTTCCCCAAGACCGTCATGCGCGGTAAAAATCCGCATCCTGCACGAGGTGACCCTGCTAATAACTAAACATGACGGATCTAGACAAGGAGGTCGAACTAAACTCCCCCAATCTACGGTGTCACGTGACCCGTGCCTATGGATGGATGGCACCAGGGCGATGGTGTCGTGAACGGAACCTCTGGAGTACCAGGCAACCCTCCAGAGTAACCCGCCTTGCACCACACAGGGGGTTCTGATGGTGTGGACAGTATTTCCCCCATTCTCGTGGGAACAACATGAAGATTATAAATACATATAAAACCAAAACCAATGAGGCTCGAGGAGTGGCTCCGGCTACAGACTTGAGCCTTGAGTCTATCCCGGAAACGGAGACGAGGCAGGGTGCGGCAGCGGACTCTGGAGGTCCCACGACCGGCGTAGATACGGGGGATCAGGGGGTAGCTTCGGCCAGAGACCTGTCCCCGACACCCAAGCTGGAGGCTGGGTCCCACCGGAGGGCGGCGAGCTCCGCGGACTCCGGGGGCCCCTCCACCAGTGAGGACTCTACTGTTAGAGTAGAGGGACTGCCCCGGCAGTCCAAGCGTCTTTCCGGGGCGCAAAGAAAGTAGCTCCGGAGGGCGCAAAAAATGGCGGACGGGACCTGGACGGTCGAGAAACCTGTAAAGGCGCAAGAGGGGAGTGCGGGTCAGAAGAGGACGCGCTCGAACTCTAGCACGCCCACTACAGACAGACGTTCCAAAAGGGCCAGGGTGCCTGTAAAGGCGCAAGAGGAGAGTGCGAGTCGGAAGACGCCGCGCTCTGGCTCTAGCACGCCTACTACAGACAGACCTCCCAAAGGAACTAAGGCCGGAACACCGGCGCAGACTGGCTCTTACAGGGAGGCTGCGGAGGGCCTCGGGATGGCGGTGATTGACAGACGCCATCCTGAGGTCACGCTAGACCAGGGGAAGGCGGACCTGATCCAGGCTGCGGTGGTAGCTGCAGTGGACTCTCTTCAGGAAGGGGAGAGCCCGCCTCAGTTCCACCGGACGCGCCTGACGGGGGGCATCCTCTGGATAACCTGTGCCGGCCCGCAGTCGCGGGACTGGCTGCGGAAAACGATCGGGGGCCTCGGTCAGATTTGGGAGGGGGCGGACTTGACAGCCGTCGAGCCCAAGGAACTCCCAAAGAGACGCAAGGTCCTCGTACGGATCCCTGACACCGTCCCGCAGGAGACGGTGATCAGCAGACTTAAGATCCAGAACCCTGAACTGGGGACGCAACACTGGTCGGTTCTAAGCAGGAAGGCAGAGGAGAAAGGACAGACGCTCGCCTTCTCGATCGACCCGACATCTTACAGAGCCCTTGAAGGAACCTCCTTCAAGGCATTCTGGGGCATGGGAAGGGTTAGCTTCCGCCCACTGGGGAAGCAATTAAGGGTTAATGGGACTTAGGTTCCTTCAGGTCAACCTCCAACACAGTAGGGCAGCCACGGCCGGACTACTAATGGCTCTGAGGAACACGGATGTGGCCCTCATCCAGGAACCGTACTCCTACAAAGGAGAGATCAAGGGACTCGGCGGAGCTAATGGAAAGCTCATCTACAGCAGGTCCAGCGAGAATCCGAGGGCCTGCATTTTTGTCAGGGAAGGGATAGAGTTTCTCCCTCTAATGAATTTCTGTTCCAGGGACCTGGCAACGATCAAAATCCGATGTGGAGGAGCGGATGGGCTGAGGGACATTACTGTCGCGTCAGCCTATCTGCCAGGGGACAGCACGGACCCTCCTCCACCCAACGAATTGGAGCAGCTGATGGTGGGTAGCAGAGCAGGTGGATGGCAGACCATCATCGGCATGGATGCGAATGCGCACCATGAGTTGTGGGGTAGCTCGGACACAAACTCTAGGGGTGAGGCACTTTTACAATTCTTTATGAAATTTAATTTAGACATATTGAATAGAGGTAATAAACCGACATTCGTCACAACACGGCGTGAGGAAGTTTTAGACCTAACAGTTTCCACCCAGTTTCTGGGTGACTTTGTTAAAAGCTGGTCTGTGTCTGGGGAAGTGAGTAGCTCAGACCACAGATACATCCGGTTTGAAATCGCCAAAGTCGAAAGAGAAACGGTATGGTACCGGGACCCCCGCAAGGCGGACTGGGAAGCCTACAGGGCAGACCTAGCTGTGGAACTGCGGGGGGTTGAGAGGGCCATAAGGGATTCAATAGACCTCGAGATTGCAGCAGTCCAATTGCGAGACGCAATTACCTCGGCCTATAACGCCAACTGCCCCCTGAAAATGAGGGTGTCCACCAGGAACGTCCCATGGTGGAACGAGGACCTCAGGCAAAGGAGGACGCAGGTTCGTAAGCTGTTTAACGCGGCCAAAAGGTCGGGAGCATGGGATGAATATAGACAGGCCCTATCGACCTATAACAAAAGACTGAGGGACGCCAAGAAGGAGTCGTGGAGGAGGCACTGCGAAGAAGTGGAAAACACGTCCGAGAGTGCTCGACTACACAAGATCCTGTCTAAGGGCCCTCAGACTAACATAGGCTCCCTTAGAACACCCACGGGAGGCTTTACAAGCTCGGGGGAGGAAACTATGGAAATTTTACTCCAGACGCACTTCCCCGGCTGTAACATAATAAACCAATCACCTCCGGACTGGGAACACTCAGAAATAGAGGCGCCTTATAGGCGGGCATCTAGAGTAGACTGGACAGTCGCTAAAGAGGTGGTTACCTGGAGCAAAATCAGATGGGCCATTAACAGCTTTAAGCCATACAAATCGCCGGGATTTGATGGAATAATGCCCATCATGCTCCAACAGGGGATAGATATACTGGCGCCGGTGCTTACCCTCATTATGAGGGCCAGCCTGGCTCTGGGGTACATTCCGAGGGCATGGAGACTGGCCAGGGTTGTATTTATTCCTAAACCTGGGCGTCCAACAGACCAGGCAAAGTCCCTGAGGCCAATAAGTCTCATGTCCTTCTTGCTGAAAACAGTGGAAAAACTGCTCGACCGGCACATTAGGGGCGGTGTACTGGAAGCATATCCTCTACACTGCGGACAATATGCATACAGAGCAGGATTCTCAACAGAAACAGCACTGCACCAACTGGTGCTGAAACTAGAGAATACGCTGGAGAACAAGGAGGTGGCGCTGGGGGCCTTCCTAGACATAGAGGGGGCCTTTAGCAACACCTCGTTCGGATCGGTTCTGGCAGCTGCCCGGGAGCGTGGAATAGAGGAGACCTGCTGCAGGTGGATCGGTTCCATGCTCAGGGACAGGGCGGTGTTCACCACACTCGCGGGAGGGACTCTGCTGGCGGGGGTCGCGGCGGGGTGTCCGCAGGGGAGCGTTCTGTCTCCCTTGCTCTGGTGTCTAGTCGTGGACGGCCTGCTGGGGAGGCTCTCGGGAGGGGGGTATGAGGTACAGGGCTATGCGGACGACATTGTCATCATAGTCCGAGGAAAGGTCACACAGGCAGTGTGGGAGCGTATGCAGACTGCACTGAAAGTGGTGGAAGGGTGGACGGTTGATCAAGGGCTCGGGGTGAGCCCCGAGAAAGCAACCGTCGTGCCGTTTACGAGGAGGAGGAAGTGTGAAAGCCACAGAACTCTCACTCTATACGGTAGGAGCGTTCCAATGGCCAGGGAGGTAAAATATCTTGGGGTCGTATTGGACTCTAAGCTAACCTGGAATGGTCACATTGGAAAAATACTGCGTAAGGCAGTCATGACCTTAGCCGTCACTAGGCGGCTATATGGAAAAACGTGGGGACTAAGACCTAGTATGGCCCACTGGCTGTACACAAGGGTGGTCAGACCATCGTTAACATATGCGGCACTGGTCTGGTGGCCTAAGGTGACACAATCCAGTGCCAAACAAAAACTAGGCAAGATCCAAAGGATGGCTTGCCTAGGCATCACAGGGGCCATGTCTTCAACCCCAACAGCCGCCATGGAGGTGTTGCTGGATCTACCCCCCCTACACTTCGTTATTATGGGAGAGGCCAGGCTAGGACTATACAGACTAGCCTGCAATGGTAGACTGAAGATCAACCCAGGCTTCAGGGGCCACTGCAAAATTCAGGAGATCGTGAAGGAACCCATGCTTGAAATGAGGTCAGACTTCGCGAGCCCGCGAATGTGCAGGGAAAACAACTTCACAGTGGAAATCCCTGATCGCGGGGCATGGCGGGAGGAGACACCGGGCATACCACGGGACGCGCTCGTCTGGTTCACGGACGGATCTGGCGGGGAGCGTGGGACGGGGGCAGGTGTTTACTCGGAAGGACCGAGGATAAGTCACAGTATTTCCCTCGGAGCCCATGCAACGGTGTTTCAGGCCGAGATGTACGCCATCCTGCACTGTGTGCGGGAGAACAAGAGGAGGGGCTACACCAACAAGCGGATCCTCATAGCCACAGACAGCCAGGCAGCCCTTAAGGCACTAAGTAGCCCAAGGGTAAATTCCTGGCTGGTGAGTGAGTGCCGAGACGAGACGAGCGACCTGGCTGGGCAGAATGAGGTGACCCTCATCTGGGTGCCGGGTCACTCGGGGGTCAAAGGCAATGAAGAAGCTGACAGTCTCGCAAAGAGGGGGTCAGCAGAACCATTTATGGGACCAGAACCGGCTCTGGGCGTGTCAAAGAGCACTGCCAGGGGAGCCATTAAGTCCTGGGTCAGAAACCAACACAAGGTGTACTGGGCGGACTGTCCAGGGCTCAGACATGGGAAGTCAATAATTGACGGACCCAGTTCAAAGAGAGCTGTGGAGCTGCTAAACCTTAGCAGAGGACAGCTCAGAAACACAACAGGTCTCTTGACGGGACACATGGCCGTCAAGAAACACCTACATAAAATGGGGCGGTTCGAAGGGGACCTCGCATGCAGACTCTGCGGCGAGGGGGAGGAATCAGCCCAGCACATCTTGTGCGAGTGTATAGCTCTGGACCGGAAAAGACAACTGATCTACGGTCACTCTAGACCGGAGACAGAGCAATATAAAACTTCACCCTACCAATCGCTGTGCAGACTAGTTCAAGGCACAGTGATTTTGGAATGGGTGGAGTAAGACTAGGGGTATGCACAATCAACCAAGGGTTGCGGTGCTATCGGGGCGGCAAGGCCGCGGACGAGCCCTGAGGGAACAAAAAAAAAAAAATATATATAGGTTATACTGCTAACCAAATTTTATGCCTGTTCTCTTTAAAAAAAAACACACAATATTTGATATGAAAAACATTTTAATGGAAATTCACTACTACTACTACTACTACTACTAGTACTACTACTACTACTACTACTACTACTACTACGCATTACTCCATACTTATTCCATACTTTTTTTATTATTGTTGTTTCAATTTCGTTTTGTTCTTTTTTTTGTGCACATTTATGTTAATTTTATCTGTACTATAAATTAAACATTATTTTTTACACTGTATCTTCTTGCCCTTGCATGGAGTAGGCTGTTGGTATGCAGCATTTTTATATAAAACGGTTCGGGATTTATTTCAAGATCCTCTGAACATATAAGACAGTTGTACCTAATTTTATTAATTATTTAAATCTACTAATTGTTTTTGTTTGCTTGCAATTATTTTTATTTTTATATTTTAGGTGGGCAAACAAAACATGTTCAAACTTGGTAACTACATTAGGTCAGTTTATGGCAACTTCCTTGGGGACCAATATAATTCGGACACTGTATATGCTAAATCTACCAACTTCAAAAGAACCAAATCGTCACTTCAGTTAGTTTTGGCGTCACTATTTCCTCCAAAACCAGAAGATATGTTTGAGGAAAATTTAGAATGGCAACCCATACCGTTTCTTTACGAAACCGGACATAACGTTTGTAATAAAATATGTGAATGTTCTGAAACATTATTAAATGTTCATAATTTGTAGGAAATCGCAGACTTCTTTTATTTTTGTCTGTATTATTTGCATGAGTACTATAATTATATATTATCGAAGGATTATTATGCCAAAAACATGCAACTCTATGATGAAATAGGCGACCATACTGGCGAAACATTCCGAAATCCAAAGAAACTTTGTACGCTGTATGGTACACTGAAAGCACAGGTATGCAGCATTTTTTTGTTTGATTCTAAAATAGTTTTTTGTTTTGAATGTAAGCTACTACTGCTATGGTTAGTTAGTGTCATCAGAGGATGAAAAATTCTCAGAATTTTTCATCCTCTGATGACGCTAACTTTGTTAGTGAAAGATCGTCAGGTCTTTTTTTAAATGTGGTGTGGTGCTTTGGGTTCTCCAAATGTGCTTATTTGATATTGCTATTAAAATTAACTAATGAATTAACCTTAGTTGTGTTACCTCCTTCAAACAAAAAGCTTAAGCTACAAGAACCGTGGTATATGTGATTGACCTCAGGTGGATATAGATCTGCTCTATAGTGAGGTCACAATTGCCTATAACACCCTACCCTAAAGTAGCTATCTATCAGATTATCTAAGTTATTAAGATTAGCAGCACTTTTTAAGAGGTTGACAGATCAGGTTATAGTTTGATACTCACGTTCTCTTCCTTTGTTTGCTTCGCACTGCCCGGAGTCTTATATTTGTGGGCTCTCCAGACTAGTGCTAGGTTACATAGAAATTTAGATATCTAGAGAATAGTTAGTAAGAAATAAATATTTGCGCTGATGCCAAAAGAAATTGGGGAGGAGTTTCTCTTTAATTAAACAGATATTTTCATATAACAAAATATATAAATTTATTCGTATAGATTAATTTTGGAATAGCAAACAAAATGAAATAAAAATGGTTGGTAAATCTTAGATAAACATTAATTGTGCACAAATAACAATCAGATAAGTAGCAAGAATCTCAAGAGCAAGAAATTATTAATTTACATACATGTACCAAAATAATAGGATAAAGATAGTTGCGTATTACTAAAATGTTACTGTTAATTACTTAGGGTATCGCTCAAAAACAAACGCAAATGATTAGGTAAGTTACTTGACGTCTGTCAATCAATTACTAGGTTTTCTAGTGAACTAACTGGCCAGTTCTTGAGCGAGGCTCCAAAGAAAGAAATCTATTAGTATTTCCCTACGTGAAATCTCTACATTAATTATGAAAACCAAGAGATATTAAAGAGAATGTATAGGTTAGATATTTTACAGAGAAAATTTGCTAATTACAAAATAAAAACTGTGTATTTAAATTTACAAAATTGACAAAATCTTAGAGATTAAACAGGAAATATATAGTTGTGCTGACATCACCTCCCTGACATTATTTCAGCTCAAACTTGATTACGTGATTTTGAAAGTTCAGGTTATTAAAACTTCAGATGTTAAATTTCGGTATGAAAATCTGCTGGTTCAGAGAAAATATTTGTTTTGACTCACCAGTCTTCCGGTACCAAGTTACCTGATGACCTGTGAAGATGCTTTCCAGGTGTGATCAATCATGAATGCCTGACACCGATTCCAGACTCCAATAAGAGCGGAAAACTTAGAGAAAAACGACTGGGACTTCCTATCAGAGATTATTGGGCCGATAGATGTTACTGATCCAATATTACAAGACCATTTGACACCTATGTCGATGTTCCGAATTCACTTGATGGAAACTTTGCAAATCGCAATTAAAACGTGAATTGACTTAAGGTACGATAATAACCAGGAATTCTTTCTGATCACGACAAGAAATCAACAATTCGAAACAAAGAGCCACGAGTTATCTTGCGTTTTTAGGCTGAATACTATGTTTATTTAAACTCGAAAATCACTTGAATTACTCCGAACAATCACTGACAATGATTACTAATAGTACAGATAACAGAAGGAACATTACAACCCCGTTTTAATATAATTTAGTAGCCACCGAAAACTGACGGGAGTTCACCCTATAAAGGCTCAGCAGAGAGTCCTCGCTAATGTGTCGGGTTCTGCAATTCTTAGTCGCTGCACGCAAAAATTCTTACCGTGACCGTTGCTGGCTGTGCGCGAGCTCTTTCTAGCCTCCATTCTTCGCCAGCGCAAAAAAGAACTTGCGCTCTGTCAGAACATAATCTCAACACTGGTCATAATATAAATTTTAGTAATGTTTCTATTTTACACTGTGAAACCTTAAGTAATAAAAGAATGTGTATAGAAGAATTTGAAATTACTTTTAACGAAAATTTAAGAAACTTAAAGAAAGATAATAATTTTAGAAATCATTACCCCTATTTATATTTCCTAGACAAAAACAAATTCAATTAGACAATATTTAGCTTTATATGTCAGTTTGGCACTTTTCGACTTCACTCAAATTCATAAAAAGGTTTTCTTTTCATGCTTGTTATTACATAATTAGTTTAGTAGAACTCATGTTATATGTAAGTATTTTAAACTTTTATATTTTTTCCAAGTAAATTGTAAACTTTTTTTCTTTCCATGTCGTAGTCTTGAGAAAGGAATAAATTTTTCCGAAAGCTCGGCCGATAATAAAGAGTTTTATTCTACAACTGACGGCTTTCCCCCAATTTTTTGATAAATAACACTATTACCGTCACAAAAATTTAATACTATATATATTGCTATGGTATTTATTTTAGTATACCTGCAAATATTTATTTTAGAGCTGAGAACATATATCTTAATCATCAGGTTGGGTTCATTATAATTACAGCTAGCTTCTATTAATTAAAATGCATTAATATGTGCTATTTAAATTCATTTATTGATTTTTACTTGATCAAAAATTAATTTCGCTTTGCACAGATGGCTATACAACAATTTTACTGATTAATTATTAACGAAAAACAATACTTCTGGTTAATTACAATCTGTTATACATTCCATTTAATTCATTACACAAATTTTACGGTGTCTAGGTGACACACATTAAATACAAACAGAAACATTTAAAGCATTCATTACATAAACATAAATTGAAAAATCCTATTAAAACATTCAGGTAACATTATAAATAATTACACAATTACCGGTTAAACATAGATATAACATAAGCAATATACATCGACAATTCCACAGAGATCACAGTCTCTATCTGTTCATTTCAAGCAAATTTTTGCTTATTGAAATTTATTGGCACTCAATCTTTAATTGGTGCTGTTGAAATGGTGAAATTCAAACCGCACTGATCAATTTAGGAAAAGAAAACACTTACTGAAACATTTTCCATTGGATTATATATTGTTTTTCCATTATTACTGTCCATTATTAATTATTATTATTTTTCTAATTTGTCCATGCCATATTTTACTGCCCATTTATTGATTATTAATGGATTTAATTTATTAACATGTTGATATATTCCATATTCGTAGCACTCTGGAGGTTTTTTATAATCTCCCTTCGATGCACTCTGGAATCTCTTATGTCAACTTACATAATGATGACGATGATCACCTGATCTGGTGAAATGATGCCGATGAATTCACTTGATGAAAAGACCCCGGATACTCCCGGACTGTTGCTTTTATTAACTTTCTTACAGGTGAAAAAACGCTATTGTTCTTCAAACCACCTGTGTTTGAGCTTTCCGTCAAACCTTTAGTGTCTTTCTACGTTTTTTTCTTGCGCGCACATATACCTTAATACTACATAAAGTTTTGTTTTTACAAATGACCTCTGCTCTTTTAATACATCGAGCCTTTAGGTAGCTTGGTCATACCTATTTTTACACACAATAAATCAACAGAATTGCATTTATTAGCTACAATCTCATTCTTCCTACAAAAACTGAAGCATTGTTCTTGGTTTTTACGGATATTTCTAGAATATAATTTTTTTTTATTGCTCGAATGAAACAACATCGAGGGTTGCTACATGGGTCACTGACATTCATGTCGGGCGTTGACATCTCATGCTACACTCTTTCGTTGCTACATTAGGGTGTATACATTTATTTTAGATATACTAGGATGTATAAATTTTCCGTTTTCCCATTAAAATTTCGTAATCTTTTCTATTATTTGCTATCTATAGCAATATATATATATATATATATATATATATATATATATATATATATATATATATATATACATTTTAACTGCCCATGGAAATGGGTTCCAGAAGCCCTAATTCGCACTCATTGGAAAAAAAATTCCGAAAGTCTCACCATAGATAACTTTCTATTAGTGAATTTTCGTAATGAAAATTCACTAATAAAAAAGAGATCAAAATGCAAGCGAATCTATTTAATTTATTGCTGTATTCTACATTAACTGAACACGACATTTTAAGCTAGGTTCATACGCACGCGAATTACGAAAATCGAATTGGTTTATTTTAAACAATATCGTAATATTATTTAAAATGGACCAAGACCAGTTTCGCAATTCGCAAGTGTATGAACCAAGCTTTAGACGAAGTGGAATGTAATTTCGGTAAATTTGCAGTTTACTGCACTGATGGTTTTTAAAAAGTCTTTTAAGAAACATGCTTAAAAATCCCCACAAGATAAATTTGTTGAAAACAACCCCCAAGAAAGCTAAGGGACCAAGAATGAATAGGAGTTCTGGGCAAGGGGTAAATATGAGCGTAAAATGCTGAAAGAACCACTTAGTCAGACTTTCAAAAGAGGCGTTTTTCACATTCTGGAGATTTTTTTTTATCTCAACAACACACCACGAGGGCTTACAGCCTAAATACTATCGTGCCGTGGGTGTCGACAAGGAGGAAAGAGGCAGCTTGCTGATTCTGGACTTGAAGGTTTGGAGGTTCGGAGGAGAAGGAAAAACATGTGCAGGCAAGGAATTCCACAACTTGGAAGTTCTCGGGACAAAAGAGCGGGCATAACAAGATGTTCTATGTCTGGTAAGTAAAAGCGTGCATTCGCTCTGTTACCCTGGTACATCTGTTGGGGGCAGCAGGTGGAGGAACTATGGAAGAAAGCTCCTCTGAGCAGTGCCCGTGCAGATATCTATAAAAGAGAGAGAGGTTACCAACGGCACGTCGCTGGGCAAGGGATGGCAGCCTTTGGGTGAGGGTAGGTTCACCGATGAGACGTATAGCTATCTTCTGAATGGAGTCCAGGATAGCGAGTGTAGAAACGGCGGCAGCACCCCAGATGTGGAAGCAGTATTCGAGGTTTGGGCTTATTTGTGAAGTATATAAAGTATAGAGATTAGCTGGTGAAAAGTATTTGCGAGCCCGGAAGAGGAAACCTAATTTCCTAGCAGCCGCTTCTGCAATTGATGTGACATGTTGGTGCCAATTGAGATTTCGATCCACAGAAATGCCAACAAGTGAAAAGGACTCATATTGCTTTGGATAACTTGGTTGTTCATTGTGATGGGCCGTGGGCTGGTGTATCTTTTATGATAGAGAAAGCAATACTGAGATTTGGTGGGGTTAAATTGTACAAGATTTCTACTTCCCCAGTCTAATTTTTTTTTGAGGTCCACGGAGACAGAACCCTCCATGAGTTTGCGATCCTCATCTAATTTCGCCAAAGAGACAGGCTTAGAATATTGTATATTTGAGTGGAGGGTGCTGTCGTCCGCGTAACTGTGAACTGGGTTGAATGTGCTAGAGTGGAGGTCGTTGATGTGGAGAAGAAACAAAGTAGGGGCTAAAGCTGAACCTTGACGAACTCCTGCATTAATTGGATATAGTTTAGAGGAATGGCCATCCACGACAGCAGAAATGCTGCGGTTGAAGAGGAAGTTTGCTGTCCAGGTACAGAGTTTTGGTGGTAGCCCATAGGCCGGATATTTATTAAGCAGCGCTGCGTGCCAGACCTGGTCGAATGCTTTGGATATGTCTAAAGCAACAGTCTGGGATTCACCGTGTAGTTCCATAGACTTGTTCCAAGAATGGGTGACAAAGGAAAGGAGGTCGGCAGTTGATCTGCGCTGACGGAATCCATACTGCCTGTCGTGGATTAGACTGTGTTTTGCATGAAATTTTAGTAATTCGGTATTTATATACTTTTCCATCACTTTAGAGATTACTGAAAGGAGAGAAAGAGAGAAAGAGAAAGAGAAATACCTCCTTTAAACCCTGATACACCGCGCAAGACTCATAGTTACCACAGTTTCCGTAACTTTCTTGAGGGTTGCGTCCCAAAAATTTTTCTTGTGCTTTATGCTTTGAAGGTGGCTGTATGCATGCACAAGGAAACAAGAATCCCCGTGTTTTTGGGTGAGGGGTCAGAAATCTCCTTCGTCCTGTAGGTTCTTCGTTCCTTTCTTCATGCATACGATCACGCTAATTGCATGAATCACAGGATTTTTTTATGTTCAGCTTTCTAGTGTATTTTTTGTTGAGTAGGTATATTTCCTGTTTATCAATTGCTTTGTTTGAGTCTCGTATCTAAATTAATGTATGAATATTTATGTTAGAGATCATGTTTTTCTTAACCTTATTTTTTGCGGTTTCCAATTAAATAAAGTAATTTTTTATAACTTTTATTATACGGCTAAATCCCTATAATATATTATGTATTATTCTTATCAAAATTTACTACAATACCGTACTTGCTGCGTCCCGTACTTTTTATTTACGTCCATTGCTTTCTTTATTTACTTCAGGAGGATTATGGATTGGTTCTCTCCGAATGGACAAAAAGATACTACCCGGAGATTCTCCTCGAAGAATGCTATAAATATTTTGATGCGATTGCACCAACGAAAAAGTTAAAACGACTCTCTGCAGGTAATGAATCTAAGGAAGTATTTATTATATTACTGCTAAATTGACTTTTTATTTAATTTATTTAACCATTTAATAATTTTTTTGTATTCTGTATTTATTCTTGCAATTACGCACGTGTGTTTCTCAAAATTTCCAGTTATTGACGTTAGTATGGTACTTCCGGTTATACCGGAAGTAGACGTCAACTTTCTTATTTTAAATGTAAGATGGTGTTTTTTACAGATCTAGATTGCTCGTCAAATTTTATGGTAGGTTTCAATCGAGATAATTGACTTTTTTCAAAAATTTCTTAAAAAACATTGTCACATTTACACACCTGTAGCTCTCTTATTTTTCAACCTGAAGAGTTGAAATTTTAAAGTGCAAATTCTAAGATGCCACAAAATATTTGGATTTTACTAAAGCTAGTACAAGTTAGACACGGTGTCCGAAATAGACCAGTTAATCGTGAAAAATTTAAAACCTAATAACTCTATTATTTTAAATAGAACATATATTTTATATTTATAACGTTAGTTCACGTACTTTTTATTGTTCTTTCGATTGGTATCAGCATTCCCTATACCTAAGTCCCACCATAACTCACTTGCCGCGTCCCGGGTTTTTTTTCTTACCAGCATGCATTATATTTCGATGGAAAATGCAAAAATGCAATAAGATAAGGCGTGTTCTATTTAAAAAAATGCATCACCTACGAACTATGGACCACCCTGTGATTGTAGAAATAATTTTTTAAGATGTAGCTCAAGACTCAATGTTTTTCGTATCTTGTATAATAACGGATATCTTGAGTCTAATTTCATTTTTTACGAAAATTCGACAAAATTTATATATCACTAAACGATAAACTCTAGCTAAAACTACTGCCAAAGCATCGGAGAAAGTGTCTATTTGAAATGAATTTTCTGGAAATATTTTAGTAAAATTAAGGACAATGACGGTTAAAGCTAAGACTTCAGGCTTTGAAAAACAACTTCTGCAAAATCCGTATTTGGTTCAGATTCTTTGTCTGAAAATTGCAAATTTTGACATTTTAAATCGCTACTTTAACGTTTTAAGATAAAATATTTAAAATATTTTTGCTGCTACTTCTTGACCTTTTTGCGTCAAGAAAATTTAACCGTTGTATGTAAAATTCAATTCTTCTTGAGATATTTTCTTTCAATAGCTCGTATTAGTTTCAGGTTCTTTGCCTAAATGTTGCCAATTTTGACGCTTTACATCGCGATTTTGACGTTTTGAGGAAAACCCTAATTTATTTTTCTTGAAATGCCCATAACTTTTTTGTCTTTCAACTTACATAGCTAAGTTTGGTAGGTAATTTACCTATAATGATATAAACCCATGTGCCAAATTTGGTTGAGCTTGCTTTGTTATTTCCGGAAATATAATTTTTTCTCTAAAAAAAAACAAAATTTTCCGGGAAAACCTGGTCCGATTTTCCTGGCTCACAAACTTATCCAAGCCACTTACAAAAGGAAGGTACCATATTTAATCAAAATCGGCCCATTATTTTTTGAGTTATCTGTGTGATACTTACATACATATATATATATATATATATATATATATATATATATATATATATATATATATATATATATATATATATATATAAAAATTTAAACTGGCCCCGAATATGCATTCTAGGGGGCCTAGTTGCGCTCATTTGAAGAAATTTTTTCAAAATGTTCAAAAGTTGGGATTTCCTCATTAGTGAATTTTCTAAAAGAAAATTCACTAATTAGGAACTATGAAATACATTTGAATACTATTATATAAATTAGACTGTCTCAAAAATCTAAGTAAACAGTTTACATTAGTAAAATTTAGATTTAAAATTTCAAACAAATTTCTTTCACCAAAATTTTCAAATCGTGGGCGTATAAGGGACAAGAATGTCAAAAATTGAAATTGGTCGGTCACAGTGCTCACAATAAGGGCGTTACTTTCGATTTAAGAGATAACCATGTGTATGTAGAGAGTGGCCAATTCGGTTCTTTGTATTACAGGCTTTCTTTTGAAGAAAATAATCGAAGACACCAAATCAAAAATATTGGGAGGAAACAAGAAAAAGCTGTACCTATACTCTGCCCATGATATAAATATAATCAGTCTTCTGCAAGCATTTGGGGTCTATTACAGACACATGCCTTCCTATTGTGCAGCCATATTTGTTGAAATTCATTCAAAAAATGGAATGTATTTTGTTAGGGTAAGTATAAAACCAAAAATATATAAATATATTAACTCGGCCTTAAAATGTAATAAACTACTAAATGTTTTGGTAATACGAATAACAACTCTACGTACGTACATCACAATTAAATTAAGCTGTCGCTGTTTCAAATATTATGTTAGTTACATAAGCAATATGCTATTTAAAACAGTAGGAGGCCCCATAGCCTGTTTATGATGAATTCTGGATTTTTTTCCCATAAAATCCATAAGATACCTATAAAAATCTTATAAGCACACGTGTAGAACCCAAGTCACCACAACGCATTTTAAAACACCTGGCGATCGTTTCACTAACCAAGTTATCGTCATCAGAGGATGAGTAATTCTACACACTTTACATCTTACAGCTCTGCTTATGTTCTTGTACAGGTAGTCGATCAATAACGATAGAGGGTAGTCCAACAACACAAAATGTTACGTTTCGTTTGGCGGAAATATCTACATTATTTTATTATATATCGGACGTGCTTCTGCCGGTATTTGATTTGAAGTAATCTATAAACCGCGGTGCGAAGTTCATACACTTTTTATTATTACTATATATATATATATATATATATATATATATATATATATATATATATATATATATATATATATATATATATATTTATATATATTGTGATGACTTTGGCTAAGCAGATACCCGACGGATATTGCCAATCCCTCCTTTGGGCGTGACCTTAAATACTCTAAATTATTTTCCCTCGGGCACCATCTTTGTTGCCTATAAATATGACAAGGTCAGATCCCCGTGAGGACTTCTGCTAATGCCCTCGTATAACAGCACATGTTACTGTTTCATAGCATCCTTGTCCTAGGGTAGCTAAGTGGAGAAAAACAATAGCCAGGGGTCAAAAGTTATTATTTCCCGCAGAGTCCCCGGAAGCTAAGTAGGCTTTAATCACTTATTCCCGGATAATGGCCGTTTTCCTATCTTACACAGATGAAAGTAGAAATATTATAAACAGGCCAATAGCAATTAAGATATACCTCCCCTAGTTACAATCCGTCACAGGATTCTAGCTTAACCCACATGCATCAGTGCATCTATTTAATAGCGGTGCAGTAAAACCCAACTAGTAAAAATTTCTGATAATATTAAATAAATTTACAAGCAAAAGGTTACATTCTTAAAAACCAATGAAATACGAAAATTAAACATTCGCTACAGAACATGCGACTACATGGAAGCTTCATCTCATGCCAGATAATGGTATCTTTGATAAGACATTCTCTAACAATGTAATGTGTGATTTTGTATCTTTAACATCGGCCTATTCCCGCGACTATGGCCAATCACCGACGCCAGAGAGCAGTTTCATCTCACTATCCTGGAAATTTTGCCGAACCCCTGCCTTTCTGTAAGGAGGGTATGGATCTTTAACGTGCCCAACATTGCATGGACACGGGACCGACGGCTTTACGCCCTCTCCGAAGGGCGGAACGTGCAGACATTCAACTTGCTCAAGTACAATACCCGGACCTCGGTTGATGTTACTGTTACAATTTGTACTGAAAAAGTAAAAGGAGTACGCTGGGATCAAACCCAGTACCCTTCGGTTCAGAGGCACACGATCTTGCCCCTGAGCCACCGAGGCTCTCAATTCTCTAACAATGAAAAATGAACAGCTACGTTAATATTTTAAAACACAATAATATTCGACTAAAAATAATTTACTCAGAAATATTTTTACCTTGTTACAATAAATGGAATATTATGTTGGCATTGGCACAACGTTAGTCAAGGATACGAAATAAACAGCAAGCGAAAAACGACAAATACATGCATCACATTAGTAGCTATACAACAGTGGAAATCCACCACTCAAGCCCAGGGTCAGTATTTACTGTGGAGCGTATTTACAACTTTTTGCGATGTCTCCCAAATCTAGCGGTTACGTACCATTCAGGACACCCATATCACCAGCAGTCCGACGTCCGTCCCTTCGACTGGTCATATACCACCCTGTACAGCACTCGTTAGATTCGATGTTTGTAGCGGCAGTATATTAACGTTCCCCTTTTGTTTTCCAACGGTTACGTACCATTCAGGACAGCTACATTATCGGCAGTCCAACGTCCGTCCCTTCTGCCAATTATACGCCATCCTGTATAGCGCAGGTTTCTAGACTCCCTAACATCGGTTGCAAAGCTATAAACAGCGATTTTCTGTAACTAAAAAACCCTTGAATGGGTGAGACGTAAACAACTTCACACTTTTACCAATGAAACACCAGGTATAATATGTTTCCCTGTCCAGCGGTAACGTACTATTCAGGCTAGCTACATTATCGGCAATCCGACGTTCGTCCCGTCCACCCCGTATAGTACAGGTTGCTAGACTCCCTAGTAGACAATAGAAAAATTGTACACAGTATTTTACGTATTCAAAAAAAACCTTAAATGGGCAACACGTGACCACCCTGTCACTTCCACATTTTTGGCTTTTTTTTTGCGTGCGTATGATGTGAATCATTCGGAATGTAACTTGGAGTGGTGGTTTTCTTCCTATGGACATTGAATCCTAAAGTGTGTTTATTTTTGATAACTAGTACATCTAAAACAAGGAATTTATGACTAATTTCTAATTCGTGAGTTAGTTTAATAGAATCGAATTTATTTAAGACTCGATGCATTTTCGCAACAATTAGAACCGTAGACCGGTTTCGCTCTCATTAGAGCTCTTCAGTACGGCATACTAACTGTAGCAAAAATGCACCAAAAATAATACGGCTATTTTTGGTGTATTTTTGCTACAATTAGTATGCCGTACTGAAGAGCTCTAATGAGAGCGAAACCGGTCTACGGTTCTAATTGTTGCGAAAATGCATCGAGTATTACATACTTTGTCCCTATATTGGGGTAGAAATGGGCCAGGGCTGACAATTTTTTAAATTGTTAGTTAGCTGTATCCAGTCTCTATTTTTTTAACACTTTGTGTTATTTGGAGCTGGCGTGACAGCATACTATTTGGTTCCGCAACTAGGTGGCGGCACGTTCACCACTTACTGAGTATTTTAAGACTGGCTATACGATAGCCGTATTATTTTTGGTGCATTTTTGCTACAATTAGTATGCCGTACTGAAGAGCTCTAATGAGAGCGAAACCGGTCTATGGTTCTAATTGTTGCGAATATGCATCGAGTCTTACATACTTTGTCCCTATATTGGGGTAGAAATGGGCCAGGGCTGACAATTTTCTAAATTGTTAGTTAGCTGTATCCAGTCTCTATTTTTTTAACACTTTGTGTTATTTGGAGCTGGCGTGACAGCATACTACTTGGTTCAACACCTAGGTGGCGGCACGTTCACCACTTACTGAGTATTTTAAGACTGGCTATACGATAGCCGTATTATTTTTGGTGCATTTTTGCTACAATTAGTATGCCGTACTGAAGAGCTCTAATGAGAGCGAAACCGGTCTACGGTTCTAATTGTTGCGAAAATGCATCGAGTCTTACATACTTTGTCCCTATATTGGGGTAGAAATGGGCCAGTGCTGACAATTTTCTAAATTGTTAGTTAGCTATATCCAGTCTCTATTTTTAAACACTTTGTGTTATTTGGAGCTGGCGTGACAGCATACTACTTGGTTCCGCAACTAGGTGGCGGCACGTTCACCACTTATTGAGTATCGAATTTATTGTTCAATTTGTCAATAAAATCGACTATTTTGCAAATGTTTGTGTTAAACACTGCGAAAATATCATCAACATAACGAAAGCATACTCTAGGAAAATACCAACTTTCACTTTAAGATATGTTTCAAATCTACGCATGAAAACTCGTTGTTGAATTGAAACATATTTTGTTTAATATAAAAATCTGTCAATTTAAGAATGAGTTTTTTGAACAAACCTAAGGTACGGCAATGGACAGCCCCCTATCGCCTCTTATTGAGGACCTTTTCATAAGTAGATTTGAAACAGGTCTTAAAAGTGAAAGTGAGTATTTTCCTAGAGTACGTCTCGTTATGTGGATGATATTTTCGCAGTGTTTAACACAAACATATGCAAACTATTTTATTGCCAAATTGAACAATAAATTTGATTATATAAAATTTACCCACGGATTATAAATTAATAATAAATTATTTGTCTATTGGAGGAATTAATTAACAAACAGAAAACAAAGAAAATGTTAGCGGAATCAACGAATTTTAGAAGAGAGACAGCCAAAAAAAAACTTTGATTGCTTACCATCTGAACCACGAATCACGACGGGTCTAGATAACACTTCTGAAAAAGCCAATTTGCAGCCAATATTTTCGACAAAAAATACTTAAAAAAAACTTGCTACGTAACCCAAAAACCAGGATAGTGAAATGTCGGGAATCTTTAAAAAAAAGTTGAGAAGATTGTGATCTTAAATACGTCAGACAAACAAAAACATCTATTGAAATTAGATTAAATAAACATTTGGCATAATTAAGATACGGTACTAGCGAGAGATCTTCCGTTGCCTGGCATATTTGAGGTAATAATCACCACGTAGCTAAGGAGAATCTAAAATTGATTAAAAATGTTAGACAACTGGGATAGCTAGGCGCCTTTGAAAGTATATTAATATATATATATATATATATATATATATATATATATATATATATATATATATATATATATATATATATATATATATATATATATATATATAACAAGAATATTATCAGAGCTGTAGATGTAAGATATTTAGCATTATTCATTCTCTGATGACGCTAACTTGGTTGGTGACACGCTCGTCAGGTTTTTTTTAATGTGTGGTGGTGATTTGGGTTCTCCAAGTGTTCAGTGCTCATTACAAGTTCCAATCTTCACTTAGTATAAAAACCTTATTGTAGCAGTACTTGTACAACATTCTTGCTACCAAAATCTAATTATTTATTTTTCAGATTAAGTACAAAGAAAATGTTAATGTGCCATCTAAGGTTCTAAGACTGCCAGGATGTGAAAACTTTTGCGACTTAACGAAATTTGAAGACACTGTGCGTGAAAACATACCAGGAAAATATGACACTTGTTTAAATACTAACGAAATTTAGTATTATTTAAGAAGTAATACCAGAACTTTATGGCTTTACCAAAGACTTAAAAGAAGCTACCTCGTTTTCAATATAGTAGGTATTCTTAAGTGCTGAAAATGTATCTGGAGTTAAAAAATGAAAATGCTGCTTGGCTTTTAGCAAAGTATTACCAAACTTCACAAGAGATATAATTTAGGCCGAACAACAGCATTTTCTTCGGTAGACCATCATCAAGGCCTGCCGGCTTTATACTAAAACAGGACAAGAGTTTATTGTGTGAAATATCTTGTTTTTCTTTGTTCCAGTATATTTCTTCTATTCACTGATAGTGGTCACGTAACTGAAAATTTCGCTTAATTCAAACCTACACGGTGATTTATCTAACTGATTTATTAGAAGTTTATAGGGAAATAGAAGAGACATCTATCTGAAATTTTGGTTTCAGCTATAATACGACGCGGTATATTTTTCTACAGTATTTTCAATAATACAGTATTTACAATATACACATTTTTTTATTACAAATAAGTTATAAAATCCATTAGAGCTAATTGTTCAATAAGATGAAAAGTCACCTAAGTCAGATACTTGTTGGTGATACTAGCAATATAATTTCTTTCCCAAAAATACCTGGTGCACACAATCCAAAACAATTGTGAAGCAATTCAACTGAAAAAAACAAAACCAAGCCACATATTATTAAAACCGATTTCTAGCATATGTGCCCCACAATTTGGATCACTAAAATACCACACATTTGTTCACTCCTTCCTTTCTTTCTCCCACACCAACCTCTACACAGCATGTCTCCATAGAAGCAAAATAGCTTGTCGATTAGGACACCCCAGATACAATGTTCACACAAAGAGAGAGAAAAAAAACAAACAATTGCATCCGACAACAACAATCTCATTCTTCCCTCTTATCCTTCCCTCCCACCAACACAAAACCACCCCCCAATCGAGCACCCAAACCAAAGCAAAATTCTAAAACCATGTATAGCTGTACTAAAAACAAGCGAGAATATATAAAAACAACAAAAATAAAGCTATAAAACACCATACGAATGCGCTCACGAAATATATGCAGATGCAAAATAATAGTCAAAACCATAAAAAATCTCTGCAAGTTAAGCAGTCAATATACAATACAAGTAACATACAAACACACATTAAATAAAATGTACATCAGATTTTAAAACACAAAGGATTGGATGCACTACATCTCCAAAATCTTAACCTAAATTAACCAGTCGGTAGATAACATCTCTTGGAGTTTCAAGTAGCCAGGACTGTACCCTCTTTTTAAACAATCTATATGAATGCACTTGTCTTATATCCAGTGGCAACACATCGTACGCTCCCAAACCAATATAAACAAAGTTTTTTCGGCCAATCCTTTTATTCACTCTCTGTTTTACCCTTATCACATTTTTAAACCGTGTTTGGTAGGTATGCTCCAGGAAACTTATGGTGTTCTTCTCTCTGTGTGTGTGGAGAATAAAATTGCACAGCAGTACAACTTCTGGATATCCATTACTTGGTTTTCAGAATAGAGCAGATCGCTAGAGTAAGTCATATTTTTACCACATATAATTTTCAGTATTCATCTCTGTGCGGTTCCTACCTTTCTCAAATATATTTCAGAAGCGCTGTCCCAAGCGAGCAATCCATACATCAGTTGGGATTGAATAAGGGCAAGATATTCAGTTCTGAGGTGAGTTTCCTCCATGAATTGTTTCAGTTTCCTAAATCTAAACAGAAAGCTTCGCAACTTCCTAACAAATTGAGTCGTATGTATATCCCATCTCAGATGACAGTCTATGTTTAATCCCAGATATAATATATTCTTTGCCTCAGCTATTGGACTGCTGCCGATGTTTAAATTGCCCAGATTTGGTAAACCACTGGCATACGATGTAAATGGTACATACTTTGTTTTGTTCCAGTTTATTGTTAACATATTGTGGTCAAACCAAGCCTTCAAGAATCTGAGGCTCTCCTCTGCTCTTTGTTTCAGGGATTTCCAGTCTGATGCAGTGTATATAATAGCTGTGTCGTCAGCATAACTGACAATTTCCCCTGCCGTAGGCAAGTGTAATAAGTCATTCATATATATGTTAAACAGTATGGGACCCAGCACTGTACCCTACGGAATCCCACACTTAACACTTTCGTAGCTGCTCAAATGATCATTCATCTTGTTTTCGATCGCTAACATAACTCTTGAGTAAGCTGTATACGCTTCCGCGAAAGCCGCTTTTATATAATTTGTCCAGTAATTTCTGGTGAGATACCATATCGAATGCTTTTGCAAGGTCCAGGAACACACATAAGGTTGGTTCTTGCTTATAAAGACTTTCATAAAGTTTTTTTGTAAGAAAAGCTATAGCATCCTCCGCAGAACAACCCTCACAGAAACCAAACTGACGACTGAATAGCACCCCATACGTTTCAATAAAAGACATCATTCTCGACTTCAAGATTTTTTCAAATATTTTTGCGATATTATAATTGTTGTTATAGGTCTGTAATTCATAATTTCCATTGGACTACCTGTAACTTCCGTTTAAACCGAAAGTAACATTAACTTTTTTTTCAAATTACACCCTATAAATATTATTGAATTTTTAAATTCTATCTAAAATTCTGAAGCTGATGCATTGTGAATCGTTTTCGTATTTTCAATTGATTTTGAGTTATTTAATTTTTTCGAAACATTTTGACAGATGGAGTGACTAACTAAAATGTCATTATTACCAATAATTATAACGTTGAAAATGTTATTCTCAGTGAACGCATCAGCAAAGGAGTGTCCTATCAGGAGCCATTAATAATATTTCAAAATGTCATACAGGCTGTCGGGTATTTCCGTTTACTTTTTTATCAATAATAATAATAACTTTCTTATTTCAAATCGAATGACCATAATATTTTTAGAGTGTTAGACGGGGAATTTTATTCTTTGTTGATGCGTTATAGCCATAGCCTATAGGTAAAATGACTATTTACTGAGATATTATAGAAAATGTGAAAAAACTATTATTCGACTCGTGTGTATAATTGTCGAAAGTGTGCTTTGAGTGGTTTTGAATTTCATATTTGACAAATACTGTAAATGTAAACTCATAGATAGCTAATTGTCTTATCATGGCTGATAATAAAACTTACCGTAATTGTGATATTCTTAATATGTTATGGTTTCAGATTTCATATTTGACAAATACTGTAAATGTAAGCTGACAGATAGTCTTATCATGGCTGATAATAATACACTAACCGTGAAATGTTTTACACATATGGCGACTGTGGCAACATTTTGTAAAGAGCCATGCTCTTGGCGCATATACCACGGCATTCGAAACAGATGTGTATGCTATCCTGTCTGTGGCCAATAGACAGGATGTGAAGAGGAGTCCCGAGAAATGTGTGCACATCTGCTCAGATAGCCAGGCGGTCCTCCGGGCAGTCTGCGTGGCCAAAATCAGGTCAACACTGGTTCAGGAGTGCGCTGACGCCCTCAGAGGACTAGCCAGGACGAAGGTGGTGCAGCTGGTGTGGGTTCCGGGACACTGTGGCGTAGCGGGGAATGAGGTGGCGAATAATCTCGCAAGACTTGATTCCCGGCGGCCGTTTTGTGGCCCGGAGCCTGCAATAGGCATAAGTAGGAAGACGGGTGGACCTAAGAAGCAAGGGAGAGGCACTGGGGGCCGGTTGGTGGCTGCAGGCTGGCGAGGAACTTCGTGGAGGGGCCGGACAGAGATAAAGCTGTCTGGCTACTCTGAAGGAGTCGACCTACGCTTCGCCGCTCCCCAGAGATGTTAGGGTGCTGACAGGCCACTGCGCCATTAGAAGACACCTCACATTGATAGGCGTAGAGAGGGATCCCATTCGTCAGGAATGTGGCGAGGATGAAGAAACGTCCTACCACTACCTGTGTGAATGCGAGGCTTTTGGGAGTCTTCGAGATGAATTGTTCGGATCGAAGACTCTTCAGAGTAATCAGGTAAGTACCGTCCAATTGAAGACCGTCACGGCCTTCATCTTGAGGTCGAGGCGGTTTGGCGACGGAACCGAGGAGGAGTAGAGCATGGTTGCTGGGTTGCTGGGGTTGGAAAAGGGCCCATTGTGGCCTACTTGCTTGACGTTGACCTCCCCACCACTGCTACTACTTCTATGGCTCCTAATAGGACACTCCTTTGTTAATGTGTTTACCAAAAATAAACTTTTCAGCGTTACAATTATTGGTAAAAATGACATTTTAGTTAGTCAGGCCATCTGTCAAAATTTTCTGAAAACATTAAATATCTCAAAAACAATTGAAAATAGGAAAATGATTCAAAATGCATTTCAGAATTTAAAACTGCAATAATATTTATATGGTTCAATTTGAAAAAAAGTTGACGTAACTTCCGGTTTAGACGGAAGTTAGAGCGCATTCAAAATATCATAGAAAAATAGACCGCATCCTATTATAGCTGCAACCAAAATTTCAGATTGATATCTCTTCTATTTCCCTATAAACCTCTAATGAATCAGTTAGATGAATCACCCTGTATAGCTTTTTCAATTGTAAATATTGTGTAATACGTTTTGTTAATTAAATTTAAAATAGGGCATTATCTAAACACTTGTATTGAACCTTAGGTTTGTAAACAAATGTAAAATAAAACATTTTAAAAAATATATTGATTTTTTCAATGTGGAACCTGTGATGAGTACTGATTAGTACAATTTCGAGAATCCAATTCAATACAATCCAGTTTTTAGAGCTGACGATCGTTTCGTTAACAAAGTTAGCATCATCAGAGTGATAATGACCTGACCTGACCTGACCTTCACGGACCTGACCTGACCAAACGCGATTTTAACGTGTAAATAGGCAATTTCAGACAAAGATGCTAAAACAAATGCGGGTTATGTACGAGAAACATCGTAAGAAGTATATTTTACAAAGCCTTCAGTTTCTGCTGTAACCGTCACTTTTGTTCATTTTGCTAAAATGTTTGCAGAAAATTCATTTCAAATAGACCCCTTCTCTGCTATTTTGGCAGTCGTTTTAGTGATAGAGTTTGTATTTTAATAATCTATCATTTTTATCGAATTTTCGTAGAGAAAACGAGATCGCGACTTTAAATTTTGAAAAGATTTCCTCAAATGGGCGCCAACTAAACCCCCTAGTACCCAAGGTGGTGCATTTCTAGGATAAATCTCAGTATATCCGTTATTATACAAGATACCCACAACTCTATGCGTTAATTATAGAGCGCCTTGAGCTGCATCTTTTAAAATTATCTTGACAATCACAGTGTAGCCCATAAGTCGCTGGTGATCAGACATTTGTTTCTTTAATGGAACCCCCTTACGTAATTACATTGTCGTCGTGGCCATAGAATTATAGTGCCTATTTGTAGGAAAAAATTTGATATCGTTTACCGTTCTCAAGTTATTTTAATTGTTTTGCATGTTTTTGCGTCTTGTTACCTCCTTCAAAGAGAATCTTTACGTGCAAGAACCGTGGTATATTGTGATTGACCTCAGGCGGATATAGATCTGCTCAATGGTAAGGTCACAATTGCCTATAACACCCTACCCTAAAGTAGCTATCTATCATATTATCAAATTTATTAAGGTTAGCAGCACTTTTTAGGAGGTTGGCAGATCTGGATATAGTTAGATACTCACGTTCTCTTCCTTTGTTTGCTTCGCACTGTCCAGAGTCCTATATTTGTTGGCTCTCCAGACAAGTGCCAGGTTACATGGAAATTTAGATATCTAGATAATAGTTAGTAAGAATAAATTTTTTGTGCCGACGTCAAAAAGAAAGTAGATACTAGGGAGGAATTTCTTTTCAATTAAACAGATATGTTAATGTAACAAAATATTGAATTTATTCATATAAATTAAGTTTGGAATAGCGAATATAATAAAATAAAATATTGATAAATTACAAATAAACATTCATTGCACACAAATAGAATGCAAATAAACAGCAAGAATTTCAAGAACAAGAAATTTTAAATGTACATACATATGCCAAGACAATAAGATAAAGATAGTTGCATATTACTAGAATGTTACTGTTAATTACTTAGGGTATCGCTCAAAAATAAACACAAATGATTAGGTAAATTACTTGACGTTTGTCAATTAATTGCTAGGTTTTCTAGTGAATTAACTGGCCAGTTCTTTGAGTGAGGCTCCAAAAAAAAAGGAAGAAAGAAAGAAAATCTATTTAATATACTCCTACGTGAAATTTCTATATTAATTATGAAAACTAAGAGATATTAAAGAGAATGTATAGGCTAATTACAATTTAAAAGAAAATAAAAACTGTGTGTTTAAATTTACAAAAATTGACAAAATCCTAGAGATTAAACAGTAAATATATAGTTTTGCTGACAGCACCTCCCTGACATTGTATAAGCTCAAACTTGATTACGTGATTCTGAAAGTTCAGGTTATTAAGACTTCAGATGTTAGCTTTCGGCATGAAAATTCTGCTGATTCAGAGAAAATATTTGTTTAGACCACCAGTTTTCCGGTATTAGGTTACCTGGTGACCCTGTGAAGATTCTTTCCAGGTGGGATCAATCATGAGTTCCTGACACAGATTCCTGACTCCAATAAGAGCGGAAAAATTGGGGAAAATTACTGAGACTTCTCATCAGAGATTATTGGGCCGGTGTATGTTATTGCTTCAATATTACTAGACCATTTGACACATATGTCGATGTTCTGAATTCGCTTGATGGAAACTTTGCGAATCGGAATTAAAACGTGAATTTGCTTCAGTAAAATTCACTACCAGGAATTCTTTCTAATTACGGCAAGAAGTCAACAGCTCGGAACAAAGAACCACGAGTTAGCTCGCGTTTTTATGCTGAATACGATGTTTAATCAAACTCGAAAATCACTTGAATCACTTCGAACAATCACTGACAAAAATAACTAGGTATACAGATAACAGAAAGAACATTACAACCCAGTTTTAAGATAATTTATTAGCCACCGAAAACTGACGGTGTTCACAAATTCTTACTGTGGCGGTTGGTGGCTGTGTGCGAGCTCTTTCTAGCCTCCATTCTTCGAATGAGATAAAACGAGACCTTCAATCGGTGGTGAAATCACGACGTCGCACCTTCCGTGTTCTAAGTTGAAGGTATTTGCCGCCAATTCTCTGCAACGTTTTCAACGGTCTTTCTTGAGTGAGATCAGCGGAAAATTACAGATAAACAATATTTTAAATGCTTATTTCGTTCCTGGAAATATTTGTTCAGTAATAATGCGAGGTAGTTTCCCATGGCAAATATTTATTGAGTTTTAACGTACAAATATGAAATGCAGTAAAGAGGTTTACGGTACTTGAAGTTTTAGCAACTTTTCATGGAAATAATTTTGAAATTAAAACATAAATTGCCTTACAGATATTGGATTGTCGGCTTTTAATTAGCAGTAACGAAACGTAATCGTTACAGTCTAGCACATATCAAAGAATTTGGGGACGCAGCCAGTACGTTATAGTAGTGAATTTTCATAAGAATTGTACACTATTAGTAATATATATTATTAAAACTAATTCTTTAAATTAAAATCGACTTTGGAGATCGGTTTTAGGGTTCCAGTAAGCGATTATTTAAAAAAAATATCCCGTAACTTTCTTGTGGGCTGTTTGCAAGGAATTCTTCTTGTGGTTTGGGCATCCAGAAGGGGTTCTAAGCATATTTATAAAAAGATTTTTCTAAACACCCCCATGTGCTAATCTGCAAAATTACCGCAAATTTATTTTTTATTTACAAACGGACTGCATCTATGAAATTATAGGTGGCAGGTAAGTATTTTTCCATATTAATCGCTTGAATGATCAGTTTTAATCAACCCAATCGAACCAGTTTCCGCAAACAAAATAACAAAAAAGGATTTTTAAAACAAATTTTGAATTATCTCTGAAGCTTATTGTGTTATTTTTAAAATTTAGCATCCACGTTGCTTTTATATAGGTTTTACTATGCATCACAACTTAAGATTCTAGGTTAATGGGAAAGTGGGTTATCACCATTTGAAATATTTTAATGAAAATTTGCTACCATAACGCACTTAAGCTCTTTTCAACATTGAGTTACTATTGCTATATCCATACTGTTTGAAAATGAAATAAGTATAAACAATACAAATTTTTGAAATTAAAATTTTAATGATTTCACCTAAACATCTATTTATATAATTTTAACTAGCGATGTATGTATTTTGTAGTACCTACCTAGATATTATAGGTACTTACTGTATCAGTGTGAGGTTGGTATATCTCTTCTTAAAATAATTTTGTTTTACTTTAGAAATACCTACCCACCAGTGAATTTTGCATAGAGTTCACTAGGTAATACATACAATATCTATAATCTACATGCAGTTTACCTATCACTTTCGTATTTATTTCATTGGATGTTATAATCATAATATACTACTTTTGTCATTTTCTTAAAGTTAAGTTAAAATTAAAAGTTGGTTATCATTGACCTGCTATTTGTATTGATCTTAGAATATAGGTAACTAGTTGTTTTATATTATAAGATCCTAATAAGGTATTAGCAATTAGCACAAGCGAAATCGCTTTCGAGGTTATGCGATGCGCAAAGCGTACACGCTCCTCTTTGACAAATAGCTACGTGTGGTCAGATTAAACTAGGAGAGAGAGAGAGAGAGAGAGAGAGAGATGGCTCTTAATTTTAAATACCGCGAAAATGAAAAATTGGAAGATTAATATTTATACATAATGAAGCGTCGTTCTAGATTACTTTTAAACAAATTAAAGCACTTTCATTACATTTTTTATTTATTAGTATACATTCGCATGCTAAAATTTAACGCTTTTGGACACCACCTTTGTCCCGGTATTAGGAAACAAATGGTCCAAGGCTGACAATTTACAAAATTTTTAGTTGGCTGTACATTGTGCACAGCTCTTAGAGCTGTCGTGACAACATACCACCTGATTCTGCACCGAGATGACGTCCCTGACGTATCTCTCACAATGTTCTCCAGTCTGACATCTTGTAATAACTTCCATTGTGTAGATTTTTATCTACGATTTATTTAAATAGCATAGCAGGACAGATAACGTCATCTGTCTTTGCCCAACATTGCAGATATTGCATTACAGAATCTCAAGTGATGTCGAGGATTATTTTATTATTAACTTCGAATAACTTTATTTACTTTGATCAAACGACTTGAACATTGGTACGCAACCACGTCTGTCTATGTTATTTTAAGTTGTAAATTTTCGTTTCAATCACTTAGACAAATTGAGAGATATTGCGTTTTAAAAAAGATTTTATCTATTTTCGAAAGATTTTTGTTTTCTCAAAAATCAAAGTTATTTTGATGAAGAAGGGTACATGGTTTCTACAATAGATGTTAAACTATCTCTCAATACAGATGCCTTTCATAAGAGAAAAACATATTTGAAATTAAAAACACATTTATAAAATTTTAGTACCATAACGCACTTGCTGCGACATGACTTTTTTCTTTTCACTTAAGACACGTGAATTTTGTTACCTGGAATGCGTTGTATGGTAGAAACTTATTTTACCTCCACGTCGTTAATACTTGTGGAAGTATGGTATCGGATTGAAGGCTAGCCCAGGCTGCAGAGGCCACTGAAAGATTCAGGAGATCGTGAAGGACTCATGCTTAAAATGAGGTCAGATTTCGCGAGCCCGCGAATTTGTAGGGAAAATAAGTTGACAGTGGTAATCCTCGACCACGTGGCATGGCGGGGGGAGATGCCGGGCCTGCCACGGGACGCGCTCGTCTAGTTCATGGACGGATCCGCTGGTGAGCGTGGGACGGGGGCAGGCGTTTATTCGGAAGGACCGAGAATAATTCATAGCATTTCCCTCGGGGCTCATGCAACGGTCTTTCAGACCGAAATGTGCGCAATCTTGCACTGCGTGCAAGGGAACAAGAGGAGGGGCTACACCAACAAGCGGATCCTCATAACCATAGACAGCCAGACATCCTTAAGGTCCTAAGTAGCCCACGGGTAAATTCCAGGCTGGTTAGTGAATGCCGAGACGAGACGAGCGACCTGGCTGGGCAGAATGAGGTCACCCTCATCTGGGTGCCGGGTCACTCGGGGGTCAAATGCAATGAAAAAGCTGACAGTCTCGCGAAGAGAAGATCAGCAGAATCATTTATGCGATCAGAGCCGGTCCTGGGCGTATGGCACGGCCAGGGGAACCATCAAGTCCTGGGTCAGTGACCAGCATAAGGCATACTGGTCAGATTGTCTAGGGCTCAGACATGGGAAGACACTAGTTGGGGATCCCAGTTCAAAAATAGCTGTGGAGCTGCCAAATCTTAGCAGATTACAGCGTAGGCGTGACGAGGAGCACTGCCAGGGGATCCATTAAATCCTGGGTCGGAAAGGAACATAAGGCGTACTGGCAAGTCAGTAATTGAGGAACCCAGTTCAAAGGGAGCTGTGGAGCTGCTGAATCTTAGCATAGGGCAGCTCAGGAACATAACAGGACTCCTAACGGGACACATGCCTGTCAAAACAAGTCTGCATAAAATGGGGCGGTTCGAGGGAGACCTGGCATGCAGACTCGGCGGCGAGGGGGAGGAATCAGCCTAGCACATCTTGTGCGAGTGTACAGCTCTGGACCGGAAAAGATAACTGATCTACGGACAGCCTAGGCTGGAGACAGGGCAACATAAAGCTTCACCCTACCAATTGCTGTGCAGAAGTTCAAGGCACAGTGATTTTGGAATGGGTGAAGTAGAAAAGACAAAGGGCATGAACAAAGAGCCAAAGGCTGCGGTGCTGTCGGGGCGGCAAAGCCGCATATGAGCTCTAAGGGGAAGAAATGACATCGGCGATTAAAATTTCAAATTTTTTTTTGGCTTAAACGTCTTAAAAGTGTCAAAACATATGGAAAACATGATTTGGGAACGAAAATTTTGTGTGTCTGTCGGTCTGTCGATCTGTCGGTCTGTCGGTTCTTTGGTCTGTCGGTCTGTCGAACTGTATGTCTGTTTGTGGCCACGATAACTTTAGAACGATTTTTTAAAAATATATATTTCAACAACACACCACGAGGGCTTGCAGCCTAAATACTATCGTACCGTGGGTGTCGACAAGAAGAAAAGGGGCAACTTGTTAATTCTGGACTTGAAGGTTTGGAGGTTCGGAGGTCAAGGAATAACATGTGCCGGCAAGGAATTCCACAACTTGGAAGTCCTCGAGACAAAAAAGCGGACATAACAAGATGTTCTACGTCTGGTGACTTAGACAGTAAAAGGGTGCATTTGCTCTGTTCCCCGGTAGATCTGTTGGGGGCAGCAGGTGGAGGAACTATGGAAGAAAGCTCCGCTGAGCAGTGCCCGTGCAGATATCTATAAAAGAGAGAGAGAGAGAGAGAGAGAGAGAAAGAGATGTCACCAACAGGACGTCGGTGGGCAATTGATGGCAGCCTTTGGGTAAGGGTAGGATCACCGGTGAGACGTATAGCTCTCTTCTGAATGGAGTCCAGGATACGAAGTGTAGAAGTGGCAGCGGCACTCAGATTTGAGAGCAGTATTCGAGGTTTGGCCTTATATGTGAAGTATATAAGCTATAAAAATTAGCTGGTGAAAAGTATTTGCGAGCCCGGAATTGATGTGACATGTTGGCGCCAATTGAGATTTAGATCCACAGAAATGCCAACAAGTGAAAATGACTCATTACTTTGAATAACTTGGTTGTTCATTGTGATGGGTCTAGGGCTGATGTATCTCTTATAAGATAGAAAGCAAGACTGAGATTTGGTGGAGTTGAATTGTACAAGATTTACACTTCCCCAGTCTAATATTTTTCGATATCCACAGAGACAGAACCTTCCATGAGTTTGCGATCCTCATCTAATTCGGCAGAAATTATTCCCAATAGATTTAGCAAGAGTCCAGAAGGGTTTGCCGCCGTTGGAGCTTGAGAGGATTTTTTTTTATGTGGTTATTAAACGAGTTTTTTTTGCGCCAGAAAGAATGCGGAGATAGCGGTTTCTTGCGTCGTTATATGATTGACGGTTTTCTTGACTGGGATTGTGTAGAAGCGTTTTGTGAGCTTTGACCTTTTCAAGTCTGGCCTTGTCACAGGATTTAGAGAACCAAGGCTTTTGATTGGCTGAAGAGGTTTTCTGTGTACGTGGAATAAATAATTTCATGCCAGCTTGGATAATTTCGGTGAGGTTTTGTGAGATATCAGAGGGGTCAGGATGAGAGAAGTAGACAGGCGCCCATGGAAATAAAAAAAGTAATCCCGCATTTCATCCCAGTTCGCGGAGTTGTAGTGCCAAACGATACGTGGATGTGATGACTGTGTGACCTCGGGTTGCATTGCGCAGGAAGCCGTGATCATGCCGTGGTCTGAGCGACCAAGAGGAGCGGTGTCTGATGTCTTATAGCATTCAGGTTTTGTAGTAAGAAGGCGATCACAAGGATTTGGCTGTGTGTTGGGATGCGAGGAAAGTAAGTAGGTTGCAGAACCATATTGGCTGAAGAATTTCTAACTGCAAAGGCTTCCGCTGCTCTCCGTTGTGGATCGGTTTTTGAAGATCCAAGCCATTCCTTATTATGGACATTAAAGTCACCAAGAATAGTGACCTCGAAAGAAGGATATTCAGAAATCAGACGGTCGGATTTTTCAGAAAGGTAGTCGAAGAGCTGGACAAAGTTGTTGTCAGAAGGTGACCGGTAAATGCAACAGATGAATTTAGTTGCAGCCCTGAGAGAGAGAGAGAGAGAGAGCAGCCTTGAGATATCGTCTTCAAATTTGGTCAACAGTTAGCACCCAAGAAACGAGCGGTTCGGATTGTTTTTGGGTAAAATCGTTCCAGGAGGTAGGGAATGAATGGGGGATGATTTGGTGAAAAAAAAAATTTTTTTTCATTAAAACTCGAGTATTATATGGTTTTAGGGTTTGCTTATTAGAAAACTTTCAATTTCATAAAACATTTGATATTCGGTTCTGAAATTAAATTAGTGGTTGAATGTGCGAGGGTGGGATATCGGTGACAGACATTTCGAATGTTTCTTATTTTTTGCTAAAACGGAGTATAAGGTTTCGAAATATATAGAAAACTAGATTTTGGAACATTTTTTGTCTGTCGGTCGGTTTGTCTGTCGGGCTGTGCGTCTATCTATTGAGATATCATCTTCAAATTTGGTATCCAGTTAGCACCCGACAAAGGAACTGTTAGAATTGTTTTTGGATAAGATCGCTCCAAGGGGTAGGGGATAAATGAGGGGTTATTAGGTGAAAATTGACATTTTTCCGTTAAAACTCGAGTAATATAACGTTTCAGATGTTTATGGGTACAGGAATACGAATATTTTCCTTGTGGTCAAGTCATGGACGCTAAATTCATGACATGATAAAGTTTTTCTGTGGAGCGTAGATAATTACAACAATGTGGAAGTTATGATTCAATTTTCAGCACTATTTGCAGTTATCGGTGTACGGTGTAATATATTATATGTATAAACATATAAAAATTGAAAGTAACCCTGGATATTGGTTCTAGGGGTCCCAGTTCCCTCTAATTTGAATAAACTTTTCAAAATTCAAAAGTCGCTATCTCTTAATTAGTGAATTTGTTCTGCAAAATTAGTCGAATTGTTTCTACATAAATTCACTATTGTGCCAATACGCTAATGGAAAGCCGAATGAGTGTGTGCTGGAGAAGGCGAGAGAAGAAATATGCTTGCTGAAAAATATAGAGAGGACCCAGGCAGCACGACACATTCTGAGAATATACCAGGAATGTTTCAAAAGAATATTCAAACATCCCCAGAACATTCTCACAAGGTACTAAACATTCTATGAACATGAGACTGGGACAGATTCTGTCACACTAATAAGGTTCTTAGAATGTTATTTATAATATTCTTAGGAGCTCCCAGTATCTTCTAAAAATGCTCCACTTACATTCATTGAATCTTCTCAAAGTGTTCATACATATAGTCATGGGAACATTACGTTTTTAAAAAAGATATACAGGGTGTTTCGCATAAGAAACGACACAGAGCAGGGGTATGTAGGGGAACCTAAAATATGGTGATTTAACGCAACTTACTCCTATACTAAGATGCATCCCTGAGAGGTTATAGGCATTCAAAATTTCGAAGAAAAAAATCAATATCTCAGTAATACATCAACTTAGAAAAACCAAATTTGGTACACGTTTTGGGTGTACCAAGAGCATTAATTGTTGGTGACTAGAGTTCAATTGGATCATTTCAAAGGGTTGAATAGTGCTGATGCACCCATAAAATGTGACAGAATTTCTTAACCTATTCTAAAAAATTATTATTTCATCTTATGGGGAAGTAAATTACAAAACTTTTTTTACTCTTATTATTTTTCAAATAACTTTTGTCGTTTTCAAGAAAAACCCAAATAACTAAAGGCACATACTTTATTAGTGTTACTTAAAATCAGCAAAAATTTAATAGATGCCTGTGACATTATCACGTTGAAGAATTTCTACAACTTAGCGATAGCAATTTCTTTGTTTCTGTTGTTTGAGTTGTCTTTTTTCTAGCAAATTATACTTATTCACACTTTTTTCCTGATTGTCAAATTTGACCCATACATAAGTTTATTGGCAAATATTTAATTTTCGATTATTTTTAGTAAGATTGATAACATATGTTTCTTTACTTATTTGTGTTGTTTTTTAAACAACAAAGTTTTTTGAAAATAACAGGAGTAACAAAGTTTTAGAGTTAAATTCCTCATAAAATGAAATATTGTCTTAAATTCGCCAATCTGTTAAAAAATTGTGACATTTTAAGGGTGCATCACCCCTAATCAATCCTTTCAAATGCCATTACTTACTATTGACTAATGTTCTTGGTACAATCAAAACGGGTACTAAACTTGGTTTTTCGAAGTTAAAGTATTACAGAGATATTGATTTTTTTCGAAATTTGAAACCCCACTTTGGAAGACATATAACTTCTCAGGGGTGCAACTTAATGTAGGAGTAAGTTGAGTTAAATCACCATATTTTACGTTTACCTGTGTCGGTTGTTATGCGAAACACGTTGTATGCATTTTTTGAATGATACAGAAATTAGGATAATGCAAAGATATGAAATATTGGATTTATCTTCAAAATTTACTGATTTTCCACAATTTAACTGGCCTTTAACATATTTTCGTATAAGCAAGCCCAACAGGTTAGAATTTGAACTTCAATCACTCACCCTTGTGTAGGTTACCATATTGTTCCAGTGGCTACACACACAGCCCTGTAAACTCAAGTTCAGATATGTAGTAAGTCAATAATTCGAGTATTGCACATTTATTCAGATTAAGTATGTACTTATAACAAATACAAAGAAATGTCTGAATAAAATATTAATGAAACAATAAAAAATTCAATAACATAAAAATGAAATAAATAAAGATACAATTCTTGGAGTTGCCAGAAAATGTAATAACCAAATACAAAGTTTCCAAGATGAATAATCACGGTGACCCCCACTGAAGTAACTTGAAATTTGGCTAGACTATTAATCATAGAGGCTTTCAGTGTGGCATTAAAGGAATTGCATTACACAATAGTACTTACACCTTTATAGAATACAACTAAATTGGACAGAACATGTCAAAAAATCACACTTACTTGCACTTACACAAAACTACAACTGAGTCATCGATCAGATCTTTTGATCCTTCCCTTGTATAGTTGCTTTCTGCACTGCTTCCGTGGACTTGATTTTGACTTTAAAAGAGCTATTTCAATATCCCAATGCCCAATGTTTGTCAACAACAGCATGTATATTCTGGTTGTAAACGCATACTTTGGCAAAGTGATTCCGTATCTGATAAATTGCATGTTTTATTGTACATTTATTTTCCTACCATATGTTCAGGTCCTCATTTTCTGCACTTTATAGTGATACTTCTTTCGGCGTTAACTTCTTCTGTAGGAGTAAAAAGCATGAGATGTTGCTTAGACAATTCTATAGATTTTCAGTATTCTTGCACTTTTCCAGCCCATCCACATCAAACTGTGGTGGTGGTGGTTTTTATTGCATGCCTTAGGTACTATTGAGCATAACACAATTTTTAAATTATATATTATACAATGTAGGTGTACCTAATTCGTAAGATGATCCAGTCGCAAGCAAAATTGGCGAACCCATCTACAGGATATGCTTTAAAACTTGTTTCTTCACTGGGTTCGTCTTAGTTCTTGATAACCTCACACCATGTTTTAGTTGCTTCTTTACTCTGAATCTGGATCTATGTTTGCAATTACACACTGCTCTCCGTGTTTACGTCACATTATTATTTTTAATTATGTTAGAATAAAACCTTATACAGCGTTGACCACAGACCATTCATTTTGACATTACTTTTTATTTACGTCTAGCGGCCATCTAGCCATCTACTCTTCCCGGCGGCATGGACATGCGCTCTATGCCTAAAGAATGGATTGCCTAAATATACAATTTCGGATGTTTTTACCATAGACAGGTAACAGAATCAAACATGCAAAATAGTTACTATTATAATTGTCACCACTATACCGTAATCATCATCTATCTTTTTCATTAAATTTTAAAGTTATCTAATATTATAAGCACATCTCAAGCACATTTTGAGCGAATATTCGGTATAATAATATATTAAAATATTCTCAGTATATTGATGATGAATTTTCGTAGGATGTGATTGAATGAATGTACTCAGAATATTCAAGATTGAAGTTTGAAATTCCATAAATGTTGTTAGAACATTCCGAGACAAATATTCTGAAAAAAAGAATGTTCTCGCATTGTGAGAACATTCTAATAATATCTTGTGCTGTATGGGGTGTAGGATAACATATCTTGGAAACATTTCGAGAAATAATAACTTGCTGACAACATTGATTAAATTACGCATACTGAAAAGCGGAAGAGGTTCGTCAAGAAAGGATAATTTCTGGGTTAGATAATTAATTAAATTAACGTGCGAATGCTACAATGAAATAAGAAGAGTCTCTGGAGACAACGTTATACTTAAGTCGACAGGGCGACATCGCCCTTATGTTATAATGACGGAATTTGTTATCTTGTAGAAAGCGTTTTTTTTTCTCACAAAAAGCTGAAAATCCTGTCTTACTTTTGAGATTTAGGTCTCTTCTGTTGCAACATCTTTATTGCAGTAGAATTGTGTCTTACTAATATCAATAAATGTAGCTGCAAATGTTAAAAATGAAAGCATGTTTATTTTCATATCAGAATTACAGATAATAGCGTCACCTCATAACTTACGTAAAGATGTTTACACGGAATTTCGACTTTGAACTGCGAAACAATTTGTGGTCATGGAAGCTCCATGTAATTGCTAACAGACACACCTCCAAACCAAAAAGAGATGACAGTAATCATATTAAACATTTTTCTAAACCATATTATTATCACATTGTTATATTTAATTATTAAACTTAAGTGTTCAGTCACCACCCAAAGACGTAACAAGCACACATGCTGAGTTAAATTCCCTAAAAGTAGCTTAATTATTTTACAGGTAGTCACCGAGCAAGGTTAACTTTGTTGTAGTCTTTGATTACAGAAAAGCCTGGACGCAGCAAGTGCGTTATGGTAGTGAATTTTCATAGAAATTATCTGGCACAAAATATTTTATTAAAACTTTTTTTCTTGTAACATAGAAATCCAAAAATTTTAGTGTATAGTTTACTTTTTATATCGTAAACCTACATACTAAATTTGGTTATCATAGCTTTTTTATTTTTTTAAATAAAAATTTTGTTCGCATGAAAACTCAAAATTTTTGCGGAAAACCTTATCCTATTTTCCTGATTAACGAACTTATCCAAGCCATTTACAAAATGAAGGTACATGCCAAATTTCATCAAAATCGGCTTATTACTTTTTGAGATAAAAATTTTTTTCGAATGAAAACTCAAAAGTTTTCCGGAAAACCTCGTCCGATTTTCGTGACTAACGAACTTATTTAAGACATTTACAAAAGGAACGCACGTGCCAAATTTTGTCAAAATCGGCAAATTATTTTTTGAGTTATCGGTGTGAAAATTTTTTCAAAATTCAAAAGTCGGGATCTCCCTATAAGTGTACGAAAATTCACTAAAAACCACACTCGGTATCCTACAAAAATATAATGAAATTTGTAATACTGGGTTATATAAGGTAACGAACCTACTAACAATAATTTTAGTAAAGTAGGGTCATTTGTGGTACATTGTTACAAAAAACTCCGTAAGTGCACTTGGAGAACCCAAATGACCGCAACACATCTTTTTAAAGACCTGACGATCGTTTCACTAACAAAGTAAGCATCTAAGGCTAGATGTATTCCTACCATAATTAGAAACGCAGAGAGGTTTGGCTCTAACTAGAGCTCGTCAATGCGCTATACGGTTATTTGCAAAATTAAACAAATAATATTTTTTCTTTTCTTTTTTCTTTTTTAATCATCATGCGGTCCTGGCCGCATGCAGCGCGCGACCCATACCCAAACACGGACAGTGACGTCATTGTGCGAATGTCCCATATATCGTATTATTCAAATGTTATGTGCTGCACGCCGCTAGCCACTAGCCACTAGCCACTAGCAACTTGTTATGTGTAAAATAAGACGAGCAAAAAATGCTTTTACTTTTTTTTTCATCTTAGAACTCTACTCGCCGAGGCGAGTACATTGCTGCCCCACATATGGGGTCTAACTTAAAAAGTAAAGAGGTTTGGTTTACGCATATGCTAATAGTCATATTTACATACGTCATTACATGTGAAATCAAAATGGTAGACCCTCTTATTTCGACAGGTTAGATCAAATCTCAACAAAATGTTTTAGTTATTCTTCTTTCCATGCCAACAACCGCCATCTTGAATTAGGTCATCTTAGGTTAGATCTCTTTAAATACTCTATCCAACAGTTATCTTGTTTTGTTACTCTGATGTGGTGGTCCCAGAACCTCTCTTCTCTATACCTACTTGTATATATATATATATATATATATATATATATATATATATATATATATATATATATATATATATATATAATTTTTAAAAAAGAGCCGATTTAAATTAGATTTGGTAGGTACATTCATTGTGTAAGTAGCCTGGATGACTTCTTTATCCTGGAAAATCTGACGTTTTCTGCGAATATTGTTGGAGTTGTCTTTCGGAAAAAAAATTATCTCCGAAAATAACAAAGATATGGCAACCAAATTTGATAAGCAGTTTCACATTGTAAAAAGTAAACTATGTATCAAAATTTAGATCTCTAATAAGTACACTTGGAGAACACCCAAATCACCACAACACATATTTCAGAGACCTTACGATCGTTTCGTTGACAAAGTCAACATCTTCAGAGGAAGAAAAATTCTAACATAAAAAACCAGAACCCGCGTATTTATATCGCGTCAAGATAAACGAACTAGTCCGAAGTAAAGTTGTCGTCCAAGAACGATCGTTTGTTTATTGCGCAGTGAAACAGGTCGGAGACTTGCTTTAATCTTTTGGTCGACAAATATATGACCCTTATCTAATATAGGTATTAAAAGGACCAGAGTTCTTTAAAGAAACGGCACGTTTCTTTTCGATCTAGAAATTTACTGTGTATATTGGTTCATGCCGATAAAGACATCTGGTGAGATAAACAACATAAACTCAACTGATCTCTTTTAAAAATAGAAAACTAAAAACCCAGATGTCTGTCTCACCGTATTAACTTTAACAAAGGAAAAATAGTTCAACTAAAATACTACATAAAAACTATATTTATATTGATTTTAATTCTACGTGAAAATATTTATATTGACTATATATATATATATATATATATATATATATATATATATATATATATATATATATATATATATATATACAAAAAACCCGTACCGGTATTAAATCAAGACAAACATAGTGATTAGTATATGTATAAACCGGTTGAGTTATTGACAATAATTTATCATTCTACCAGACAAATTAGGAGTATGTTAAGCGGTCAAATGCAAAGAGAAAACAAAGAGCTAGAAATTACAGGTGCCGCACGGTTTTATGAAGTTTTGTTCTTAATAGACCTTAATATAAAAATACTTTCTAATTAATCAAGCATAGTTTGATGTCTGAAATTTTTGACAAGTTTCAAATTTTCTTTGTCAATGTGGTGGTTATTATCCCATATATGTTGTGCCACACATGATTTGTCCACCGTACCATATCGTAACTGTGCGAGATGTTCACGAAATCTGGTGGCTATGTTTCTCCTAGTTTGGCCCACGTATTTAAGATCACAATCTTTGCAACTAATCTCATAAATTCCGGACATTTCAGTGACTTTGTCTTTGTCTTTCGTATTACCCAACAAATTTTTTAAACTACTTTTCTTCGAAAACGTCAAATGTAAATGGGCTTTCTTAAAAATACTTTCCAAACCCTTTGTGATTCGTGGTTCATAAGGTAAACATACAAATTCTTTCTTGATTTTATCATTCTTAAATGTCGTACATTTGTGTTTATTTTATTTTTAATTTGAATAACAGATTAGGTATACAATTCAAATATTATGTATTCACAGTTACGCGGACGACAGCACCCTCAACTCAAATATACAATATTCTAAGCCTGTCTCTTTATCCCAATCAGATGAGGATCGCAGATTCATGGAGGGTTCTATCTCCGTGGATCTCCAAAAAATATTGGACTGGGGCAGTAGAAATCTTGTACACTTCAACCCCACCAAATGTCAGTCTTGGTTTCTTTCTCATAAGAGATACACAAGCCCTAGACACATCACAATGAACAACCAAGTTATTCAAAGTAATGAGTTCTTTTCACTTGTTGGCATTTCTGTGGATCGAAATCTCAATTGACACCAACATGTCACATCAATTATATAAGCGGCTGCTAAGAAATTAGGTTTACTCTTCCGGGCTCGCAAATACTTTTCACCAGATAATCTCTATACCTTATATACTTCACAAATAAGGCCAAACCTCGAATACTGCTCTCACATCTGGGGTGACGCTGCAGCTTCTACACTCGCTATCCTGGAGTATATTCAGAAGAGAGCTATACGTCTCATCGGTGACCCTACCCTCACCCAAAAGCTGCCATCCCTTGCCCACCGACGTGCCGTTGGTGACTTTTCTCTCTCTCTCTCTCTCTCTGCCTCTCTCTCTCCCTCTTATAGATATGTGCACGCACTGCTCAGATGAGCTTTCTTCCATAGTTCTTCCACCTGCTGTCCCCAACAGATCTACCAGGGTAACAGAGCGAATGCACCCTATTACTATCAAGGTTACCAGATATATAACATGTTGTTATGTCCACTCTTTTGTTCTGATGACTTCCAAGTTGTGGAATTCCTTACCGGCACATGTTTTTCCTTCTCCTCCGAACCTCCAAACCTTCAAGTCCAGAATTAACAGCTGTCCCATTTTCTCTTTGTCGACACCCACAGTACGATAGTATTTAGTCTGTAAGCCCTCGTGGTGTGATGTTGAAATAAAAAAGTAAAAAAATTGTTTTGCAATTTATTGTGTAGAAAATACTTAGTCGGTTTTCGCAGAAGTTTGTTTGTGCTGCTTTAGAAATCTTTTTTTTTTTGTAAGATTTTTGTGAAATTTGGTAATCAATAAATAATAAATGTTTCATACGTTATTGTAAAAAAAATGTTTGCTGATTTTCGTGAAAAAATTGTTTCATTTTTTTTTAAGTTTCGTCAAAAATGTTTTTGTTAATAATTATATCTTCGCAGGTGGGTAAATAGCTTAAAAAGTTTCGTTTACCAGGAAAACGGGACCCGTGTTTTCGGGAATATTTTAAGTTTATTTTCGAAACATTTTTCTACTTCTTCAAACCATAAAGTTATTTTGATGAAATATGGTAGATTGTTTCTACTAGATTATACTGGTAAGCAAATTTGATACCTGTTTTCTTTAAAAAATATTTGCTGTTAAAAATATTTTTAAGAAAATTGCCTACCATAACGCATTTGCTGCGTCCAGGCATTCTAATTTAATTAACGCCATCCAAAAAGGATACTGAAACTGATTTCTCTTGCTTTCTCCTCATGAAGAAAGAAACGAATTTGGTTATTACATTTATAATTTGTTTTAGCAACGTTCGTCACTCAGATGAAATAATGTTTTTTGCTGTTGATTTTTGCAATAAATTAATTTTAAAATCGCGGATTTTTGAAGAGGGAATAAAGAAATTTTTTATACAAGGTGTCGCAAGTTCCTACTTCCTATTTCACATTGCAGAATGTCATTTTTTAATCTAAAATTCATGTTGTCCCTAAACGTCTAAATGTTTTACCAAATTGTTGGCATTTTTTGGTGACTTGAATAAAAAGGTTTTTTCTTTCTAAACAAATGTGTAATTCCTTGTCCTGACGCGTTTTGGCCTTTTAGTGAATTTTCGTAGAAAAAATTCACTAATGAGGAGATCCCGACTTTTGAATTTTGAACAAAATTTTGCAAATGAGCGCAAACTACGACCACTAGAACCCATATCCGGTGTCAGTTTCAATTTTAATATGTTTATATATATATATATATATATATATATATATATATATATATATATATATATATATATATATATATATCACACCGATAACTCAAAAAATAACGGGCCAATTTTGATAAAATTTGGCATAGAGCTTCCTTTTGTAAATGGCTTAGATAAGTTCGTTAGTCAGGAAAATCGGCCGAGGTTTTCCGGGAAAATTTTGAGTTTTCATTCGAAAAAAAATTATATCTCCGGAATTAACAAAGTAAGGACAACAGCTTTTGATCATTATAGGTAAGCTACCTACCAAAATTTTGCTCTGTAGGTTAAAGGAAAAAAAGTTACAGGCATTTAAAGAAAAATAAATTTTGGTCTTCCTCTAAACGTCAAAGTCGCGATTTAAAACGTCAGAATTTGTAATATTTAGGCAATAAACCTGAAAGTAATATGACCTATGGAAAGAAAATGTCTCAAGAAGAATGTTTTACAAAGCCTGAACTCTTGGTTTCAATTGTTATTGTCCTTCATTTTACTAAAATATTCCCAGGAAATTCATTTAAAATAGACCCTTTCTCTGATGCTTTGTCAGTAGTGTTGGCTCTAGAGTTTATCGTTTAATGGTATATCATTTTTGTCGAATTTTCGTAAATCATTAGAGCTCAATATATCCGTTATTATGCACGCCCTATGTTATTGCATTTTTGCATTTTCCATCCAAATATAATACATCTTTGTAAGAAAATAAATTTGGGATGCAGCAAGTGCGTTATGGTAGCGAATTTTCATTAAATGCTTCAAATTTGAATAGCTCAATTTGCTATTAACCTGTAAGGTTGACCAGGAAACCAGTTTTTTTGGGGACAATTTAAGTTTACTTTCGGAAATTTTTGTACATTTTCAAGCAATAAAGTTATTTTGATGAAAAATTGCACATTGTTTCTACTATATAGATTGATGACTGCTTTCTTAAAAAAACCATATTTGCTATTAAAAACATTTTTATGCAAATTCACTACCATAACGCACTTGCTGCGTCCAGAAGTTTTATTTAACTGGTCATCTAGGGGAATCTAGAATTTACAAAAGTCTTGTCAGAAAAACTGAGTTTTTCGGTAGGCTACTTCTGCGAGGGTACAATACAGAGCATTAAAGATAAAATGAGGCGACAAAAAGCTGACATCAACATTAGTCAAGAATTAAACAGCTAAAACTGTCTAACTGCACAGCCAGCAAAGATTACAAGTCAACAGTTATACACTACTACATGCAATAAAAGTAAATACAAGTCGAATTGAACTGTAAGGAAAGTTAATTTGTCTAGAGATTTAAAAAACTCACAATAAATCTAAAACTAAAAACTCTTAAAAAAGCTACCCCCTAGAAGGGTCTAATGTTAAGCTGAAGGTAATAATCGAAGCAAAAGCACACAGCACAAACATTAGCAAGCCATGCAGCTGAGAAGAAACTTGCAGAGTATAGTACAACCTATTAACTGAATGAGAGTGAAATCGGACACGAATTTTTTATTTTGTTTATGTAAAATGAAAACGCCAAAATGGCGATCTACTTACTTTTACATTATTAAACAGGACTAAAAAACTATACAGTTGAATGCCCAAGGAACACGCTTCATCTGTTGCTGTAGGATAGATCCATCGGCTTCAGAGGTGTTACTAACACGAAAGGGAGCAACTTTTATTGAAAATATGAACGAATTTTTTGTTTTAACTTGTAAAATTAAGTTTAAAAAGACGTCTCCAGTGACGATGGACACGAGCAGACCAAAACAACAAGGCGCAAGATCGGCCTCGAAACCGAGAACGGAAATGACAACTGACAGAAGTAACATATCGACTCGAAAATGCACAGACATAAAAGGTCTAAACGCGTCGGGACAAGGAAAAAACATTTGTTTGGAAAGAAAAAACCTTTTATTCAACTCACCCAAAGATAAAATTCATGTGTATGTTTTTTTTTGGTGAATTTTCTTTAAAAAATTGACTAATGAGGAGATCCTGACTTTTTATTTTAGCAAAATTTCTTCAAATGTGCGCTATTTTTATATTAGCCCTCTAGAACACTTAACTGGGGTCAGTTTCAATTTTTATATGGTTATATATATATATATATATATATATATATATATATATATATATATATATATATATATATATATATATATATATATATATATATATATATATATATATATATATATACATATATATAAATATATATATATATATATATATATATATATATATATATATATATATATATATATATATATATAACCATATAAAAATTGAAATTAATTACTATTGAAATTTTTTTTCTCCACAGTCAGCAAATAATAATAAACCAAAAAAAGTCAGAGACTGTGTGTCAGGAAACTTCAACATACATTTGCCTACCTTGTAGGTGATTGAACAGAAATGTGTCCCGAACTAAACTCACATAGTGAACAAAAGGATATTACCACCACATGCTCCCACACACTGGGAGCTACCTACACATTCGCAATCCTATACACTCGCATACTCTCTCTCTCTCTTTTTCTCTTAAACACACACATGCACACAAATGTAGCAAATCCTCCTATTCCAATTTTCAAACCAAATCCGCGGCTTTTCGACACTCGACAATACCCAGTCTGATTTTTTAACAGCAAATAACAATATCAACATTGAAATATTTTTTTTCCACGGTTACCTGTTTCCCCCCTTTTATACACCACCCGCAAATAATAACAGACCGACAAAGTCAGAGACTGTGCGTCGGCAAAGTTCAGTATAGATTTGCCTACCTTGTAGGTGAAATTACCACCATATCCACCAACACAGAGAGAGCTACCTACATACATTATCAACCCCATGCACCCACATACTCTCTCTCTCTCTCACTCTCTTTCCCTTAAACGCACACACACGCACACATATCCTACAAATCCTCCCATTACAACTACTAAACCAAATCAGCTGTTTTTCAAATCGACAATACTTTGCACTAATTTTCGTGGTACTGTAAAGAGCCAAGTTTTTACCCTCTTTCTGAAAACGGACTCCGATCTTAATTTTTTTTATTTCTAGTGGTAGTATGTTATACAACCTTGGCATAATAAAGGTATAATACCTCTGTCCCACCGTTTTATGCACTCTAGGAACCTTCATGTACTGTTCTCTTCGCCCTCCATACGTATGATCCACAATATCAAACTCACCCTTGTGTATAATAATATGCCAGGGAAGAATATGAGTACAACTCTCTCATGTCTAACACATTGGCCTCTGCGAATAACAGATCACTGGGATACACCGAAGGTTTACCATATATAATTTTTAAGAATAGTTTGTGGATAACTTCCAAATGTTTAATATGGCTTGCCAGCATTCCTCCCCAAGCCACGATTCCATATCGAAGCAGACTTTCCTCCAGAGCAGAAAATATTATTTTTAGGTACTGTATATATATATATATATATATATATATATATATATATATATATATATATATATATATATATATATATATATATATATATATATATATATATATATATATGTATGTGTCACACCGATAATTCAAGAAATAATGGGCAGATTTTGAACAAACTTGGTGAATACATTCCTTTTGCAAGTGGATTGGTTTTCGCGGAAAATGTTGTGTTGTCTTTCGGAAAAAAATTACATTTCCGGCAATAACAAAGTAAGGGCAACCAATTTGGTACGCGTATTTGCACTACAAAGCATGAATCATGTACCAAAATTTATATTTGTAAGTGTAAAGACAAAAAAGTTATGGCATTAAAAAAAAAGGGGGTTTTCTCAAAATATTTACAGAAAATTTATTTGAAATAGACCCTTTCTCTGATGCGTTGACGCTAGTTTTAGTTAGTTTTAGTTAATGGTTTAATGGTCTATTATTTTTAGCTAATTTTCGTAGAAAAAATTCGTTATTTACGAGACCGCGACCTTTGAATTTTTATAAGATTTCTTCAGCTGGGCGCCAACTAGCCCCCCTAGAATCCATATCCAGATTTACATTTACTTTTTATCTGCTTACATATATAAAGGGTGACATATTTCCACGGTAAAGCTCAATATAATTGTTATTAGTCAAGATACGGAAAAAAGTTTATACGTTAATTATAGTGTGTCTTGAGCTGCATCTTATAAACTTATTTTGACAATCATAGGATGGCCCATAAGTCGTTGGTGTTTCAAATTTTTTTTTGCACATTTATGTAATTGCATTCTTGAATTTTTTATCGAAATATAATGCATGTCTGTAAGAAAAAAAATCGAGACGCAGTAAGTGCGTTTTGGTAACGAATTCTAATTAAATGCTTTAGATTTCAATAACTCAATTTGCTATTAACCTAAGGTTTGTTGGCTAGGAAACCAGTTTTTTCCGAAACATTTTAAATTTATACCCGGAAAATTTTTGTACATTTTCAAACAATAAGTTATTTTGATCAAATATAGTACATTTTTACCACTATATAGGCTACACCGGTAACCAGATTGATGGCTGCTTGCATTAGAGAGACATATTAAAAACATTTTTATGACAATTCACCTCTATAACGCACTTGCTGCGTCCAGACTTTCTTTTATTAATATGCACGATAATTGATGTACTAAATTTATTCCATTTGTTTGTTGCCCACTAAATGGATAGTCATACCTAATCTTCTATTTCCGTTTTTAAGTAAACATAGTAATGATTAACGCCTGCTTTTGTTTCGACTGAGACGTGTAAATGAACTGGGTACATATGATTTTACCGTTACTGCTTGCAAGTACACACAAACTATAATAATAATTATTAAAATTGGGTAAATAATAGTTAAGAGTCTATCTATATAATTTAAATACCATGATGACCAAGCATCTGAGGTAACGAATTTTTTTACGTCATCGCTGCTTGCAAATAGTAGAACCAGGATTTTCTATCCGACAAATGGCTAATCTTAGTCTCCAGATTAGTCCAATTATAGGGAAGTCCTTGTTTGTTATAATGTTTCCCTTCCATTACTGCAAGCTGTCCACATATAAATACAGATTTCATAAAAGTTTCCAACAGACAGACCAAGGTTTTATAACATTTAGTTTCACATTTTTTTCTCAATCATGGTTGTAGATAAAGCGCTTAACAAAACAAATCAATAATAAGACTGCTTAAAATAAGTTTTATAAAAATGCTCAAGTGTTTTCTAATTATTTTATTTATTGTACTTTTTTCATGTGTTCAGCTTTATATTATTGATCATGGTAGCGACAATAGCACCCTAGTGTTACTTCATGTGGTAAGTTTTTTTTATTGTACATTAATATTTACAATTAGAACCACCTAATATATTATATACGTTGACTAATATGTATATACATTAAGTTCTATAAGTAAATCTGCTGACGGGAAATCGACATGAAGGAATTACACCCATTGGTGCTATTCGGCAATTGTGATTTTATTTCATACCTGCCTCCATAGATCTGATGGCCACTTTCTATTCAGTCGTCTGGTTTGGTTTTCAAGCAATGTGCTTCCAGTTTTTGAAGCTGTTTGTTTGCTCTTCTAGTAATTTCTTCTGATACGAAGGGTATACTTAGATCTCTGTGAGGGGTGTGGTTGCTTACATACCAAGGTGAATCTGTTATGATGCGAAGGGCTTTGAACTCAAAGCCTTGAACTAGGTTAGTGTTGGATACTTTGGAGGATCCCCATAATTCTAGGCCATAGGTCAATACTGCCTTGATTATAGCCTTGTAAACCAGGACTTTGTTTTCTATGGCCATTGGAGATTTTCTACCTATTAGCCAGTACAGTTTCTTCGTTCTCAGATCCATCGCTTTACGCTTCTTTTTAATGTGGGTACTACATGCGAGTCGTTTTTCTAGACGTAGTACCAGATAACCAGCATGATCAGATTGAGGAATTTATGTGTTCTTGATGTGGACAGGTGGTTCAGAGTGAATGTGACATGGAATGACTTTTCTTTATTGATCTTTATCTTCCATTTGTCTAGCCATCTTTGAAGCAATGAAAGATGATTCTGTATATGATGGCTGGATGCTTCAGGGTCTTCATTTACACACTGTATGGCAGTGTCACCTGCAAATATGGACATGCCAGTTTCTTGGGTAATCGGTATATCTAAGGTGTATAGATAGAATCGGACCGTGCACGCTACCTTAAGATACCCCTGATTGGATTGGTCTGATTAAACTTCTTCGCGTTGTTTAATTTGAATGTATTGATCTGATAGATACGATTTAAAGATGAGGTAGTAGCGATAAGGGAAGGATTTCTTAATTTTGTACAGGAGTCCTTTATGCCATAGTCTATCAAAAGCTTGACTTAGATCTAGGAAACTGAAGAACAGTATTTTTTATTCAAGGATTTTTTGTATTATATTCACGAGTCTATGGCTTTGTTGAACTGTCGAGTGCTGTTTTGTAAATCCAAACTGGTGTTTAGAAATCCAGTTTTCTTCGTCCAGTTCTCTGAGTAAGCGATTAAGGATGAGCATCTCAAGTACTTTTGATAGTATGGGTAACAGACTTATAGGTCGATATGACTTTACTTCTGTGTGGAGCTTTTATGGTTTCAAAAGCATCAATATTTGACCAAATTTAAGCTGCTTGGGCCAATAGGCTAGCAGCTCAAATTGACGTTCCAAAAAGTACGGTACACCGTGTATTAAAACAATGTCATTACTATCCATACAAGCCTACAATCGGCCTACAAAGGCTTAAATGTTGACGATTACCCTAAGCGACTTCAATTCTGCAGATGGTATCAAGGACAATGTCAGCAAGATGAAAATTTTCATTTGAAAATCTAGATTTACACATTGTGGTGTATATAATAGCCATAATAGGCATTATTAGGCAAAAAAAATTAAGGTAATTTCACTGTTGGTCCGTTATTTTTTTATATAATTTAACTGGGGAAAGGTATCCTAATCTATTGAGAAATGATATCTTACCAACAATTAGAAGGGTTGACGATAATTTAGACGAGATTTGGTACCAACAAGACGGTTGTCCAGCTCAAAGAATTTTTGTACCAAAATTTTAATGATCGTGTCATTTGTAACAATGGACCGGTTTATTGGTGTGCTAGAAGTCCTGATATAACACCCATGGATTTTTATTTTTGGGGTACTCTGAAGAATGCTGTATATAAATTCGATGCACCACAAAATATCAATAATTTACGAAACAGAATCACGGAAGCTATAAATCATATTAACCAAAACATCCTCACCAGAGTTTGCAGGCATGTTACAAAAAAGGTGTATAAAGTGCATTGAACAAAACGGTGGCCACATTGAACAATTTTCTATTTAGTGTATTTTTTAGTTTCTATTTTATTATTTGTTGAGTTCCGTTTCTACTTGTGTTGTTTTGTAGAGTTTAATTTTCTATTTGTTATTACCGGGTTTCGTTATTACACTGTTTCACATAATATTACCTAGCATTATTACCTAATTAAGTATTGTAAATTAAATCACAATATTTTTTTATCGTGAATCATTACGGAAAATTATGTTAAAAGTAGAAGTCTATTGTTAGACTCCATGACCTACTGCTTTTTGAACACTTTTTTTTTGTCATTGGCTTTCTGGTATTGGATTTCATAGCCTACTATCCTCAAAACGGTTTTTCTTAATATAATCAATATAATATCTACTAAACGGTGTGGTTGTTCTGTTTAATCTTTTCTATTTGCTCTATTAATATCTATTTTACTCATAAATAATTTCTAATGTTGATTTTATAATTTTCCTACAGATAATGAGGCATGGAGATAGGACTCCAGACACCTGGAATACGTTTCCTTATGACACGTACAAAAATCATACCTACTATCCTGTTGGCCACGGCCAACTTCTTACCGTAAGTAAGTTTCTTATAATTACTAGTTTTTATTAATATAGCTGCAAAGATTGTTGCCCTGTTAATACGACTATAACATCTAAGTAATTTGTCTGTAATTAAGCACATTCTTGTAAGGCTAGACGGCTAGATCCATTTTTACCATCCTTAGAAACACACACCGGTTTTCTTCTCATTAGAGCTAGTCAGTGTGCTATACTAATGACAATCAAAACACGTCCAACGTATTTTTTATAAAGGTAGCCTGCCTCAGATAAGATAGCGAGCTGTACAACAGAGGCGCATTCTCGATGCGTAACTAAGTACTATGTTGTCTTGACAGCTCCAATAAGACGAAATGCTACACATAAACACTGAGTACAACCAGCCAGAGACTTACCAAAATATATACAAGGTGATTTAAACTGATGGTCTATTAGAAGTATCTCGCCAACGGAGAAGAAGATCGATTTGACATTTTGAATATAGCACTTATGAAGCGAAAAGAATTTCAAAATAGCGGCATATACAGTTATACCGGAAGTAGGTCTCAACTTTGTTATTTTAAATAGGATGACCCTGTTTTCAATTTTTTTAGAGTTCTATGGAAAATTTTAAGGTAACATTGTACGAGGTTTCCTAAACCTAAACGTAACATTTTCCGAGACATAACTTTTTTAACTCAAATTTCATAGTGAATTTGGATTACATAAAAATTAATATCTCTATAACGTTCAAAGACAGAAGGCTGATTTTTTTGTGTGAACAAAATCACAAATTGTGATTAATTTAATTAAATTAATATTATCAAATACACCACGAATTATTTGCCTTCCTATCTTCTTTTGTCGACGGTTGTATGTAAGACTATATGTATTCTCACCACAATTAGAAACGCCGACCGGTTTCGCTCTAATTAGAGCTCGTCAGTAAGGCATACTAATTGCAGCCTTACATACTTTGTCCCTATATTGGGGAAGAAATGAACCAGGGCTGACACTTTACTAGATTCTTAGTTGGTTGTACACAGTCTCTATTTTTTAACATTCTGTGTTATTTGGAGCTGCCGTGACTACATACTACTTGGTTCCGCAACGAGATGGCGACACGTGTAAAAAGCGTGTCTTACGTCTTACATGGTTTATTTCGTTGTTGCTTGAAATAAACCATGAATAAATCTAACCTACAGACTCTTTTCCTCTATGTAAATGTAAATATGTAGTAACATTTGTTTTTATTTTTCAGAAAGGAAAAACCAAAATATATAAGTTAGGGCAAATAATGAGAAAACGTTATAACTTATTCTTAGGAGAATACAATCACGAAGCTGTTTACGCCAAAGCAACTAATTTTAAGAGGACGAAAGCTACACTCGAAGTATTATTGGCAGCTTTATATCCACCTGCAAGGAATCAGTGGTTTAACACCAACGTAAATTGGCAACCAATCCCTTATGTGTATGATAAAGCAGATCAAGATGTAAGTAGTATCCTTGGAGTTTGTTTTATTTCCTCATTGGCGGTTTTTTATAGAGAAATATCACTAATAGAGGTTACGATTTGCGAACTCCCGAAAAAAAATTCCAAATGAACGCGAATTTGAGTTCATTTATAAAAATCTGCGAAAGTAATAAATCGGTTCTCTAAGGTTTGGTATAAATGTTGCCCTCGTTAAGACCTTATGATATGCCGTATGGAACAGCTAAATAGAATAAATCTAGTATCTCAATAATTTTGCAAATTTATAAAAAATTCCGAAACACGTTAATTTTAAATGTACAAAATTACATTTTGCAACATGAAAACCTCATCCCTATATTCAACACCCTTCGAGTGACAGTTTTTTTTTTTAATTTCAACAACACACCACGAGGGCTCACAGCTGAAATACTATCGTACCGTGGGTGTCGACAAAGAGAAAATGGGACCGTTGTTAATTCTGGACTTGAAGGTGTGAAGGTTTGGAGGAGAAGGAAAAACATGTGCCGGCAAGGAATTCCACAACTTGGAAGCCCTCGGGACAAAAAAGCGGGCATAATAAGATGTTCTATGTCTGGTGACCTGGACAGTAAAAGGGTGCATTCGCTCTGTTCCCCTGGTAGATCTGTTGGGGGCAGCAGGTGGAGGAACTATGGAAGAAAGCTCCTCTGAGCAGTGCCCGTGCAGATATCTATAAAAGAGAGAGAGGTCACCAACACCACGTCGGTGGGCAAGGGATGGCAGCCTTTGGGTGAGAGTAGGGTCACCCATGAGACTAATAGCTCTCTTATGAATGGATCCAGGATAGCGAGTGTAGAAGCGGCATCGGCACCCCAGATGTGGGAGCAGTATTCGAGGTTTGGCCTTATTTGTGAAGTATATAAGGTATATAGATTAGCTGGTGATAAGTATTTGCGAGCCCGAAAGAGGAAACTTCTTAGCAGCAGCTTCTGCAATTGATGTGACATGTTGGTTCGATCCACAGAAATGGCCACAAGTGAAAAGGACTCATTACTTTGAATAACTTGGTTCTTCATTGTGATGGGTCTAGGTCTGGTGTATCCTTTATGAGATAGAATGCAAGACTGAGATTTGGTGGAGTTGAATTGTGAAAGATTTCTACTTCTACAGTCTAATATTTTTTGGAGTTCCACAGAGATAGAACCCTCCATGAGTCTACGATGCTCATCTAATTGGGCTAGAGACAGGCTTAGAATATTATATATTTGAGTGGAGGGTGCTGTCATCCGCGTAACTGTGAACTGGGTTGGATGTGCTAGAGAGGAGGACATTGATGTGGAGAAGAAACAAAGTGGGGACTAAAGCTGAACCTTGAGGGACTCCTGCATTAAATGGATCAGTTTAGAGGAATGGCCATCCACGACAACAGAAATGCTCGGGTTGGAGAGAAACTTTGCTGTCTAGGTACAGAGTTTTGGTGGTAGTCCATAGGCTGGAAGTTTGTTAATGAGCGCTGCGTGCCAGACATGGTCGAGTGCTTTGGATATGTCTAGAGCGACAACCTGGGATTCACAGTGTAGTTCCATAGACTGGCTCCAAGAATGGGTGACAAAGGAAAGGAGGTCGGCAGTTGATCTGCGTTGACGGAATCCATACTGCCTGTCGTGGATTAGACAGTGTTTTTTAAGACATTTTAGTAATTCGGTGGTTATATACTTTTCCATTACTTTAGAGATCACTGAAAGGAAAGAAATTGGCCTGTAGTTGGTAGGAAGCGCTTTGGATCCTTTCTTGGGGACGGGTTGTACTCAGGCAGTTTTCCAGTTACTAGGGAATATGCCTCTATTCTAAGATATCTGAAACAGACGAGTCAGGACAGAAGAAGGTGCTGGTGCGCATTTTTTGGGAATGGCTGGGATCTCGTCAAGACCAGAGGCTTTCCTGGTATTAAGGGAAGAGAGCATATTTCGTACCTTTTTAGTTATGAAAATGATATCTGTCATTTTATGCGCAGGATTGGGGACTGTTGATGGTTGAACATTTGGAGGTGGGTTGCGAGTAGAATTGCCGGCGATCAACAAGGCAAAATGTTCAGCCTTGCCCAGGGCGGTAGAAACAATTTCATCCCTTAAAACAAGAGGTGGGAACGTGTTCTTGCAGAAATTATTCCCAATAGATTTAGCAAGAGTCCAGAAGGGTTTGCTGCCGTTGGAGCATGAGAGGACTTTGTTTCTGATGTGGTTATTAAACGAGTTTTGTGCCTCAGAAAGAATGCGGACATAGCGGTTTCTTATGTCGTTGAATGCTTGACGGTTTTCTTGACTGGGATTGTGTAGAAGCGTTTTGTGAGCTTTGATCTTTTCAAGACCTTGTTACAGGATTTAGAGAACTAGGGCTTTTGAGTGGCTGAAAAGGTTTTCTGTGTACGTGGAATAAATAATTTCATGCCAGCTTCGATGATTTTGGTGACGTTCTGTGAGATATAAGAGGGGTCGTGATAAGAGAAGGAGACAGACGCCCATGGAAATGAGGAAAACTTATCCTGGATTTCGTCCCAGTTCGCGGAGTTGTAGTGCCAAACCATTCCTGGGTGTGATGACTGTGTGATCTCGGGTTGCATTGCGCAGGAATCGGTGACCATTTTGTGGTCTGAGCGACCAAGGTGGGCGGTGACTGATGTCTTATAGCATTCCAGTTTTGTAGTAACAAGGAGATCCAAGGGATTTGAGCTGTGTGTTGGGATGCGAGGAAATTAAGTAGGTTGCTAAACCATATTGGCTAAAGAATTGCTGACTGTAAAGGCCGTCGCCGCTCTCCCTTGTGGATCGGATTTTGAAGATCCTAGCCATTCCTTATTATGGACATTGAAGTCAGCACGTTTTGCGACCTCGGAGGAAGGATATTCAGAAGTCGGATGGTCGGTTTTTTCAGAATGGTAGTCGAAGAGCTGGACAAAATTGTTGTCAGAAGGTGCCTGGTAAATGCAACAGATGAATTTAATTGCAGCTCTAAGAGGACAGTTTCATCCAAAGTATGGCGTTTCTTCTAGCTTCCAAATTGGGGAGTATGTTGCAGGGTAGATTGCTACGGACGGTTACGCACACACCTTCATGCAATCTAAAGGAAGTGAGGAGCTCATACCCAGGGAAATTGAGGTGGTTAGTAGCTGTTTTGGCACTGATTTGAATTCCGGTGGGGAAGAGGAGTTTGGGCCTATTAGCGTAAAGGAAATGGTGGACGAAGTTCAGGTTAGAATTTAAGCGACATATATTCGAGAAGGGCAATAGCAATCCACAAGTTTTTAAATGGGAAGTAGGGCCTTGTGATGCCGCATTTGGAAGAATCATTCTCTATTCAAAATCGCTATGATTTTGAAATCTATTGCAAAAGTTAAGAAGTACAAAAAAGACATTTATCTGATTGACGAACGCCAAAACGCACTAAAGAAAGTTAAAAACCACCCGCGTTTCATTCTTGACAATCAGAACGCCTGGTTTTTTTATGCAGGAGGGGGAAATGCTCATGCAGACCTCATTCACGACACCGGAGTGCCGTGGGATATCGTGGTACTGTGAGACTGTACTCACTAAAACTCCCTCCCTATGAGTACCGGACCTTAGTCCATACCTCCGTCGGAAAGATTTCACACAATGACGTTTGGGTTTGAATGTTTCCATTCTGTTTTTGCCGCGGGGGCGTTAGCGGGTAAGTATAAGCTTTGGACCCTTATGCTTATGTGGAAGTTGCTCATCGTAGGCGGTGGCACTACGGAGAAGAGCATTTGGGTGAGAAGCGGCTTTTGCGAACTGAGTTTGGGATAGTAGGCATTTTTAGATCAGAGTGAATCTGACTGTTTCTGACAAACCATGGTGCTCCGGTAACCATTCTCAGAATTTTCTTCTGGATGATTTGAAGGGTCTTAATGTGTGTTGTTGCCGCGGTGGCCCATGCATGGGATGCATAGGTCAAGGCTGGCCGAATGATGACTTTGTACATGAGCAACTTATTGTTCATGGACAATTTGGAATTTCTATTTAGAAGTGGTAACAGCTTCGAGATGAACATCGAGGCTTTTCGTCGGGCCTGTAAAAACAGTTTAAGTGTCGTCTTTAGGCGGTCTTAATTAAAAAGCAAACATAAAAGTCCAGACGCAGCAAGTGCGTTATGAAAGTCAGTTTTCATAAAAATGATTTTAATAGCCAATATGTCTTTTTTTATTACCAGGATAACATATATAGTAGAAAAAATAATGTTACTTATCTCATCAAAATAACTGTATTTTTTTTAAATGTACAAAGATTTTCCGAAAATAAACTTTAAATGTTCCTGAAAAAAACTGGTTTTCTAGCCAATAGGTTAATAGCAAATTGAGTTATTGAAATTTGAAGCAATTAATAAATATTCTCTACCAAAACGCACTTACTGCGTCCAGAATTTTTTTCTTACAAACATGCAATATAGATGCATTTCGATGAAAACTGGCAGAATATAAGGGGTTATAGATTTAAAAAAAAAGAAAGTTGGTATCACCAACGTCTTATGTGCCATGCTGTGATTGTAAAAATAATTTTATAAGATGCAGCTCAAGGCACACTATAATTAATTTTTTTCTCGTATCTTGTATCACAATTGAGCTTTACCGTAGAAATGCGTCACCCTGTATATATAAAAACTGAAACTAGCTCCAGATAGGGGTTCTACAGGGCCTAGTTCGAGCTCATTTGAAAAAATTCTTTCAAAATTGAAAAGTCGCGGTCTTCTCAATAACGACTTTTGATTACGAAAATTCGCTACAAAATTTATAGAGGATGAGTTTTACTTTCACATTGTCACAATGTGTAGAAGAATTGCATCGGCGACAAAAATTTCAATTTTTTTTTCGCTTATACGTCGTATCAAGGCATATAGGAAACATGATTTGGGAACGAAAACTTTTTCGTGCCTGTCGGCCTGTCTGTTTGTAGTCATGATAGCTTCAAAACAAATTGTGATATCTTCAAATTTGGTATACAGTTATGTCGGTCTGTCGTTGTGTCGGTCTGTCGGTCTGTCGGTCTGTCTCTTTGTAGCCACGATAACTTTAGAACGAATTGAGATATGGTCGTCAAATTTGGTATACAGTTAGGTTTCGACAAACGAACGTTTCGGATTGTTTTTTGGGTACAATCCGCTTAGGGGATAGGGGATAAATGGGGGTGATTTGGTGAAAATTGACATTTTTTCGTTAAAACTTGAGTAATATAACGCTTTAGGGTTTATTAATTAGAAACCTTTTAATTACATCAAACATCTTGTATTCTGCGCCCAAATTAAATTAGGGGTTAAATGTGTGGGGGTAGAATATCGTTGAAAAAAATTTCGAATTTTTTTTTTGCTAAAAGGGCGTAAAAATTCTCAAAACACATAGACTACTTGATTCTGAAACATTTTTTTTGTCTGTCGGCATGTACGTCGGTCTGTTAATAGACACAATAACCTCTGAATGAACTGATATATTATCAAATTTGGTATCCAGTTATCACCCGACAAAGGAACGCTTCGAATTGTTTTTGGGTAATATCGCTTCAAGTGGTAGGGGCTAGATAAGAGATGATTTGGTGAAAATTAACCTTTTTTCAATAAAACTCGAGTAATATAACGTTTTAAAAGTTTCTGGGTACAGGAATACAAATATTTCCTTAGTGGTCAAGTCGTGGCCCTTAAATTCATCCCATGAGAATGTCTTTCTGAAGGGAATAAATAATTACAGCTCTGTGGAAGTTATGATTCAATTTGCAGCACTATTTCTAAAGCCTCTGCATTCATATATAAATGCATAGATTTGAAGCCATTATCGACACATAAAACATCTTCATTTAGAATATGTGACTCTTGTTCGACAGTAATCCAGATGATGAACTAAATGGTTTCTCATCTTCAAAATACTTTGAAGACAACTCACGTATATTAGCCATACAGTCGTAATATTGCCACTCCTCTAGAGCTAGATATTAGTTTTCTTTCTCCATCACTAGCGGGCTGCAAAATTTCACAAGTGGTGCAAAACATCTTAGACTGATTCCAGTAATAAATTTTAAAGATCGTTTGATGTTAAATGGAGTTTCCATCAGCAACCTCTCATCATCTTGACATTCGTGAAATCGTATTTGTTTACGAGGGTGTTCTGGAAAATCGGGGCCATCGTTTTCAGCCACATCACTATGTTTTCTTTTATATGTGAAATCATAACTATAATCCCACGTCATGTAAATACATCCTTTACGAGGATGTTCTGCAAAATCTGGGCCATCGTTTTCTTCCATATCACCATGTTTTCTTTTATATGTGGCATCAGAACTACCATCCCACATCATAAGTACACTTGGAGAACCCAAATCACCACAACACATATTTTAGAGACCTCACGATCGTTTCGCTGACAGTTTCATCCTCCAATGACGCTGACGTTGTCAGCGAAACGATATTAAGGTCTTTAAGATATGTGTTGTGGTGATTTTGGTTCTCCAAGTGTACTTATCAGTGCTCATCAGAGGTTCAAGTTTTCACATAGTATCCCACACCATGTTAATTCAATCACAATTAACATGTTTACACTCTTCAACATACAGACTTGTTTTGTACACATCCATCGATGTAATATTCCCCATACCGGTACTTTGCTTATTGTAGTAAATATTTATAGAATGGTTGAGTTAAATAAAACCCTGGAACATATCGAATGAGTGATAACGCAAAGAACTGTGTGGAGCAGTAGCCAGCTAAATCTACGTTACACAATTCAACTGAATGTCTACTTCATAACATTCACCTTCAGATTCGCGTTCATTCATATAAGCTTGTTCTTGCATTTTCACCACTAACTGCCTTAGTGTTGCGTCATTTTTTGCATAATATATTTTTTATTTTGAATTCCATACCAAAACTTAATATTTTACTGCATGCTGAAAACCTGTTCCATGCAGGCTCTAAGAGAAAATTAGAATTACCAGCGCGCGTGTACCAACTACACTCATGGGAATTGATAACATCTGTTTGAAATATTAAACGAAGTTACATGCACACACTGATAAGAATTCAGATAAGGAAACCGCTGCGAGCAGCCAGCTCCTTTCAGCTAGCATCCTGATGCCAATTTTATATATATATATATATATATATATATATATATATATATATATATATATATATATATATATATATATATGTATATAATCTACTGATAGGGACGAGTAAAATGATACCCCACGCTTTCCCCTAAACCAAACACGAAAAAAGTCAATTTGCGCATGCGCCAGTTGCCATATTTGAATTTCACCCATCGTGACGAGTAAACTAACACCTCACTCATACCCTCTAAACGAGAAACTAAAAAAGTTGATTTGCGCATACGTCAGTTGCTATATTTATATACGTTATTGTTGAAGAAATCAAAATGTTGGATCTTCTGTGAGATAATGCTCGTTTCAGATACCTTTTTCTCTCTATCTGCTTATTCTTTACTTCAGGGTCAGCCATCTTTACCGCCATCCCGGATTGCGTCATCCCAGCTCAGATGTCTTATCTCTCTCTATCCAGCAGCTATCGTGTTTCGTCACTCTGACGTCACATTCTTCTTATCTCCATGCCAAAAAAGCCGCCATCTTGGATTACGTCATCTCGGGTTAGAGCTCTTGTTTCTCTCTATCTAACCCGCCATCTTGTTTGTTCACCCTGACGTCACACGCAGGCGCAGCAGCTCGGGAGGTACAGAGGTGGTCACAGAAGCCCCCATCTCTACATACTAACATAAATATTTTACAAGTTTTAACACCAGTGTGTTCCCTTAAAAGAAGCAGAATACGTTTTCTTATAATGTTTAACTCTTTTTGCAGATAATGTCAGTAACTTACTTACATTGTGCTAGCTTTTTAAAGCACTACTACGCTTATTACATTTCTGAAAAAGGACAAAAAGCCATAGAAGGATTTAAGGACATGTTTAGGAACTTAACCCAGCACACTGGACTCACTGTTACAGGACCCAGAGAAGTTGCTGCCATTTATGCAGTACTTAAGGGACAGGTAAGTGTTTTTATTAAATCATTTGGATTACTCCTTTTCAAATTATTTAAAAAAATAAGCTCTTCCCCTTGGATTCACTTTCTTTATAAATGCAGATATAGAAACCTTTTCTTTGGCTTCACAAGTGTTGGTTTTCTCCTCTGTAACCTGTTTTGCTGATTTATGTATTATGAGAGAGAAGAAAATGCAAAATTGCATAAATATAATGCTGTTCGAAAAAAACTGTAGGTATCACCAACGACATATGGGCCACCTGTGATTGTCAAAATACTTTTATAAGATGTAGCTCACGACACCCTATAATTAACGTGTACAACTTTTTCTCGTATCTTGTATAATAACAATTATACTGAGCTTTACCGTAGAAATGCGTCACCCAGTATATATGTAAACAGATAAAAACCGAAACTAAACCCGGATAAATTCTAGGGGGCCCAGATTGCGCTCATTTGAGGTAATCTTTTTAAAATTCAAAAGTCGCGGTCTCCTCATTAACGATTTTTTTCTACGAAAATTAGCTAAAAATTAAAGACCGTTAAACGTAGTTTACTAAAACTACCACCAAAGCATCAGCGAAAGGATCTGTTTGAAATGAAATTTCTGGAAATATTTTAGTAAAATGAAGGACAATGATGGTTGAACCTGACACTTAAGAGTTTGCAGAACACTACTCTTGCGACATTTTCTTTACATAATCCGTATTTGTTTCAGGTTACTTGCCTAAATGTTGCCAATTGTGACGCTTCAAATCGTAACTGTGACGTTTTGAGGAAAACCCCCTTTTTTTAAATGTTCATAACTTTTTGTGTCTTCAGACCTACAGACCTAAATTTTGGTGCATGGCTCACACTTCATAATACAAACACGCGTACCAATCTTGGTTGCGTTTAATTTGTTATTTCTGGAGATTTTTACCGATGTATTTTTAATCCAGGTCCGGCTTGTAAGTTTTTTAGCGATTATATTTACAAAAAACCTTTCGCCATGAAATCTGTTGGAAAAATTACCAAAGGTATCGACAATATTCAATACCACTTATTACAGGAATATGATGTCAAATTTCCACTTGATTTTCACATTATGCAATGGCACGATCGCTTCGATGCATTAATTGGTTCGGTCCATTTCCAAAAACTTAAGGCACACCTTAATTATAAAAAACAAATTATAAAATTAGGCAAAATAGAAATTCCATTTTATCCTGAAATCAACCCACTAAATTTTAAACTCTTTAAACAAATATGTGTAAATAACATTCAAATTCCAGTTAACATAGAAAACGGAACAGTTTTGATTCCCCAACTATCTGACAACACTGTAACTGTAGACGAAGCTATAGCTACTGCGAATTCAGGTATTTGTACAATCGCTATAACAAAAAAAGCACAAACACACTTGTGACAATTTCTCTACATAGCCTGTATTCGCTATAGATTATTTGCCTAAAAGTTGCCAATTTTGACATTTGAAATCGCGACTCTGGCGTTAAAAGAAGAAAAGTTATCAGATTGTCTAAGTAACTTTTTTTGGCATTTCTTGACATTTTTGCGCCAAAAAACTGAGTCTTTGTCTGTAACATACGATAGATTTTGCCGTCTACACAAAATATTTTGCTTTTGTGCGTTTATATGCTCAGTGGCACCCAATTTTTTTTCTTTAAATGCCTATTACTTTTTTCTTTTAACCTCAGATTTACATTTTGGTACATAGTTTAATTTTTGTGACATAAACCCGCGTATCATATTTGGTTGCCCTAACTTTGTCATTTCCGGAAGGAAACACAATATTTTCCGGGAAAAGCTGTGCCGATTTTCCTGAACAACGAACTCATCCAAGACATTTGCAAAAGAAAGGTGCCCACCAAATTTGATCTGAGTCGGCCTATTTATTAATTTTTTAGTTATTGGTGTGATACATTCATGTATATATATATATATATATATATATATATATATATATATATATATATATATATATATATATATATATATATATATATATATATATATATATATATATATATATATATATATATATATATATATATATATATATATATATATATATATATATATATATATATATATATATATATATATATATAAAGGGTGGCGCATTGAAAACGAAACAGACCGATTTGCGTCCAGAGAAATATCTTTTTTAAGAAACGCTGAAACACGTCAATTTTAATATTGAGCGGGACATGTTTTGACATAAAACTCAACTTTGTCACATCAACCCCTTAAGGTTGGTGATAATACCCATTATATTCATTATATTTTAAATAAGGAACATGGGTCGAGTGTTACATCATTTGAAAGCTCTTTCTTTTCTGAATTCAGCACACTATTTTTTTTGGAAGTTAAGGTTTGAATTTTGGTACATAGTTTAATTTTTTTGACATAAACACGCGTATCATATTTGGTTGCCCTAATTTTGATATTTCCGGAAGAAAACACAATATTTTCCGGGAAAAGCTATGCTGATTTTCCTGGACAACGAACTCATCCAAGACATTTACAAAAGGAAGATACCCACCAAATTTGATCTGAGTCAGCCTATTTATTATTTTTTGAGTTATTCGTGTGATACATACATGTATATATATAGATATATATATATATATATATATATATATATATATATATATATATATATATATATATATATATATATATATATATATATATATATATATATAGGGTGGCGCATTGAAAACGAAACAGACCAATTTGCGTCCATAGAAATATTTTTTTAAGAAACGCTGAAACCAGTCAATTTTAATATTGAGGGGAACATGTTTTGACATAAAACTCAACTTTGTCGCATCAACCCCTTAAGGTTGGTGATAACAACCCTTATATTTTAAATAGGGAACATGGGTCAAGTGTTATATCATTTGAAAGCTCTTTATTTTCTGAATTCAGCACACTAATTTTTAGGAAGTTTTATCAACTCGTTTAAAAATTATTCACACTTTTAAATGCAAAAACGCATTTCACTCATTCCGATAAGAAATGTGCTGTCAATGCTTTGCTGGTTAGTAAACAAAAAGATTGACTATCAGAACATTTCTTATCGGAATGAGAAAAATGCGGTTTATTATTTCAGTTTATCGGTCGGTTTGATACTTGATAGTACTACCGAAAATTAATTTCACAATGGTGTATTCTGTAGAAGAAAGAGTTTAAATAATTTTTTTTCAAAAACGATGCCTATGCCAACCGTACCGCAAATTTGTTTAATGAACGACATCCGAACAGACATGTTAACAGAAAATCCATTTTGGAGTTAGTTGCAAAGTTTCGACAAAGTGGTTCAGTAGCCAACAAAAAACGGGATCCTGAACGTGAATTTCCGGTTAGAAATGAGACTACTGACATTGAAGTTTTAGGACAAATTGCTGCAGACCCAACTTTGAACACGATAAAATGCGCCACTGTTTCAAACATCAAAAGAAGAACTATTCGGAGAATATTGAAGCATCATAAATTTCACCCGTATAAAATTCATCTTGTACGACAATTGAATGCAGATGATTTTGATCGGCGGCTGGAGTTTTGTGAAGTTATGACTGCACGAATAGCTGATAATGGGAACTTTCTGTTCAACATCTGTTTTTCAGACGAGTGTACGTTTTTATTAAACTCTTCAGTCAATCATCATAATTGTCGTTATTGGGCAGATAATAATCCAATAAATTTTCACGAAGTCCACACTCAAACTCCACAGAAATTGAATGTCTGGACTGGCATTTTTGGAGACCGTTTAATGGGATCAATTTTTCTTGGTGGCAATTTGAGTGGCGAAACTTATTTGGAGTTATTAGAAGATATCGTTTACCCTCTACTAATTGACATTGTTGAAAATGATGATCGCTATCAAGAAAACCAATTAGTGTTTCAACAAGATGGAGCTCCTCCGCATTTTTCACAACGTGTTAGGGAGTTTTGAACAGAGAGTTTCCAGGACAATATATTGGGCGTAGAAGTGCTATTGAGTGGCCCCCTAGATCACCGGATTTACCTCCCTTAGACTTATTTCTATGAGGCTATTTAAAGAGTAGAATTACGCAACATAAACGGAGTCTCTGGAAGAATTACGAGGACGCATTGTTGAAGAATGCCGTCTAATATCTCCACAAATGCTCCAGAATGTCAGAGCTCGGTTTGAACAAAATTTGTACTTTTGTATGGAAGCTGGTGGTCATCAATTTGAACACTTACTTAACTGAATAAACATTTTTGAACGTTTGGTTTTGTTTTTAAGTTTTCTTAACGAAAAATTGACTAATTAGTGCACTTCTTAGCACAATGAATGAAATACGTTCTTGCAACTCCAACTGTGAATAATTCTTGATAAAACTTAAAAAAAAATAGTGTGCTTAATTCAGAAAAGAAAGAGCTTTCAAGTGGTGTAACACTCGATCCATGTTCCATATTTGAAATATAAGGGTTGTTATCGTTAAGGAGTTGTTGCGACAGTTGAGTTTTATGTCAAAACATGTCCCCCTTAATATTAAAATTGACGTGTTTCAGCGTGTCTTTATAAAAATCTCTGGACGCAAATCGGTCTGTTTCGTTTTCAATGCGCCACCCTGTATGTATATATATTTATATATATATATATATATATATATATATATATATATATATATATATATATATATATATATATAATAAATTCAAGCTAACCCTAGATATGGGTTTTAGGGGGCCAAGTTCACTCTCAATTGAAGAAACTTTTTAAAAATTCAAAAGTCGCGATCCCCTCATTAGTGAATTCTTTTTAATTAAAGAAAATTTACTAAAAAGGCAAATCGGTAGCAAATAATTCTGCTATTCAACGTCGGATTACAGCTAAAGTATTGGAGATACGAAACAAATGTAAGTTGACTTTTTTATAGCCAATTTAATAAAATAAATGTTTTAATTGAACTACCAGTTATGGTTACCGAGATATAGGCAAAAAACTGGAAAACGTGTACCTTTTTCCCAAGATGGCTGCCCGGGCGAAAAAGATTTTGACGGGGCCTTTTAGTATATTCAATGGAAAGCCGTAATAAGCATGTATACCAAAATTCAGATCTTTACCGATTAATATTTTTATTTGTCGAAAATTTGTTTAATTTGACTGAACTACAAGGGCAACAATACTTAATGAGTTACTTTATTTCTGCACGTGTGTTATTAGAAATACAGTTATATAAAACAATTAATTGTTGAATTGTTTTTTTGCAGGTTGATTGGGGTTTGAGTCTACCTGAGTGGGCAAAGCCTTATTGGGAAAAAGGATTCCATTTAGCGTCTGCTCTGGATTACGAACTTTCTACTGTAACACCGCAACTTATTAGGTTATCAGCAGGTAATTCATAATCTGTCACGAATTCCCTCATGTATTTATTTGTTTATTTTATTTGTTGTATCTTAGAACAACGAAACTGGGTACATGGAGCTTTTTAGCGATTCTTAGTGAGAATCCGTCGTTACTTTTTTTCTAAGAAAAATCCTAATAGTGTTTTTTTTTATTTCGTAATTTTTTAGAAAGTTTTTTTTCTCGAAAACTATATTATGAAAAAATGAAAATGGGTATTGAAAAAATATCATGTTTCACCGAATCACCCCTTATTTATCCCCTACCCCCTGAACCGATCTTACCCGAACACAATTCGAAGCGTTGCTTTGGCGGGTGCTGCTAACTGGGTGCCAAAATTCAAGACGATATATCAATTGGTCAATTGGTTCGAAAGTTATTGCGCCTATTAACAAACAGACGTACATGCCGACAGACAGGCAGACTGACCGACCGAGAGACAACTAAATTTTCGTTCCAGAATCAAGTTTTCTATATGTTTAGAAAAAAATTTCGAAATTTTTGTCAACAATATTCCACCCTCACAAATTCAACCCCTAATTTAATTTCAGCACAGAATGCCAGATGTTTGATGAAATTAAAAGGTTTATAATAAATAAACCGCAAAACGTTACATTACTCGAGTTGCAACGAACAAAATGAGAATTTTCACCAAATTATCCCTCCCTCCCCATTCATCCCCTACCACCTAAACTTATTTTACCCAAAAACAATCCGAACCGTTCGCTTGTCGAGTCCTAACTGTATACCAAATTTGAAGATGATATCTCAATTCGTTCTAAAGTTATCGTGGTTACAAACGGACAGACATACAGACCGACAGACAAAAAAGTGTGCTGTGCTGTGACGATGTGGAAGTAAAAGAAGCTTATACACGTATAACAAATACATGTCAAGTGTGAACAGTTAAATCAATATAATGTGATAGTGTTGAAAAATAAATAGAACATATTTAAAAATAATTACAAAATTAATCACTAAATACTGTAGAACTAAAAAATTACCAAGTTCATAATAAATAGCCCATTTCCCACTATTTGATAATACTTCTTAGAAATGGTTTATATAAAAAAAATAGTGCTGCAAATTTAATCATAACTTCCACATAGCTGTAATAATTTATTCTCTTCAGAAAGATATTCTCATGGAATGGCCTTGCCGCCCCAATAGCACTGCAACCTTTGGTTAATTGTGCATACTCTTAGTCTTACTCCACCCATTCCAAAATCACTGTGCCTTGAACTAGTCTGCACAGCGATTGGTAGGGTGAAGTTTTATATTGCTCTCTCTCCGGTCTAGACTGACCGTAGATCAGTTGTCTTTTGCGATCCAGAGCTTTACACTCGCACAATATGTGCTGGGCTGATTCCTCCCCTCGCGGCTAAGTCTGCATGCGAGGTCCCCCTCGAACCGCACCATTTTATGCAGGTGTTTTTTGACACCCATCCAGTCAAGAGACCTGTTGTGTTTCTGAGCTGCCCTGTACTAAGATTTAGCAGCTCCACAGCTCCCTTTGAACTGGGTTCGTCAATTATTGACTTCCCATGTCTGAGCCCTGGACTGTTTCCGCGGTACACCTTGTGTTGGTTTCTGATCTAGGACTTAATGGCTCCCCTGGCAGTGCTCTTTGTCACGCCCAGAGCCGGTTCTGGTCCCATAAATGGTTCTGCTGACCCTCTCTTCCCGAGACTGTCAGCTTCTTCATTGCCTTTGACCCCCGAGTGACCCGGCACCCAGATGAGGGTCATCTCATTCTGCCCAGCCAGGTCGCTCGTCTCATCTCGGCACTCGCTCACCAGCCATGAATTTACCCGTGGGCTACTTAGTGACTTAAGGGCTGCCTGGCTATCTGTGACTCTGAGGAGCCCCTTGTTGGTGTAGCCCCTCCTCTTGTTCTCCCGCACACAGTGCAGGATGGCGTACATTTCGGTCTGAAACACCGTTGCATGGACTCCGAGGGAAATACTATGACTTACCCTCGGTCCTTCCGAGTAAACACCTGCCCCCGTCCCACACTCTTCGCCGTATCCGTCCGTGAACCAGACGAGCGCGTCCCGTGGTGTGCCAGGCATCTCCTCCCGCCGTGCCTCGCGGTCGGGGATTTCCACTGTGAAGTTGTTTTCCCTGCAGATTCGCGTTACACATTACACGTTACATTAATCGAGTTTAAACGAAAAAATTTGCATTTTCACCTAAAAACCCCCCCATTAATCCCCTACCACCTAAAGCTACTTTACCCAAAAACAATCCGAACCGTTCGTTTGTCGAGTCCTAACTGTATACCGAATGTGAAGATGATATCTTAATTCGTTCTAAGGTTATCATCGTGGTTACAAACGGACATAAATACAGACCGACAGACAAAAAAAGTGTGCCGTACTGTGACGATGTGTCAATGATATTCCACCCCCACACTGGGGGGAGAAAGAGCTTGTTTTCTTTCCCCAATGTTTTGCAGGTGGACTGATCCCACCCTCGCTAACTAGTCGGCTTTGCTAATTAGCGTTGGAAGAAGAATATGTTGAAGATGTGGACTGTATGTGGACTATATTTATAACTCTAAGTGCACTGTATTCCAGAAGAGTTCAATGATACACTTGTTATATTTATATATGTTGTATTGTTACTATATACACTTTGAACTTAACACTTATTTACAATTTGCGGTTTTACACTTGATTTAATGGGTTACTCAGGAGATTTCACAATCTTATGAGCTACTTGTTATTACATTTATTTAACTGCGCGTATGGTGGAATTTGATTACGTATATTTTCTAATTTAGAAGAAAACACTGACTTTTCCAAGTATCACTGTACGAACGAAATTTCTGTAAGATGATTGTAACTTGAACTGAACTGGCTTAATCACACGAGCGGTGTTTAAGTGGAAGATTGGGATCTCGAAGTCCCAAGAAGATGAGATATGTCGTATAACTGAACTGTGCTTTGTGAAAAGATTGCTTTTATCGAGCTTTCGCGTAACCCTAGGTGACTTAGTTGACATGTCAGTAATGCTGGATGGCAACCCCAGGTGGAAGTATTATTCCTAGTGAAGAAATCCACTGGGTATATTTTAAGAACACATCAAAGACAACTAAAGCTATTTACAGGAAAGGACATAACGGTATATAAGTATTCTTTGTATGGCATTATTCACGCGTAGACGTAATGCGATACAGACGGCTAGAGGATAAAGATTACCAGCAAATTGAAAAGGATTAGATAACTAATTCCAGGTAGAAACTTAAAGGATAGTGCAACCGAATAAAAGTAAAAGAGACAGGGGCGTACCAATTATGTTTCTCCAACACACACATTCAACCCCTAATTTAATTTCAGGACAAAATACCAGATGCTTGATGAAATTAAAATTTTTCTAATAAATAAACCCTAAAAGGTTATTACTCGAGTTTTAACGAAAAATTGTCAATATTCACCAAATCACCCATCATTCATTTCCTACCCCCTAAAGCGATTTTACCCAAAAACAATATGAACTGTTCGTTTCCCGGGTACTGACTGTATACCAAATTTGAAGACGATACCTCAATTCGTTCTAAAGTTATTGTGATTAAAAACAGTAATAGCTGGAATAAATCAATAATTATCCATATTTTGTGCATAAAAGTGCATAGTCCATGTATAAATAAAGATACAAACAAAGAGGGTACGAGAAGTTTGATGTTCACATGTAAATAGAATAGAAAAATTTGAGGGATAATTTAGGCAATAATAATGGGTATATATGCAGCATAATTGAAAAGGAGAATCCAGCACCAATCAATCGTAAGATAGGCAGGGCTTTAAATGTATAAGAAACATTTAAACGTAAAATATACATAAATAGAATTGTAAATTGCTAAAGGCTATGAACTTGTTTGCGACGTTAAAACATTAAGGTGTTTGACTAAATTCAATCCAAGAAAAAGTTTTAAAATGGTTGTATTGACTGTAGGTGGACAAACAGTGGAGGACTTCATGCTATAAAGTTTGATAAAAATAGCACAAGAAATAAACAACAAATCCAAAATCTAGTTAAGTATTTAGTGTATAAATTAAGATAGGTTATGCAATATGTTGTTAAACTAAGATTCAAATACATCAAAAGACAGGTTTTTAATGGTGCAATTTTTGGAGTGACTGGTTTGGAAAAACATTAAAAATAGTGCTGCAAATTGAAATATAACTTCCACATAGCTGTGGTAACTTATTCGGGGTCCATGACTTGACTACAAATAAAATATTTATATTTCTGTACCCATAACTTTTGAAACGTTATATTACTCGAGTTTTAACAAAAACATCTCAATTTGTACCAAATCGCCCCCCATTCAACTCTTACACCCTAAACCGATTTTAACCAAAAATAATCTGAACCGTTAGTTTGTCAGGCGCTCACTGTAGCTTATTTAGCAGGTGGTAGTAGACTTTCCCTTACGTGATAGTGAAGGATTTATTTCAAGCCCGCGGAGGTACCACCCCTTACATCAAGGTGCCGGTAAAGTCCCAACGGACGTTTCCGGTTCTGGTGTATTTGTCGGGTTCCCTTATAAGCAAAAATGATGATGACTCTTCCTTGTACAAAAGATTCCGGAGGTAAAATACCCCTCCATTCGGATCTCCGGGAGAGATGTGTACAGGGGGAGCTAGCATCAAGATTTAACATATCCTTCTCGAATATATGTGGCCCAAATTCTAACCTGAACTCCGTCCACCATTTACTCCAGGCTAATAGGCCCCACTCATCTTCCTCACCAAAACCCAAATCAGTGCCAAAACAGCCACTAATCACCTTAATTTCCCGGGGTGTGAGCTCCTTACTTCCTTTAGATTGCATCGAGGTGTGTGCGCATACGTCCGTAGCAATCTACCCTGCACCAGACTCCCCAATTTAGAAGCTGGAAGAAAAGACATACTTTGGGTGAAACTCTCTCTCAGGGCAGCAACTAAATTCATATGTTGCATTTAACGGTCAACTTCTGACAACAATTTTGTCCAGCTCTTTGACTACCTTTCTGAAAAAACAGACCATCTGATTTCTGAATATCCTTCCTCCGAGGTCACTACTCTTGGTGACTTCAATGTCCATAATAAGGAATGTCTAGGATCTTCAAAAACCGATCCACAAGGGAGAGCAGCGGAGGCTTTTGCAGTCAGCAATACTTTAGCCAATATGGGTTAGCAACCTACTTACTTTCCTCGTATCCCAACACACAGCTCAAATCCCTTGGATCTCCTTCTTACTACAAAACCTGAATGCTATAAGACATCAGTCACCCCCCCCCCCCCCCTTGGCCGCTCAGACCACGGCATGGTCACTACTTCCTGCGCAATGCAACCCGAGGTCACACAGTCATCACACCCACGTATCTTTTGGCACTACAACTCCGCGAACTCGGACGAGATGCGGGATTACTTGTCTTCATTTCCAATCTTAATTGTCGCCAACATGTCACATCAATAGCATAAACGGCTCCTAAGAAATTAGGTTTCTTCTTCCGGGCTCGCAAATACTTTTCACCAGCTGGTTTCTAAAGCTTATAAACTTCACAGATAAGGCCAAACCTCGAATACTGCTCCCACATCTGGGTGCCGCTGCCACTTCTACACTCGCTATCTTGAACTTCATTCAGCAGATAGCTATACGTCTCACCGGTGACCCTAACCTCACCCAAAGGCTGCCATCCCTTGCCCACCGACGTGCTGTTGGTGACCTTTCTCTCTTTTATACATATCTGCACGTGCACTGCTCAAAGGAGCTTTCTTCCATAGTTCCTCCATCTGCTGTCCCCAACAGATCTACTAAGGGAACAGAGCGAATGCGCCCTTTCACTGCCAAGCTCACCAGGCATAGAACATCTTGTTATGCCCGCTATTTTGTCCCGAGGACTTCCAGCTTTTAGATTTCCTTGCCGGCACATGTTTTTCCTTCTCCTCCAAACCTCCAAGCCTTCAAGTGTGAGTTTATTCAAAAGTGTAAAAATAGTATACAAATCAATCTGTCAAATAAATTAATTCGGCGTTTCGGAGTTTTGACTGGAATTTAAAGTAAAATCTCGAACGCGGATTGGAGATCTCAATTTTATCAAATATTAAAAACCGAAAACAGGAAGTGTGCAAGTCAGAAACGTAAGAATTGTTCGTGTATCAGGTTGTTTTAGCGCGAGTGAAAATCTCACGGTTGCTATGAACTAAGCGCGGTCGTTAAGCATGTTTTGTTGTTAATGGGGCGCGCGAACAATGAGTTTTAATAGCAGTATGGTTTTTTTTTACAAGATTTTAAGTTGTAATTTGGGCTTGCCGCAATTTTTTATATATAATGCTCAATAATTGAGATACTGAATTTATTTTATTTGGCTGTTCCACATTGAATGAATGCTAAAAGACTGTTTAACTGCTTTCACAGTTCACAAATTTGTGAGTTTTTTTATACACTTTACCCCAATAATACAAAAAAGTAAAACACAAAAAAGAAACCAGGACACACACAAAGTGCGTTCCTTTAGATAATTATAATCTGTATAATTTAATTAAAGTTTGCTCTTGTTTCTTTTCAGGGCATCTGCTGAGGAAGATACTAGAAGACACAAAGCATAAGGTAGTTGATAACCTTCCCAAACATAGAAAGGTATACGTATATGCAGGACATGAATTTAATATTGGTACTATGATGAGAGCTCTCAAAGTTTACTATCGTCATTTTCCGCCTTATGCAGCTGCTTTGGTTTTTGAAATACACAAGATGCAAGGTGGCCATGGGCTGAAGGTAATCAATAAATTTATTTTATACAGTGTAGTGAGTGTGTGTGTGTGAGTAATTCCTTTATCTCAATTATTGTATATATTTATAAGAAACTGGTCAACTTGTGATTAAAAACTGACAACTTTACTCCTACATTCAGTTCCCTTCGAGGGACAGCTGCAGCCTCAGATTTTCAAATGGGATGTAGAGGTTCGCGATATCTCATTTGAAAGATTTCATTCTCTGTTCAAGAATGCTATGGTTTTAAAATTTATTGCACAAGTTAAGACTAAAAATAAAACTCATCTCATTAGTGAACTTCGCAACAACACACTAAAAAATTTATCACTAATCGTGTTTTATTATTGTGATAATGAGAAAAGGTCCAGACGCAGCAACTACGTTATGGAAGTGAATTTTCATAAAAATGTTTTGAATAGCAAATATGTCTTTTTAAATAGAAGCAGATATCAATTTTGGTTATCAGTATAACCTGTATAGTAAAAACAATGTGCCATACTTTATCAAAAAAGCGTTATTGTTTGATTATGTACACAAATCGTCCGAAAATAAATCTAGAATATTTCGGAGAAAACTGGTTTCCTAGCCAACAAACCTTAGGTACTAGCAAATTGAGTTATTTAAATTTGAAGCATTTAATGAAAATTTGCTACCAAAATGCACTTACTGCCGCTCGATTTATTTTCCTACAAACATGCATCACATTTCGATAGAAAATCCAAAAATTCAATATAATAAGTTCGTAGATAAGTATATATGTTTGAAAACAAAAATCTTAGGTATCGCCAGCGATTTATGGGCCACCTGTGATTGTCTAACTAATTTTATAAGATGCAGGTTAAGACACCCTATAAATAACGTATACAACTTTTTCTCGTACCTTGTATAATAACAATTATATTAAGCTTTACCGTAGAAATGCGTCACCCTGTATATTTGTAAACAGATAAAAACTTAAACTAAATGCACATGTGGATTCTAGGGGGCCTAGTTTGCGCTTATCTGAAAAAATTCTTTTAAAATTCAAAAGTCCCGGTCTCCTCATTAAAGAATTTTTCCAGAAAAATTAGCTAAAAATTATAGACCGTTAAACCATAAACTAAACAAAAACTACCGCCAAAGCATCAGGGAATGTGAAATGAATTTTCTGTAAATATTTTAGTAAAATGAAGGACAATGACGGTTGAAGCGGAAACTCGAGGGTTTGCAGAATACTCTTCTTGCGGCATTTTCTTTTCAAAATCCGTATTTGTTTTAGGTCCTGTGTTGCGAATTCTAGCGTTTCAAATCTCGACTTTGACGTTTTGAGGAAAACTCCAATTTTTTGTTACTTGCTCTTTTTGTCTTCAAACTTACAGATCTAAATTTTGGTGCGTTCTTCACCCTTTACAATACAAATAGGCGAACCAAATTTTGTTGCCCTTACTTTGTCATTTCGGGAGATAATTTTTTTTTCAAAAGAAAACCCAATATTTTTCGGAAAAACCTGGAGTATGGGCAACAAAAATTTGGTTCGCCTATTTGTATTGTAAATATATATATATATATATATATATATATATATATATATATATATATATATATATATATATATATATATATATATATACAGGGTGGCGCATTGAAAACGAAACAGACCTATTTACGTCCAAAGAAATTTTTTTTTAAAGAAACGCTGGAACGCGTCAATTTTAATATTGAGGGGGACATGTTTTGACATAAAACTCAACTTTGTCACATCAACCCCTTAAGGGTGGTGATAACAACCGAACTATTCTTCGCAATATATATATATATATATATATATATATATATATATATATATATATATATATATATATATATATATATATATATATATATATATATATATATATATATATATATATATATATATATATATATATATATATATATATATATACTTTCGAACACGTTTAGCTGTCCTGGTGATCTAACTTTTTTTATTAATTTCAGTTTATCTTTATTAACGTGATGATTATTATTCCAAATATGTCGGGCGAGGGAAGATCTATCTATAGTACCGTAACCTAATTGAGCTAAGTGTTCTTTGAATCTAATTCCAATCGATCTTTTTGTTTGTCCGGCGTATTTAGGATTACACTCTTTACAACTTATTTCATAAATTCCCGACAAAATGAAATAAGTTGTAAAGATTGTAATCTTAAGTACGTCAGACAAACAAAAAGATAGACTAGAATTAGATTCAAACAACTCTTAGCCCAATTAGGTTAGGGTACTATAGATAGATCTTCCGTCGTCCGATATATTTGGGATAATAATAATCACGTTAATAAAGATATCTGAAATTAATAAAAAATGTTAAACAACCAGGACAGCTAAACGCGTTCGAAAGTATATACATATACATATATATATATATATATATATATATATATATATATATATATATATATATATATATATATATATATATATATATATATATATATATATATATATATATATATATATATATAAATTGCAATGTATAGTTACAGCAAACACGGTATGAACGTTTTATCACCGCCGATTACGAGTCGCCTGATGGATTGCTTTGTTAAATAAATTCCCACGGTTCAACACGTCCTAAAGATAACATAAGAATACAGATATTTCCGCCAAAGGAAACTATGTTAATTTAGTTGCCTTTGAACCTTCCCAAAATTAGTAGAGTTGCACACCTTTTAGATAAGTTAGTAGGGACAGTGCAAAGACCTCGTCCGGCGATAAAATTACAATACACTGCGGAATTTGCCTGCAACTAGTTTTCCACCTCAGTTCGTTTTCTTTACCTAAGATTCGGTATATAAGGTGATGTTATTTTTTAAAGTAATTAGAATTTTTTATCCTCTGATGACGCTAACTTGGTTAGTGAAACGATCAGGTCCTTTAAAATGTGTTGTGGTGATTTGGGTTCTTCAAGTGTACTTATGAAAACATTGTTTGTAATATTTTTGTAAAATTTTGGTAATTAATAATAAATGTTTAATAAGTTACTGTAAAAAGATATTTTCGGATTTTCGTGAAAAAATTGTTTGCAAATTTTCATGTAATTTTTGTAAGTTTTGTCTAAAAGCGTTTTTTGAATAATTATATTTTGGCAGGTGGGTAAATAGCTTAAAGAGGTTCGTGGGCCAGGACAATCGGACCAGTTATTTCAGGAACATTTAGAGTTTACTTTAGGAAAAATTTTGTACTTTTTCAGACAGTTAAGTTATTTTGATGGATTGTGGTATTGTTTCTACAATTGGGGTAACACCAAATGTCATGCCTGCTTTTATTGAAATAGATATTTGCTATTAGAAATTCTTTCGACGAAAATTAGCTATAAAAACAGACTTTGTGATATTGGTTTAAAGTCCTAAGGCGCCCCTATTCGGAAGTAACTTTATACCTAGAGCTGTAGTCTAAGCACTAACACGATTTTAGTGAATTTTCTTTAAAAAAATTCACTAATGAGGAGATCCTGACTTTTGAAATTTGAAAAAATTTCTTCAAATGAGCGCTAATTAGGCCCCCCAGAACACATATCCGGGGTCAGTTTCAATTTTTATATATATATATATATATATATATATATATATATATATATATATATATATATATATATATATATATATATATATATATATATATATATATAAATATATATATATATATATATATATATATATATATATATATATATATATATATATATATATATATATATATATATATATATATATATATATATATATATATATATATATGTATCACACTGATAACTCAAAAAATAATGTGCCGATTTTGATTAAATTTCGTGAATACCTTCCTTTAGCAAATGGCTTGGATAAGTTCGTTAGTCAGGAAAATCGGCCCAGGTTTTCCGGGAAAATTTTGGGTTTTCTTTCAAAAAAAATTTATATCTCCGGAATTAACAAAGTAAGGGCAACCAAATTTGGTAGCTAGTTTATGTCATTATAGGTGAAGTGCCTACCAAAATTTAGCTCTCTGGGTCAAAAGACAACAAAGTTATGGGCATTTAAAGAAAAATAAATTGGGGTTTTCCTCAAAACGTCAAAGTGACAATTTAAAACATCAAAATTCGCAACATTTAGGCAAAGAACTTGAATCTAATACGGGCTATGGAAAGAAAATGTCTTAAGAAGAATGTTTTACAAACACTGAAGTCTTAGTTTCAACCGTCATCGTCCTTCATTTTACTAAAATATTTCCAGAAAATTCATTTCAAATAGACCCTTTCTCTGATGCTTGGCAGTAGCCTTAGCTATAGAATTTATCGTTTAATGGTATATAATTTTTGTAGAATTTTCGTAAAAAACCAATAAAGCTCAATATATCCGTTATTATACAAGATATAAAAAAATATTGTATACATTAATTATACGGTGTCTTGAGCCACACCTTAAAAAATTATTGCTACCATCACAGGGTGGCCCATAAGTCGTTGGTGATACAAATAATATTTTTTTTAGTGGAAAACGCCTTATGCTTTTGCATTTTCCATCGAAATATAATGCATGATTGTAAGTTAAGAAATTCTGGACGCAGCAAGTGCGTTATGGTAGCGAATTTTGATTAAATGCTTCATATTTAAAAAGCTCAATTTGATATTAACCTATAAGGTTGACAAAGAAACGGATTTTTTCGGTTACATTTTAAGTTTACTTTCGGAAATTTCTGTACGTTTTCAAACAATAAAGTTATTTTGATGAAACATGGCACATTGTTTTTACTATATAGGTTATACTGGTAACCAAATTTGATGCCTGCTTTCTGAAGAAAAAAAAAACCACATATTTGCTATTAAAAACAAACTCACTTGCTGCGTCCAGAATTTTTACTTCCCCAGAAATCATGACGATATGCTATACTTATAATTGTTTTTTTTTGTCAATCATTACAGTTACTTTATCACGACCACACCAGTGATGATCCGAAGGTGCTTACGATACCTGGATGTACCGAAATCTGCCCATTGGAAGAAGTGGAGTCAATGTTTAGGCACCACATTGCTACGGATGCAGATACCTGCTCTGAAAATAGGGAACTGTGATACATCATAGTGGTGGCCGCGCGAATAAAAACGCATTTCCACTTTAAGTATAGATAGATTTGCTTCAAAATTTATACTTTCTTTTCTGATTTTAAAGCTAGATAACTTTAATGGATATCGCCAAAAATATTTAGTTATTAATATTATGTGTTATAACACAGCTTTCTGTTAACTGGCTTGGTCTTAAGTTATTAAATTGGGGCTCGACCTCAAAAATATAATGTAAATAATATTTATTAGCCTTTTTTAATATAATTGTTTTTTATTATTTTTTTGTTATTTAAAGATAACCACATATTTCATAGCTTTTAAGCTTAAGAACGCCGCCTCCGTGACGTAGGTTGCTAGATGTCGCCCTACTAAGCGAGAGGTCACGGGTTCTATTCCCGCGCAGGCCAGCGAGAAGTTGACCTTGCCTGGAGAATTGGTAAAATCAAGAATTGGAAATGAATGCGCTAATGGCCTAAGACCCCGCAGCCATGAAGAATAACATAAAAAAAGCTTCAGAGCGATATATGGGTAAGTAAAGTAAATTGGTGGCAATCTTGAAAAAAAGTATTAGTAAGTCGACTGAAATTGAAATAGAGATCAAAATTGTAAGTGCGCTTGAAGATTCCAATTCACAACAATAATATTTTTGAAAACTGACTATCGTTTTACTTACAAAGTTAACGTAATCAGAAGATAAAATACCTCACAACTAAAACCGTGATTATATTTGATACAAGTGCGCGACAGTAAACCGTCGAGGAAGGATCAAACAAACAAACTTCACTGCTTTCTTATCGCAAGTCTTGTTACTCGAATTGCACTATCCTTATCCGCACGCCTTGTGGGCATCTTTGATAAAATGCTTTATGAATAAACTATACATAGGCGGATGGGCTGAACTCATACAAATACTATTAATATTATATTTGATGATATATAGGGTGGCCCATTGAAAATGAGCTGGCAGCCGTAACAAATAATTATGGGATGTTTTAAAAGAGACACCCATAAGACTGTCACAGGACATGAGTTTGTAGCTGTATGGTGCTCCTCTACATAATGCCAGAATAGAAACGGATTGATTGGAAACGAAATTTCTGATGAAATGGATAGGACGGAACAGTCCCTTACTAGATAGCCTACCCGCTCACCCGAGCTAACATCACTTAAATACTTTCTTTGGGGTACCCTCAGAGAAAAAGTTTATCGAGATCGTCTAACCAATGTGTACGATTTAAAAGAAAAAATCGTGACGCGTGTAGCTCTTTTACGCCGTAAGTACCACGTAAAGTTACTGGAAGAAGTTACAAGAGAGTGAAAAATATATTGTAGCACATGATGGTCTAATTGAAATCGGCACAATTTAAAATTTTTCATTTTTACCCAATACTCCTTTTGCTTTCATTTTTTTTGTGTATTGGCCTATAAAAAAGTTAGAATTAAACAAATGTTATTAAATTATGTGAATTGACTTGACTTAAATTAAGCAGGATGCATTATTTCTTGCAAATTAGAAGCAGGAATTGCAAATCGACTTATTTTCAAAACTTCGTGGCGCATGTAGTAACAAAAACACCAGGCTGAGTTTTTCGATATTTCCGTATTTATCAAGAACACTCTGTATAAGATATGCGGATGATATTGTGTTAGTTGATACACCAGGTGACTTGGCAATTTAATATTTGCAATAAGCCTAATAGCGTTTATAAGGGCACACTCAAAAAGCCGATTTTTTTCATTTTTGCACTTAAGTTGTGAACATTCGGTATAAGTTACGATATTGAAACTTGGGATTTGTTGCTTACAGGTGTGCCTAAATCCATAGAGGTACTTGTTTTTTCGTAAAAAATGCCTAATATGCTTTAGTCATTATGGGGTCCTATTTGTTATCGTAGTAGGCTATGGAAAAAATGAATCTTTAAATAATGCATACCAGAATGTAGAGGTTTTGGCGCACTTTACATAATTTGTTTTTTGAAAATCGGCGGACCCGTTATGAAATATTGAATTGTCGCCACTTAAAGTGAAACACACTGGATATATATATATATATATATATATATATATATATATATATATATATATATATATATATATATATATATATATATACATTTCATTGATTGTTGTTGCCCTTACTTGGTGAAACTGGTCCATACTACATACAGACTTGGAGACTACTTCTCTGGCTTCACTGTTGGGTTTCGTTTCTGTAGGTGAAGGGCGTAGCCAGTGCGTAAGCTAACTGGAGCAGGAGGCCCTTATGAATTCTAGATGTTCTCGGGTGTTGTTCAACGTTTCTTGACTAGTTTCGCTGCTTCACAGCATTCTGAAAATGCTGAACAACATCCGAGAACATCTAGAATTCATAAGGGCCTCTTGCTCCAGTTAGCTTACGCTCTGGCTACACCCTTAACCTACAGAAATTAAACCCAACAGTGAAGCCAGACAAGCAGTCTCCAAGTCTCTATGTAATATATATATATATATATATATATATATATATATATATATATATATATATATATATATATATATATATATATATATATATATATATATATATATATATTGTTGAACATTATCTTATAATCCTAGTTAAAAAAATACACTCCCACATTTTTACCCCCACCATTTTATCAATTTTTAGCAGCCCTACATTTTTCATCACAGTTCGATGGATCACATTTTTCTGAATGCGGGAATACCCCATATGTATGGTCTAATATGACAGTTTTCAATACAGGGTGGAAATTTAATACCGGAATATTAAAAGTAAACAGTTTACACTGAAACTCAGATTTCGAAAATAAACTTAATGAAAACGTCCATTTCTTATAATGAATGTTCAATGTGTTCTCCATTCACTTGCACACAACGAAATAATATGATCTGGAGTTCTTCCCTAACTCTGTTCAACACGCCAGGCGTTACGTTCCTAATTTCTGTTGTTTCTGTTTTTCAATTCATCTAAATCAGCAGGTTGCGTTTTGTACACTCTGGTTTTAAGGCATCCCCATAAAAAGAGATTAAGTGGTGTAAGATCTGATGATCTAGCCGGTCATTCTACGAAACCTCTTCGTCCAATCCATCTTTGTAGAAATACTTCGTGTAAATACTCCCGTATTTGAAGAGCAAAGTGAGGTGGTGCACCGCCTTGTTGAAACCATATCTTTTCATGGGGAATATTAGGTTCCCTTTTATTTGGATACAATTCTGCTAACATTGGCACAACCCATTCTCTTAGCATTTTTTATATCTTGGACCGTTTAGATTTTCTATAAAAACAAGTCGAATTATGTAATCACCAATGATACCAGCCAAAACGTTCAACTTCTGAGGACCCTCAGTGTGTGTTTGTCGCATCATGTGGGGGTTTTCGGCTATCTGCATTTTTGCCTGTTTACATCGCCATTCAAAAGAAATGTTGCTTCATCGGAAAACAGAACTTCAACAGAAGAAATAACATTCCTATGTAACATGTGCAGCAGTTGTTTACAAAATTGCAGTCTTCCAGCAGAATCACCGTCAATCAACTCTTGAACGTGTTGAAGTTTAAAGGGATGCGTTTTTTCGTTTTTGAGACACCTTAAAACTGTTAATTGACTAACATCTTTCTCACGTGTAACTTGACGGGTAGAAGTTGTTGGTTCTTCTTGAAAAGCCAATAAAATATTGAGTTTTATATCTTCATCAACAAACTTGGGTCTCCTAGGCAGTGGTTTAACGTGTCCATAATCACGAAACTGCGAATGTATCTTAGACATAGTTCCATCGGTTAGTGGAGGCAAATCTGGATGCTTTTTCATTAATTTGGTTAGCAACTTGTGCCTGTGTTTTACACATATCATCATACCCAATCATCATTAATATTTCTGTTCGCATAGTGTCAGTTAAGTATCGCATTATTAGACCAAAAATTAATAGAAATTATCGGAACGACTAATTTATTAGGAGACCGTGCATTCAACACAATACACTACGAAATAAAACAGAACTGTTAAATTTCAGCTTTTACACTGCAAAAATTGGTAGTTAACAAGAAACGATTAATGATAGCAAGTACGTTTTAGATAAAAGACAAGATAAGAAATTTAAGATAAGAGTCAGTGAAGAATTCCAGAACAGATTATTTCGTTGTGTGCAAGTGAATGGAGAACATTTTAAACATTTATTATAAGAAAGGGACGTTTTTATTAAGTTTATTTTCGAAATTTGAATTTCAGGGTAAACTATTTAGTTTTAATATTCCGGTATTAAATTTCCACCATATATTGAAAACTGTAATATTAGACCATACACATGGGATATCACCGCATTCAGAAAAATGTGATCCATCTAATTGTGATGAACAAATGTAGGGTTGCTGTTTAAAAAAAATGGACAAAATGGTGGGAGTTTAATTTTTTAACTATGATTATAGTAGTAGTAGTAGTAGTAGTAGTAGTAGCAGTGGTGGGGAGGACAACTCCAAGCAAGTAGGCCACAATGGGCCCTTTTTGCCAACCATGCTCTTCCTCGGTTCCGTCGCCAAACAAGCCTCGACCTCGAGATGAAGGCCGTAACGGTCTTCAATTGGATGGTACTTACCTGATTCCTCTGCAGAGTCCTCGATCCGAACAATTCTATTCGAAGACTTCCAAAAGCCTCGCATTCACACAGGTAGTGGTAGGACGTTTCCTCATCCTCGCCGCATTGCTGGCAAATGGGATCGCTCTCTACGCCTATCAATGTGAGGTGTCTTCTAAGGGTGCAGTGGCCTGTCAGCACCCCCAAGGATGCGGCGAAGCGTAGATCGACTCCTACTGAGTAGCCAGACAGCTTTATCTGTGTCCGCCCCCACCACGAAGTCCCTCGCCTGCCTGCAGCCACCAACCGACCCCCAGTGCCTCTCGATTGCTTCCTCGGTCCACCTGTCTAAGGCGACAGAGACCGTCTTCCTACTTATGCCTATCGCAGGCTTGGGCCACAGAACGGCCGCCGGGAACCAAGCCTTGCGAGATTATTTGCCACCTCATTCCCCGCTACGCCACAGTGATGATTATAAGATGATGTCCGCAAAATGAACCTGACGTGTCTCAGCATTTTCCACAAAAACTATTTTTTGCTGAACAATCAATTTTATTCCATAAGTGTATATATATATATATATATATATATATATATATATATATATATATATATATATATATATATATATATATATATATATATATATATATGTATGTATTTATAAATAAGTATAAGTATATATATATATATATATATATATATATATATATATATATATATATATATATATATATATATATATACATACACATATGAACATCAAAAAATTTACATATCAGTCGGGATGTTCTATAATTTGGTCGACATTCTTGCTAGTAGCTCTGACAATAAAATAAATACATATCTGCTGCTAGAAGGCTCGGCACGAAATTCGATGATAAGAATAATATTAAATCTATGTCACAATCGAAAATTTAACGAGCATATACGTCAGTATACATACTATGTAGATACGCTATTTTGTTTTTGTAATGCAACGTATATTATTGCACTAAAACATGACACGTGTCTTTTTTTGGATTATGTAATTAAATAAAAATACTATTTTCTGGAAAACAGTTTATTATTTAAAGCCATCTTCATTATGTGATAATTATTGTTCAATAAATCCTAGACCGGATCGTATGGTTACGATTCATCAAGCACAATATCATTTATTGGCCTTCATTTTATTGTCTAATTTGTTGTAAACGTGACCTCTTTGATACTTTACGAAATATTGATATCAATTATGGAAACAATTGAAAGTTCGTCAGGGTTGTTAACTTTTTATCAAAATAAGTTTATTGGAAATATTACGGAACTTAATAAATGATAAGAAAATAAACACAGGCATATTAACAGCTGCTTTGAAATCATAATGCGTTTCTTAAATTTTAGCTGTCGACACAATGAATAAAATTGCCAATTGTTTTAATAATTGTTAAGGTGACACACCTATTGTTGAAATTATTAGCTACTTATAGCTAAGGCAAGAGCGAGACCGGACGCTAAAACTTTATGGAGTTCTGGTCGGAATAAAAATTAGAAAATTTAGAATTAGGTATAATTGATTACATTGCCCTTATAACTACAATTTAGATAACCCAATTCATCACAATATAGTTTTTAGACCTGATGATCGTTTCGCTAACAAAGTGAGCGTCATCAGAAGCATGAATAAACTAAGCGAACAAAAACTGGAACAACTATTTATATGTTAGTTGCCAAGCAGTTGCGAACAGCGTCATCTAGGAAGGTATACAGGTGGTTGAGTCATAAATCCCTGTAATTACAAATGCTTACCTGCTTTTAGTGAATTTTCTTTAAAAAAATCACTCAGTATATCTCGACTTTTGAATTTTGAAAACACTTCTTCATATGAGAGCGAACTAGACCCCTAGAACATATATCCTGGGTCAGTTTCATTTTTTATATGTATATATATATATATATATATATATATATATATATATATATATATATATATATATATATATATATATATATATAGACAGACAGCACAGACACGTTCTGAGAATATACCAGGAATGTTTCTAAATAATATTTAAACATCCACAGAACATTCTTACAAGGTACGAAATATATTAATAGAATATTCTATTACTACATGACAAGGGGACAGATTTTGTCATACTAATAGGGTTCTTAGAATGTTATTTATAATATTCGTAGGAGCTTCCAGTATGTTCTGAAAATGTTCCACGAACATTCAATGGATCTTCCCAAAATCTTCATACATATACTCATGGAAAGATTGCTTTCTTTAAAAGATATACAGGGTGTTTCACATAAGAACCGACACTGGACAGGGGCATGTATTGGAACCTAAAATATGGTACCTAAAATATGGTGAGTTAACGCAACTTACCCCTTTACTAAGGTGCATCCCTGGGAAGTTATAGGCAAAGTGGGCTTTTAAATTTCGAAAAAAATCAATCTCAGTAATACTTCCACTTAGAACAACCAAATGTGGTACACGTTTTTGGTGTACCAAAAGCATTAATCGTTGGTGAGTAGGGTTCAATTAAATCATTTCAAAGGGTTGAATAGTGGTGATGCACCCGAAAATGCGACAGAATTTTTTTACCTATTGGCCGATTAAAGATATTATTATTTCATTTTAAGGGGAAGTAAATTCTAAAACCTTTTTATTTTTGAAAAAACTTTTGTCGTTTTCAAGAAAAACCCGAATAACTAAAGACACATATTTGATCAATGTTACTTAAAACTTAAAATCATCAAACATTCAATAGATACCTATGAAATTATCATCTTGAAGAATTTCTATAAGATATCGCTAGCAATTTTTTTTCTATTGTTTGAGTTGTTTATTTTCTAATAAATTATACTTAATCACACTTTTTCCTGATTGTGAAATTTGACCTATACATAATTTTATTTGCAAAGATTTAATTTTCGATGATTTTTAGTAAGATTGATAAAATATGTTTCCTTGGTTATTCGTGTTTTTCTTGAAACCAACATAGTTTTTTTATAATAACAGAAGTAATAAAGATTTAGAGTTAAATTTCTCATAAAATGAAATAATTAATTAAATCCACCAATATGTTAAAAAATTGCGACATTTTAAGTTTGTATTACCCCTAATCAGCCCTTTCAAATGCCTTAATTAAACTCTACTTACCACTGATTAATGCTCCTGGTACACTCAGAAAGGGTACTAAATTTGGTTCTTCTAAGTTAAAGTATTACTGAGATATTTATGTTTTTCGAAATTTGAAACCCCACTTTGAAGGCCTATAACTTTTCAGGGGTGCAACTTAGTATATGGGTAAGTTGCGTTAAATTACCATATTTTAGGTTTACCTACTTGCCCCTGTCCTGTGTCGGTTCTTATGAGAGATATGTATACCTAGTATACATTTTTTGAATGATAAAGAAATTAAGAAAACGCAAAGATATGAAATATATTTCTTTTGTTTTCAAAATTAACTGAATTTCCCCCATTTTTATATAAGCAAGCAAAACGTGCCATAGATGCTAGAATTTGAACTTCAACCACCCTTGTGTGGGTTACCATATTGTTCCAGTGGCTACACACACCTGTTAACTCAAGTTTAGATACGTAATTAGTCAACAATTCGAGTGTTGCACATTTATTTTGGTGTAGAGTTTACCTTTTATATCGTAAACCTACCTACCAAATTTGGTTATCATAGATTTTTTATTTTTTGAGATAAAAAAAATTTTGGAATGAAAACTCAACATTTTTTCGGAAAACCTTGCCCGATTTTCCTGACTAACGAACTTATCCAAGCCATTTACAAAAGGAAGGTACGTACCAAATCTTATCAAAATCGGCCCATTATTTTTTGAGTTATCGGTGTATATATATATATATATATATATATATATATATATATATATATATATATATATATATATATATATATATATATATATATATATATATATATATATATATATAAACAAATATCCCCTGCTTAGCGAATTTTTCGCTAAAAATACCGAAAAAAATAAATTTTAACATTCTATGTTTTGGAAAGGAGACATTTTTGGTCATAATACTATGAAATTTTCTTTATAAAAAGACCCTTTTCATTATTTTAGTTAATTTTTTTAGAAACAATTTACTAATAAGGCGATCCTAACTTTTGAATTTTGAAAAAATTTGTTCAAATGAGCGCGAACTACGACACCTAGAACCCACATCCGGATTCAGTTTCAATTTTTATATGTTTATATATATATATATATATATATATATATATATATATATATATATATATATATATATATATATATGTATATATATATATATATATATATATATATATATATATATATATATATATATATATATATATATGTGTGTGTGTGTGTGTGTGTGTATGTGTATCACACACGATTTGGATAAAATTTTGCACGTACCTTTCCGTTATAAATGGCTTGGATAAGTTCGTTAGCCAGGAAAATCGAGCCAGGTTTTCCTAGAAACTTTTGGGTTTTCTTTCGGAAAAAATCTCTCAGAAAATAGAAAAGCTGTTGTAACCAAATTTGGTACGTAAGTTTAAAATATTAAAAGGAAAGCATAAAGCATATGCCAAAATTTGTTTTTCTGTTACAAGAAAAAAAAGTTATAAAAAATATTTGGGTCAGATAATTTTTATGAAAATTCACTACCATAGCGCACTTGCTGCGTTCAGTCTTTTAGTGAATTTTCTTAAAAAAAATTCACTAATGAGAAGATCCCGACTTTTGTATTTTGAAAAAAAATTTCAAATGAGCGCTAATTAGGCCCCCTAGAACAAATTTCGGGGTCGGTTTTGCAAGTGGCTTGGATAGGTGTGTCAGCCAGGAAAATCGGCCGAGGTTTTCCGGGAAAATTTTGTGTTTTCTTTCAATAAAAAATTTATATCTACGGAAATAACAAATCGAGGGCAACCAAATTTGGCACGCAGATTTATATTGCTATAGGTAAATTACCTACCAAAATTTAGCTCTGTAGGTTAAAAGACAAAAAGTTACAGGCATATAAAGAAAAAAACTTTGAGACGCAGCAAGTGCGTTATGGTAGTCAATTTTTATTAAATGCTTCAAATTTGATTAACGCAATTTTCTATAAACTTAGAGAGTTTGGCTAAGAAACTCATACAAGCCATTAATAAAAGAAAGGCACTTGCCGAGTTTCATCGAAATCGGTTAATTATTTTTTGAGTTATCGGATATATATATATATATATATATATATATATATATATATATATATATATATATATATATATATATATATATATATATATATATATATATATATATATATATATATATATATATATATATATATATATATATGTATATATATATATATATATATATATATATATATATATATATATATATATATATATATATATATATATATATATATATACAGGGTGTCCGGAAAATACGTGTACAACGTTTGACAGCAGACTCCTGACGTCAAAATAGGTCGATCTAAGCCGACTTAGTTATATCCAAAATTGCTTCGTTTAGCCGGTAGAGGGCATCGTAAATTTGTAAAAATATTGGTTATTCCTCAATTACATGAAAACCTGCTAATCGATTTTAATGATTTTTACTAAGTAGACTAATACTATAAAATGACGTTTTGTTGTAGTATAGCCACCGGCTGTAAATAAGTGGAAGTGTTATGAAAGTGATTAATACGTCAACATTTGTCCTGATTTTTTATATCTAACGGCGTTATGACAACGCAGATATTTTTGTCGAGTGACTGGATGTATTTGGAAGCTATTTTACCTCTTCAGGATTTTTCGTTGGTTGGGTTGTTTTGCCAAAAAAAATATTTACAATTACCTGCATACATCAATTATTAACATTAGTAATAAAATTAAAATCAAATTACCTGTAACAATAATTTCTTTAGTGACTTTGTTGCTATGGCATTTAATAATTTGACAAGTATTGACAAATTGTCACCAGCCTATGAAATTGACTAAAGTATACGATCAACATTCTTGAATTACAAGTTCATTTTATCATTAAACATGGAAAATTATACGATCTCTGAGAAGGTTGACATGCTCCTGGTATATGGGTTTTGTCAAGGAAATGGGCGTCAGAGTGTTAGGGTTTACATGGAAAGATTTCCTAACCGTCGAATACCAAACCACCAAACATTTGCCAACATCGAGCGTCATCTTCGGGAAACGGGCAGCTTTGAGAAAAAATTTGAAGGCAGGGGTCGTATGCGAACAACTCGAACTGTGGAAACAGAAGAAAACATTCTGGAACGAGTTGAAGAAGACCCAAGTACCAGTACCCGTCGCTTAGAACGTGAGTTACATGTTCCTAAATCGATTGTCAATGAGGTTTTAAACGAACAGTTGTTACATCCATACCACGTAGAAAAAGTCCAGGAACTTTTACCGACTGATCCCCCAATGCGGCTTACATTTTATCCATTTATTAGAAACAAAAGAATCCGTGATCCAAATTTTTGTAGAAAAATATTGTTTACTGACGAGGCGTGCTTTACAAGATCTGGAGTAACCAATCTGCACAACGAACACATTTATTCTGATAAAAATCCACATGCCATTAAAGTTGCACATCATCAGCATCAATTTAAATTAAATATTTTGGCAGGCATTATTGATCGATACCTTATTGGTCCTATTGTTATTCCAGACAGGTTAGATGGAAATATTTATTTAATTTTTTTGCAATACACATTACCAATGCTCCTGGAAAATTTGCCCCTTTTACTTCGGAGGGAAATGTGGTATATGCATGATGGTGCCCCGCCCCATTTTTCCGTTGTAGTTCGGCAATATTTACACCATCAATATCCCAATCGATGGATTGGAAGGGGCAATGATGCACCAGTAAAATGGCCACCACGTTCTCCAGAGTTAAATATGTGTGACTTCTTTTTGTGGGGCGCTATTAAAACAGAAGTTTACAAGACTCCGGTAAACACACGCCATGATTTATTGACGCGGATTTTAAATGCAGGCAACCATTTTAATAACCCCGAGACATTAAATAGGGTCCAATATCATTTTTTAAGGAGTGTTAATGAGTGTATTTACCAAGATAGCGGTCACTTTACACATTTGCTTAAGTAATGTTTTTGTTTTACTTAGTTTCTTACAATATTTTTAATACATATTTCCAACTTTGTGGTACTTTGTTTTATTACTAATGTTAATTGATGTATGCAGGCAATTGTAAATATTTTTTTCTGGCAAAACAGCTCATCAAACGAAAAATCTTGAAGAGGTAAAATAGCTTCCAAATACATCCAGTCACTCGACAAAAATATCTGCGTTGTCATAACGCCGTTAGATATAAAAAATCAGGACAAATGTTGACGTATTAATCACTTTCATAACACTTCCACTTATTTACAGCCGGTGGCTATACTACAACAAAACGTCATTTTATAGTATTAGTCTACTTAGTAAAAATCATTAAAATCGATTAGCAGGTTTTCATGTAATTGAGGAATAACCAATATTTTTACAAATTTACGATGCCCTCTACCGGCTAAACGAAGCAATTTTGGATATAACTAAGTCGGCTTAGATCGACCTATTTTGACGTCAGGAGTCTGCTGTCAAACATTGTACAAGTATTTTCCGGACACCCTGTATATATATATATATATATATATATATATATATATATATATATATATATATATATATATATATATATATATATATATATATATATATATATATATATATATATATATACTTATATAAACATATAAAAATTGAAACTGACCCCAGATATGGGTTCTACGGGTCCTAGTTCGCGCTCGTTTAAAAAAATGTTTGCAAAGTCTCACCATCGATACCCCTCTATTAGTAATTTTTTTTAATAAAAATTCATTAATAAATTGGGGTTTTCCTCAAAACGTCATAGTCGCGATATAAAACGTCAAAATTGACAACATTTAGGCTAAGAACTTGAATCTAATACGGGCTATGGAAAGAAAATGTCTCAAGAAGAATGCTTTACAAACCCCGAAGTCTTAGTTTCAACCGTCATCGTCCTTCATTTTACTAAAATGTTTCCAGAAAATTCATTTCAAATAGACCCGTTTTGTGATGCTTGGCAGAGTAGTCTTAGCTATAGAGTTTATCGTTTAATGGTATATAACTTTTGTCGAATTTTCGTAAAAAAACAATAAAGCTCAATATATGCGCTATTATACAAAATATCAAAAAATGTATACATTAATTAAAGGGTGTCTTGAGCTACATCTTAAAACATTATTTATACAATCACAGGCTGGCCCATAAGTCGTTGGTGATACAAGCGGGTGCGTTATGGTAGCGATTTTTGATTAAATGCTTCATATTTAAAAAGCTCAGTTTGCTATTAACCTATAAGGTTGACAAAGTAACGGTTTTTTCCGGAACACTTAAAGTTTACTTTTGAAATTTTTTGTACGTTTTCAAACAATAAAGTTATTTTGATGAAACATGGCACATTGTTTTTACTATATATGTTATACTGGAAACCACATTTGATGCCTGCTTTCTTTAAAAAAACAGACATATTTGCGATTGAAAACATTTTTATGAAAATTTACTACCATAACGCACTTGCTGCGTCCAGACCTTTTATCTAATGAGGAAGCACCTTATATAACATGGCACTATTTTATGCAACGTCCTCAAGTTTTTCTAAATGTATGAATTGGAATAGTTATCAGCAACAATGGCAATCCCTTTGTATGTATTTTCCAAAGTTAGAAAGTGCTTGTGAAGTAATTTATTACCTGATAAATTTAACTACCAATTTATCTTGTACAAACAATACTACAAGCAACTCTTAGATATGTAGCTTTACTCAATGAAACGATAACCTAATACTAGTCGACAGTTACTAATTATTTCCTAATTAATTTCATTACTGGTATTGGCGACAACGTTATTATTTCAAGTAGCTAATCAAAGGTCATAGTAAGATAGTTTTTCCTATTTTGTACTTAGCGCGATTATCGCTGAATATTATTATAAGTGAGCGAGGAGAATATCAGACCGTAGCGTCCTTTATCGTTATTATTCATCTCAGTTGGTGTTGCTTAAAATGCGGTCGGTGCTGTTTAGGTAGCGTTTCACAACGTGCTTTATAGTTGGGGCTATCACTCGTTCCTTTATCCGTTTATTTATTTATTTATTTATTTATCTATTTATTTATTTACTGTGGATTAATCAAACATGAATCTTCTGTATGCTGTGATTATATCCTACTGCGGTTTTCTGGTTTTGGCTGATGACGAAACGCTGGAGTTGGTGCATGTGGTAAGTTGCCTTTTCATATAAATATAATTATTTTTAAATTGCCGTAAAACGGGGTTACTTTGGCTACTATGTGTGCTGTGTGTGTTTTGTTTCTTTAACGTCGGCGTATTTCCGCGACTATGGCCAATCACCGACGCCAGGGAACAGTTTCACCTCACTATCCTGGAAATTTTGCCGAACCCATGCCTTTCTGTAAAGAGGGTAGGGATCTTTAACGTGCCCAATGGCCATGGACACGGGACCGACGGCTTTACGCTCCCTCCGAAGGGTGGAACGTGCAGACATTCAACTTGCTCCAATACAATGCCAGAACCTCGGTTGATGTTAATGTTACAGTTTGTACTGAAAAAGTGAAAGGAGTGCCCTGGGATCGAACCCAGTACCCTTTGGTTCAGAGGCACACGTTCTTATCACTGAACCACCGAGGTTCTACTTTGGCTACTCTGAGTCACAAACCGCTTGGAAATTTTAACTTTTTAAAATTGCATCGCGCCTTGTGTCTATTTGGAGTCGATCACCCAAATATGGATAGTTTTCATTAATGCATATCTGAAAAAAATGGATTGTGAGGTGCCAAAGTAGGCGAAAAATTGGGGGAGGGGTACTTTGGCAGTATATTAAATCGCATTTGCGCTTATGTAGGTACTGTAATAAGCCTTTTTTGCAACTAAAAATTATAAATTATGAAGGCAGCTTTGAATTTGGATCATTTTATTTATGAATTTATTAAAGTCATAATCCCAGACAGCATCGACACATTCTGAGAATATACCAGGTATATTTCGAGATATTATTCAGACATCCCCAGGATATTCTCACAGGATGCAAAAATATTCATAGAACCTTCTATGAACATGACAATCGGACAGATTATGTCATATTAATAAGGTTCTTAGAATGTTATTTATAATATTCCTAGGAGCTCCCAGTACGTTCTGAAAATGTCCCACGAATAATTTAATGAATCTGCTCAAAATGTCTATACATTCCTCATGGGAACATTGCTTCTTTTAAGATTTACATGGTATTTCGCCTACACAGAACAGGGACATGTATTAGTGGTACCTAAAATATAGTGATTTAACGCAATTCACCCGTATACTATAAGTTGCACCCCTGACGAGTTATAGGCTTTAAAGTGGGGTTTAACCTATGGAACCCTTTCAAATGCACCAATTCAACCCTACTTACCATCGGTTAATGCTCTTGGTATACTCATAATGTGTATCAAATTTGATTTTTCTACAAGTATTGCGAAGATATTGATTTTTTTCTAAATTTTAGACCCCACTCTGAAGGCCTATAACTTCTCAGGAGTGCAACTTAGTATAGGGGTAAGTTGCGTTAAATTTTAGGTTTACTTACATGCCGCTGCTCTCTGTCGGTTCTTATGCCAAACACGCTGTGTACATTTTTTTAATGGTACAGAAATTATGGAAATGCAAAGCTGTGAAATATTTGATTCATCTGCAAAAGTTACTAATTTGTATTTCTCACATTCTGAGAACATTCTGCGAATATATTGTGCTGTATGTGATGCAAATTTCTTAATATATTATTTTAAATGTTCTGTCTTCTAGATTATTAATACAAAATAATGTGTAGGTATTTGTATGTAGGTATGTACATTATCTGGAAATATACAATAGCAAAAGCCTGTGTCTGATGGAATGACTGTTCCAAAGTCATAAATACCTACACCACCACCATCCCCACTTAATAAATTATTTATTTATTAAATCAAAATGGAAGTTCAGCTAAAAATAAATTCTGATTCTAAAAAACATACTAAACAAGTAAACAGAGAATTAAAAAAAAATCGGGACGCAGCAAGTGCGTTATAGTAGTGAATTTTCTAAAGAATTGTACACTATTATTATACGGCATGTCACTAAAATTATTACTTTAAACTTACGCAGACCTTGAAGATCAATCTTAAAGGCCGTAGTGCGCGTCCGTTTGAAGAATTCTTTCGAAAATGTCACTCTATTATCAAAAAACTCTTGTGTTCTAACTTCTTTTGAGAAAAACCTCTAAAAGTTAATTTTCTATGAAGCTAGAAAATTAAATTTTGCTATAGCTATAGATAGTGTAAGTCTGTTTAAAAGAAACTTGTATTACAAATGTCATCAAAGTTACAAAAACTCTCCAGAAGGAAACTTAATTCGTATTTAGAAAAGTATAGTAAGTATTTGCCAGATTATAAACTTAGTAGTTATTTTTCCTTATTAATAGCCTGAAAGAGATCGTTTTAGTCAACCTAATCAAACTAGTTTTTTCAATATCAACAATAACAAAATATCTGCTAAAAATTAAAATTTCAGAATCAAAGGTGACAACGTTTTTAGGCGTTTTTAACAAACAAAAAAGAAGATCTTGTTCAAAACATGCTAAATCTGTACACTATTGTTTCTCCAAATGTCAAAATAAAATAAAATACCATACATTCATCGAGCGGGAATCGGACACGCAACCTTTTGTGTAGAAGACAATTCAGCAACTTTATTTGCCATTTTTTTATACATATAATATACACTGGAGCTCCGAAGCTCATACAGTATATATATATATATATATATATATATATATATATATATATATATATATATATATATATATATATATATATATATAGTATAGTACTGTAATGCATTGTTTACAACAAATGATCGGTTTATTTGTTTCCTATCCATACAAGTGTTGTTGCCAGTTTAACCGATACAGTGGAAACAATGTACCATATTTCATCAAAATTAATTTATTGCTTACAAGTATACACAAATTTTTCGAAAATAAACTTAAAATTTTCCCGAAAAAACAGGTTTCCTAGCCAACGAACCGCAGGTTAATAGCAAATTGAGTAATTGAAATTCCATAGTAACTAGAAAACTGCTCGAGTACAACCCGCCCCCAAGAAAGGATCCAAAGCGCTTCCTAACAACCACATGCCTATTTCTCTCATTTTAGTCGTCTCTAAAGTGATGAAAAAGTATATAAACACTGAATTACTAAAATTTCTTGAAAAACAGGGTCTAATCCACGACAAGCAGTATGGATTCCGTCAGCGCAGATCAACTGCCGACCTCCTCTCCTGTGTCACCCATTCTTGGAAGAAGTCTATGGAACTACACGGTGAAACTCAGATTGTCGCTCTAGACATATCTAAAGCATTCGACCAGTTCTGGCACGCAGCGCTGCTTAATAAACTTCCAGCCTATGGCCTACCACCAAAACTCTGTACCTGGACAGCAAATTTTCTCTCCAACCGGAACATTTCTGTTGTCGTGGATAGCCATTTCTCTAAACTGTATCCAATTAATGCTGGTTCAGCTTTAGCCCCTACTTTGTTTCTTCTCCACATCAATGATATCCTCTCTAGCACATCCCTCCCAGTTAACAGTTACGCAGACGACAGCACCCTCCACTCAAATATACAATATTATAAGCCTGTCTCTTTAGCCCAATTAGATGGGGATCGCAGACTCATGGAGGGTTCTGTCTCTGTGGATCTCCAAAAAATATTAGACTGGGGAAGTAGAAATCTTGTACAATTCAAGTCCACCAAATCTCAGTGTTTCTTTCCATCTCATCAGAGATACATCAGCCCTAGACCCATCACAATGAACAACCAAGAGGTTATTCATAGTAATGAGGCCTTTTCACTTGCTGGAATTACCGTGAATCGAAATTTCAATTGGCACCAACATGTCACATCAATTGCAGAAGCGGCTGCTAAGAAATTAGGTTTCCTCTTCCAGGCTTGGCAATACGTTTCACCAACTAATCCCTCTACCTTATATACTTCACAAATAAGGCCAAACCTCGAATACTGCTCCCACATCTGGGGTGCCGCTCCCGTTTCTACACTCACCATCCTGGACTCCATTCAGAAGAGATCTATACGTCTCATTGGTGACCCACTCTCACCCAAAGGCTGCCATCCCTTGCCCACCGACGTGCCGTTTGTGACCTCTTTCTCTCTCTATTTTATCGATATCTGCAAGGGAACTGCTCAGAGGAGCATTCTCTCATAGTTCCTCCAGTTGCTGCAACCAACAGATCTACCAGGGAAACAGAGCGAATGCACCCTTTTACTGTTCAGGTCACCAGACAAAGAACATCTTGTTATGCCCGCTCTTTTGTCCCGAGGACTTCCAAGTTGTGGAATTCCTTGCCGGCACAGGTTTTTCCTTCTCCTCCGAACCTCCAAACCTTCAAGTTCAGAATTAACAAGTTGCCTCTTTCCTCCTTGTCGATACCCACGGTACGATAGTATTTAGGCTGTGAGCCCTCGTGGTGTGTTGTTGCAATAAAAAAATAAAAAAATCATTTAATGAAACTTCGCTACCATAATGCACTTTCTGCGTCCCAAATTTTTTTTCTTACAAACATGTATTATATTTCGATAGAAAGTGCAAAAATACAATAACATAAGGTCTATTCGATAAAAAAAGGAAATCTGTATCACTAATAACTTATGGGCCAGCGTGTGATCGTAAAAATAATTTTATAAGACAAGACAGCCTATAATTAACGCATACGAGTTTTTCTCGTATTTTCTATAATAACAGGTATATTGAGCCTTAGTGTAGAAATAATAAACAGATAAAACTGATACTAATCCCGGATATGGTTTTTTGGGGGCCTAGTTCGCGCTCATTTGAAGAAATCTTTTCCAAATTCAAAAGTCGCGATGTCCCCATTGGCGAATTTTTCTACCAAAACTTGCTAAAAATTATAGACCATTTAACCACAAACTCTGTTACTAAAACTATGTCGCCAAAATATCAGAGAAGGGCTCTATTTGAAATAAATTTTCTTCAAAAATTTTAGTAAAATGAATTACAATGACGGTTAAAGCTGAAACATTAACTTTTGTAAAACTCACTTCTTGCCACATTTTCTCTACATAACCCGTAATCGTTTCAGGTGCTTTGCCTAAAAGTAGCCAACTCTGACGTTTCAAATCGCGACTTTGAGATTTTGGGAAGAAAAACTCTAAAATTTTCAAAGTAATTTTTCAGGTGTTTTTCCGACAAAAGACCTGAATCCTTGTGAGTAATACACAGCAGATTTTGTTATCGACACCAAATATTTTGGTTTTGTGCGTTTCTCTAGTCATTAATTGAAACACTATCAGCCGGGAATGTGTGTGTGTGTGTGTGTTTTGTTTCTTTAACGTCGGCCTATTTCCGCGACTATGACCAATCACCGACGCCAGGGAGCAGTTTCACCTCACTATCCTGGAAATTTTGCCGGACCGCTGCCTTTCTGTAAGGAGGGTAGAGATATTTAACGTGCCCAACATCGCATGGACACGGGACCGACGGTATCAGCCGGGAATAGTAAGCTTTAGATCATACCTTAATTATTCAAAAGAAAGAGAGAGCAACTTTACTCAGTCTTTGCTTACAAATTTAAGATTTTTATTAGCAATTACCCTGACAAGAGACGAGATAAATTTTTAGTAGCTCGGCAAAAATAAGAGTAATTTTTAGTGGATTTTCGTACAAAAATACACTAATGGAGAGATCCCGCCTTTTGAATTTTGAAAATTTTTTTGCAAATGAGCGCGAACTACGACTCCTAGGACCCATATATATATATATATATATATATATATATATATATATATATATATATATATATATATATATATATATATATATATATATATATATATATATATATATATATATATATATAACTAACATCAAACTAGCTTCCGTAAGGGTTTTCATTTTTGTTTTATAGAAAACTTTATTGGGAATTCATTATGTACACTCTGATGTACTAACAGTTTATAATGTGCAATTTCCCAGCACAATATATATATATATATATATATATATATATATATATATATATATATATATATATATATATATATATATATATATATATATATATATATATATATATATGTATATATATATATATATATATATATATATATATATATATATATATATACCACACCGATAACTCACAAAATAATGGGATGATTTTGATAAAATTTGGCATGTACCTTCCCTTTCTAAATGGCTTGGATAAGTTCGTTAGTCAGGAAAATCGGACGAGGTTTTATTCGAAAAGAATTGTTATCTCAAAGAATAAAAAAGCTAGGAGAACCAAGTTTGGTAGGTAGGTTTACGATATAAAAGTAAACTACACACCAAAATTTAGATTTCTACCTTACAAGAAAAAAAAGTTATAATAAAATATTTTGTGCCAGATGATTTCTATGAAAATTTTTAGATAATATAGAATATGGCACTAAATTGAATAGGGTCACTCAGTAAGTGGTGGACGTGCCGCCACCTAGTTGCGGAACCAAGTATTATGCTGTCACGCCAGCTCCAAATAACACAAAGTGTTAAAAAAATAGAGACTGGATACAGCTAACTAACAATTTAGAAAATTGTCAGCCCTGGTCCATTTCTACCCCAATATAGGAAAACAGTATGTAAGACTCGATGCATTTTCGCAACAATTAGAACCGTAGACCGGTTTCGCTCTCATTAGAGCTCTTCATTACGGCATACTAATTGCAGCAAAAATGTTCCAATAATAATACGGCTATCGTATAGCCAGTCTTAAAACACTAAGTAAGTGGTGGACGTGCCGCCACCTAGTTGCGGAACCAAGTAGTATGCTGTCACGCCAGCTCCAAATAACACAAAGTGTTAAAAAAATAGAGACTGGATACAGCTAACTAACAATTTAGAAAATTGTCAGCCCTGGCCCATTTCTACCCCAATATAGGAAAAAAGTATGTAAGACTCGATGCATTTTCGCAACAATTAGAACCGTAGACCGGTTTCGCTCTCATTAGAGCTCTTCATTACGGCATACTAATTGCAGCAAAAATGCTCCAATAATAATACGGCTATCGTATAGCCAGTCTTAAAACACTCAGTAAGTGGTGGACGTGCCGCCACCTAGTTGCGGAACCAAGTAGTATGCTGTCACGCCAGCTCCAAATAACACAAAGTGTTAAAAAAATAGAGACTGGATACAGCTAACTAACAATTTAGAAAATTGTCAGCCCTGGCCCATTTCTACCCCAATATAGGGACAAAGTATGTAAGACTAGATGCATTTTCGCAACAATTAGTCTACGGTTCTAATTGTTGGGGATCTTTGTTTATATATATATATATATATATATATATATATATATATATATATATATATATATATATATATATATATATATATATATATATATATATATATGTATCACACCGATAACTCAAAAAACAATCGGCCGATTTTGCTAAAATTTGGCACGTACCTTCCTTGAGTTTTCATTCCAAAATTTTTTCATCTCAAAAAATAAAAAAATATTAACCAAATTTTAGTCTTTGATTAAATTTTAAGGTTATATGATCAGATTGTGCAATTCCAGTAATTTTTGTTTAGTGGCTTTTTGTTGAAGAAATCACTAATGGAAATATAAGGACTTTCGAGACTTCTTGTGGGTAAAACCGTTCCACAGTTAACACGCACGTGGAGATTTGGTTTGTTTTAGTGAATTTTCGTAGAAAAATTCACTAATGGGGAGATCCCGACTTTTGAATTTTGAAAAAATTTTATATATTTATATGTTTATTTATATATATATATATATATATATATATATATATATATATATATATATATATATATATATATATATATATATATATATATATATATATATATATATATATATATATATATATATATATATATATATATATATATATATATATATATATATATATATATATATATATATATATATATATATATATATATATATATATATATATATATATATATATATATATATATATATATATATATATATATATATATGTCTGAGTGTGTGTGTATCAGACCGATAACACAAAAAATAATGGGCCGATTTTGATAAAATTTGACGTGTACCTTCCTTTTGTAAATGGCTTGGACAAATTCGTTAGTCAGGGAAATCGGACGAGGTTTTACAGGAAAATTTGGAGTTTTAGTTCGAAAAAAAATTGTATCTCAAAAAATAATGCGCCGATTTTGATAAAATTTGGCACGTGCCTTCCCTTTGTATATGGCTTGGACAAGTTCGTTAATTAGAAAAATCGGATGAGGTTTTCTGGGAAAATTTTGAGTTTTCATTCAAAAAAATGTTTTTCTCAAAAAATAAAACAGGTATGATAACTAAATTTGGTAGGTAGGTGTACGATATAAAAAATAAACCACGCCAAAATTTAGATTTCTATGTTACAAGGAAAAAATGTTATATCAAAATATTTTGTGCCAGATCATTTCTATGAAAATTCACTACCATAACGCACTTGATGCGTCCAGGCTTTTAATAATTCGACAAAGGCAATGGTAATTTTAATAATTCAGCAAAGACAAGATTAAGATGTTACCACGTCAGTTTATAAAGATAACTAAAGTGAATACTTACTATTTTAAATCACTCTTGACCAAACTCTCACACTTATTAGGCATTCAGTCCAAAACTTGTGTTCCGTAGGTATTTGTTGATGAGATATCTAATTAATCTAAATGTTATAACGTCGTTGCACTTGGGAGAACTTGGTACGGAAGTAGTTATTAAAATAAAGAGTAAAAGTAAAACACAATTATCATTTTTTATTAATCTTTAAAATGTCTGGTCTGGTATTGTATGCATAGTTTTGTGAAATTTAAACCACTAAATCGTTAGCAAAAAAGACAAAAGAGAAATCTTATCAGTAAATACAAAATGTTCTTAAATATTATTAGATATTCATGTATTTTTTTTACTTTTTCTGGCCAGAATAATCTGCAAAACATGTTCGAGCTGCGTGCCTATTTGTAAGGTAAATTAATTTTGACTCCAGTGTCCTTGTTGTATTGTCATATATATATATATATATATATATATATATATATATATATATATATATATATATATATATATATATATATATATATATATATATATATATATATTCAAATGGCAATGTCTTCAAAGACAGAATAAACATGTATCTTTATATTTTAATTCTGAGATGGTAAAATCTATATATTATACAGTGTGTCCCAAACTGGATGGAATGTATTGCTATCTCCGGTATTATTAGAGATATGGAGACCCTTAAATCAGCAATGTTTTGTAGAATTCCATGCTGGTTCCAAATATGACCTGTATTTTTCTCTGCCTCTTTTCGTTTTCGAGTTATTTTGAAAAAAACAAAATTTGTCGATTTCTTTTTTTCCATATCTAAGTAGGCTTTGATCTGACATGTCTTTGAGTTGCACATTATCAGAACACTCTTTACAGAGTAATCTTTCTGTGTTATTTTCAACTTTGGATTGCCATTTGTTTTTGAGCTACAGGTATCAACGTTTGTTTTTATTATGGCAGCCATATTTGATTTTTTGCTCATGTCAAAAGAGCTTTCCAATGATGTACAACATGCTTGAGAAATCTTGTAGTTGCACTGAGTAGGCTATGAAATCCAATACCAGAAAACAAACGACAAAAAAAAGTGTTCAAAAAGCAGTAGGCCATGGAGTCTAACAATAGATTTCTACTTTTAACATAATTTTCCGTAATGATTCACGACAATAAAATAGGCACTTTGAGCACACTAATGAATCGGCCCATTACACGTTGCTTAAAATTTTGTACTAAATAATTGTTTCCTGTTTATTTTAAATATTATTCAACAATATGTTCAGTTCTCAAGAATATTTTGACATGCTGGTATGTTATATTCATTCTAACCGAAATACTGAGACAGCTGCAAATTTATATCAAAACAAATACCCAGAAAGACGACAATCAAACACCAAAATATTTCGCAGGATAGTGACCAATCAATTGAACGACGGCAGCTTCCGCGCAAAGAAACTACCAATGCCTAGAAATGAAGAAATAAATAATGCCGTCTTACAGGTTTCAAACGAAAACCCTCTGCAATCTGTTCGGTTTTATGGTGAACAAATTGACGTTCCAAAAAGTACGGTACACCGTGTATTAAAACAAAGTCATTACCATCCACACAAACCTACAATCGTACAAGGCTAAAATGTTGAAGATTACCCTAAGCGACTTCAATTCTGCAGATGGTATCAAGGACAATGTCAGCAAGTTAAAAATTTTCACTTGAAAATAATATGGACTGATGAATCCAGATTTATAAATTGTGGTGTGTATAATCGCCATAATAGGCATTATTGGGCAAATGAAAATTCCCATCTAAAAGAAGAAGGAGGATTGCAAGACAGATTTGGTATTAATGTTTGGTGCGGCTTATTAGGTAAAAAACTTTTATTTTTATTTGTAGATTAGACAGTCATTTAAAAAAAATCAGGTAACTTCATTGTTGGTCCGTTCTTTTCTGAAAATAATTTAACTGGGGAAAGGTATCTTAATCTATTGAGAAATGACATCCTACCAACAATTAGAAGGGCTCATGATAATTTAGACGAGGTTTTGTACCAACAAGACGGTTGTCCAGCACACAGTGATATGATCGTCAAAGAATTTTTGTACCAAAATTTTAATAATCGTGTAATTTATTTTTCTATTTTATAATGTTCCGTTTCTAGTTGTGTTGTTTTGTGGGGTTTAAGTTTCTATTTGTTATTGCCGGGTTTCGTTATTAAGCTGTTTCACATAATATTAGCTAGCATTATTACCTAATTAAGTATTGTAAATTAAATCACAATATTTTTATCGTGAATCATTACGGAAAATTATGTTAAAAGTAGAAGTCTATTATTATACTCCATGGCCTACTGCTTTTTTAACACTTTTTTTTTGTAATTTGTTTTCTGTATTGGATTTCATAGCCTACTATCAACATTGTACATCCTTGGAAAGCTCTTTTCACAGGCTATTACCTGAGCAAACAATACAATATGGCTGCCATAATAAAAACAAACGTTGATCTATGTAGCTCAAAAACAAATGACAATCCAAAGTTGAGAATAGCACACAAATATGACTCACAGCGTTGGGACCGTCAACAACTGTCTCATTGTTTACGTGTTGTTTACGCGTAAAATTTGACCTTGTTGACACAATCAGTTGTTGACATTAATAATGTCAACAGAAAACTCAGAATAGTGTCAACAACAACAAATATGGACTATGGACACCTTGACAAAATGTAAATTGAATGAAAAATTCAATATATAATAAATAATAAACTCAACTGCTGAAGCATTGTAAATAGTAATATGTACCTACGTATTTTCTGGATCGGATGACAAACATAAAAAATCTAAGCTAACCTAAATCTTGTCTATTTTTACTAGTCATTACTGTTGGAATACTTTTATTCGTTCATTGATTGCCTGCTTAACTTGCCCGTGTACAATAACTATCTACATGCGAATTAATCCGTACCTAGTTGTTCAAAAATTAAATAACACTTTATTCTTAGCTGAATTTGTATCTAATAGGTCATAAAAAATTTGATTATCTAATTTTATAGGTAGGATATGATTCATAGTAACAAAGCTCGAAATGCTTGCAAGAAGGCTGGTCTCTACACCCAGTATGAAAATTGATAAATGTACAAACATAAGTCAAATCAGGATTTTATTGAAGCGAGACCACGAAGGCTTACAAGCCTAGTTACTAACGTACAATAGATAGTGAAGAAAGAGGTAGCTTGTCAATTCGGGACCCTGAAAGTTTGGTAGAGAAGACAAAACATATGTCTGTACGGAATTCTACAGTTTAGAGGCCCTCATGATAAAGGAACAGGCATAGCGAGACATTCTACACCTGGTGAGCTGTTCAGTAAAATGATGCATATGCTCTGTTCTTCGAATAGATCTACCACCAATAATTCAAAAAAACGGATGTAGTGAAGACTAAAATTAATGTCATTTCATTAACAATTAAGGTTTGTGTTGTTCACTAGTGCCCATAAAAGCTACAATATTTAGTGTTGCGGAGAGTAAGGCCGAAAAAGGCTAACTCCCCCTCCAGAGTAAATACGTTGATGATACAAATCTATGTTAGGGAGTTAAATTGACTGATATATTAAAATCAATTCCCAGTGAAGTGTGAAAATGGCAGAGAAGTTTTGTTCTTTTTGACTTTTTGCATGTGGATTTTTCCCCAATGGTGGTGCAAATTGAGGAAAAAATTCAAAAAGCACAAATCTCCTTCCCAGACTTTTTCTTAATTGAGAATTGATTTTAATGTATCAGTCTATCTAACTCCCTAACATAGATAATGTATTACTCAATTTAACTTCCTAAGATAAGTGAGTATCACTACCGTATCTAGTCACATACTACTGAAAATGATTTATTCATTTTCAAGCTCCTGCTTGCAATTTACAACATTCAATATACTTACATATTGAATGATATAAATTGATTTTTCAGTTGTTTCAAAGACTTATGTATTGCCTTGAAATGAGTATTTGTTTTCACTGTTGATGTTATAAGAAAAATTCTTAAACTGTATCAAAATTCTATGGAATCTTTAGTATAAAGTTTATTCACAAAAACTTACAAAAAAATTACAATATTGAAAATATAAGACAAAAACATAATCATAATTCAATAAACAGTTCAAAACAAGAATCCACGTCTAAAAATAACACTTAAATTCTATTAGTATCATTACAAATAAGAAAATATCTGTCTGTGGTTTAATTAGAATAGAATGAATTTGTGTGATGAATGTGATTTAGAATGTGTCAGGCTGGCTCATCGTTCCACTCACTATTAAATTTGTGCTGCAAACCAAACTGATATGTACACAAAAAAAAGAAAATATTTCTTGTTGGATGTGGCACAGAAATTTTATTGATTTTCACAATCTTCATCGGAATCAGTCCCATCTTCAAGTTGATTCAGCCGATAAGAATAATACAGATAGGATAATTTTTTTGAGCTCTCAAAGGAAAGACGATTTCTATTGCAGTTATGAACGAAGCCCCATGTTGAAAACAGCCTTTCCAATTGTGCAGAAGAAGCAGGTATGTTTAAAAGTTTTAAAGCTAGTTCAGATAGATTTGGGCAGTCATGGCTTGCTAACCGCCAGAAAACAAGTGGTTTTGAGATATTTTTCCTGAATAACTCTGAGAAAATAGCAGACTTTATAACGAAGCTATCAAATTCTTCAAGTCCTTGGGCGTCTAGATGTTTCAAAAGGAAATGGTTGATGCTCTTTCTGTTATCCTTGTCAAGTATAGCATTATCATATCCTGGATGTAGATAATAAGCTGTGAGTGCCATCACATGCATGGCCATACCTCTACGTTTTTCTAGGGCATCTTTGAATCTTGGAATATCCAATTGTAGCCACATGCTCACTGCATCTGCCATCGATGTGTTGGAACTTTGACATGCATTAATTAGTTTACATACAGGATCGAAGTATAGTAAACATTCTTCTACCTGAGAAACGAATTCTTCATTGAAAAGCAAACGAGATACATTTGATTTCAATTTTTTCTTAGTTTCCACGGCAATGAGTTTCATATACGTAAGATTATTCAAGAAACATCTATAGGAATCTCGATAGCTGCACCATCTTGTTTCACATGGCAGCCTTATTCTGGAGCCTCCCTTATCCACCAACATTTTTTCAAAATCTGCTTGTTTGAACTCTTTTAGAACAATACTGACATTCTCAGTTAGTTCTTTATCTAGAATGTCTTTTGCTAGTAAATTTGCCGTATGCGAACTACAAGTACTCTGCCAAATCTTATGTTGGAGTAAAGTTCCTAGTCTCACCATGTTGCTTGCATTGTCACTGACCATTGCATATATATTCGTGTTGTAATTAGTTTTTGCAATCGTGATTGCTTCATTAACAATTTCACACAATTTTTCTGAAGTCTCGGATTCACCTGTCAAGTCGAAAGCTTCAAGGAAAGCTTGAGTGCCGTCTGCATTATGCAGCATAGTTACAACTAACTTTGAATTGTTGGAGGAGTTTTTCCATCCATCTATCAGTAAAACTGAATTACTGCTCATTATATCTTTCGTCTTATGTAAACATTTTTCATATATATTATCTAAAAGAGATGTAGATAATGTTTTTCGACATGGTATTTTTGGGTGATATGCAGGTCTCAATGCTTTTATAAAGTCCTTGAAAAACACTGATTCCACTACATGAAACGGTACATTGCAAGCAACAATAAATTTGGTTAATTTCTCATTTAAAGTTTGTAAATCACCATCTTTCAGCTTGTCAATAAACTTTGTTAACACATTATTGTCACATTTTCTCCGTTTGGGTGTGCTGGTGCTAGTATTGGAAAGTGAAAAAGCTTCGTCCATATCTGAATTCATAACAATAGGTGTAACTTCGCCATCGAAAGAAGAATTGTCATCGATTGCTGGCAAACTTGCATCTTCCAAAGTTTCGTCCAGTTCGACGTACTCAATCTGATTAGAGACCATCCCATCACTATCACGGTCGTGGCAAATGTTCCTAAAACATTATATAAGATATAAAAAATCATATACCTTAGGGAATGAATAGCTTATATACCTATGTGCACGTAATCTATTTTGTGATGTGTTTTTCAATATTTTACAGCATATTTTGCAATGGGCTGAGTAGCTTCTATTATCTTTCACAAGTTGGAATTTCAAATTGTTGAAAATATTACCAAGAGGCCGTCCACCTTTAGACATTATTGCCAGTTACTGCTATTAACTTAAAAACAAAGATAAAGGTTTAAATATTCTATATTTTTGGCGTTTTAGAATGAACAAATCGCCAGCTCATTATTAAATGCTAAAAACGCACATTGAAGGATAATAAAACCACAGAACGAAAACGCTGAGAGTGACAGATGGATGACACATGACGGACGAGATGCCACATGATTCTGGCAAAAACTCATCCTCTTATATAAATATTGGGTTGTTTACGTTCTTTACATTGCTGACGTTGTTTACGTTGTTGACGCGTCAAATGTCAACAAAGCTAATTTTCCCGTAAATTCCCAACGCTGATGACTCATGAAAAAGTGTCCTGATAATATACAAGTCTTAGACATGTCAGATCAACGCCTACTTAGATATTGAAGAAAAAATAAATAGACAAATTTTGGGTTTTTCAAAATAACTCCAAAACGAGACGAGGCAAGGCAGAATAGAATATTTGCAAAGAGCATGAAATTCTACAAAACATTGCTAATTTAACCGTCTGCCTATCACTAATAATAACGGAGATAGCAATACAGTCCCATCCAGTTTGGGACACACTATATATATATATATATATATATATATATATATATATATATATATATATATATATATATATATATATATATATATATATACTCATTATTTATGAAATTTTGAAAATAATTAGATAATAAAGAAAAATAATATTTCAAAGGCAGCAGGTCTTGGATCAACAATATATACTTTTAAAAATAAGGCATTCATTATTGAGACCTATAGTATAGTACACAACTACAGCTTATAATTAACGTATATATTGATTGATTTTTAATTGACTTTAATCTAGGTTCTTATTATATCATGAAATAAAAGTTGGTATATGGTGCAAGAAAATTAGATACGTTTACCTAACTTAAAACATGACTCAATAGCTTCCAAACATCGTCAAACCATCCAAATGGGTAGAATTAAGGTGAACTGCACATTGGATAAAGGCAAATAAAGGCCACAACTGCACCTATGTTAGGTGGAAAGCATTCCCAGCCTTAGTGTGAAATCAGACCTGGAGATCTGAGTGAATCTAGACTTCAGACGGATTCTAACAACATATACTCAGGATGCTGCCAACATCTTCAATACTAAGACAGATTACCAGGATACTAGATACCAAAACTTAGATCTTAGACTCTAGACAGCATGCTCAAGTTTAGATTTGAAGCGGAAACAGCTAGTGAAGAGAAAAACCACTATAATTCAAGGAAAAAAAAAGTCCCTTTAAAATTCTGCAATTTATATAAAAGAAATAGATTAACCTTGCCGTTTTATCCAAATAGGGCCTACACAAACTAATTATTTGTGAGACATCGACACACAACAATATAACGCTAACATTGACTGCACTTAGTGCATTAGCAGACAGTGGTTGACATTCAGAGAGATGGAACTTCTTTGGAGTGGTTCGGCTAATTCACCGTTCTTCCACATACACATTTACTTAAATAACACATCTCCCCTTCTTACAGACACAGTTTTTACCGCGCATTTTCATTCGTTACAGCTCCTTAGATAAATGCGTGATGAAATCTATGCATTAGAAGACCGTTGAAACTTTGACCTGTTCACGTCCCCTAGAGTTGTATTTTAAGAGGCAAAATTCGTGATTTTTATGAACCCATGCTTAAGCACAAACATAAAAAACTGACTTTATTAAGATCAAGGTGCATTTCAACAGCGGAGATTATTGATTTTACTCGTTCGCATATATTCTTAAAAATTTCCAACGTCTTACTAAAAGAATTTCAATTGCTATAAAATCGACGTTATATTATATTTAACTTAGGTCAATAGTCCCTTAGCAGAGCCGTTGAAACTAACTGACGAATACGTTCCTTGTACCTCACCAAAGAGGATTGGTCTCTAAATTTATATTCCAAGAAATAGAAACTGATTCTTAACAAGGTTCCTTTATGTGAGATATTATTGTAGGAAGACCATTTCATGTTTGTTTCTTTAAAAAAATATTCCAGAAGAGCCAGAAGCGCTCTACGATATCAAAAACAAAAGATAATTTTCATCCACTTTTTCAGATCAATAGTTTCTTCGCTTTTCAATATTAAAAAGAAATAATGAACATTTAAAATCTTCTCGGGCATTTTAAGCAATTTCTAAATGGAACGGGGGCTGAAAAGTCGACCGTAACACAATAAAACACAATTCTTTTTTGCTTTAAATGCGTATACCTTTCCTTTATTTCAACCTAGAGATCTAAATTTTGGGCCTAAAATAATCTTCTTAAAAAAATCACTAATGACAAGATCCGTGTTTGTATATATATATATATATATATATATATATATATATATATATATATATATATATATATATATATATATATATATATATATATATATATATATATATATATCCGACCGATAACTCAAAAAATAATGGACCGATTTTGATGAAAATTGGTAGGTGCCTTCCTTTGCAAGTGGCTTGGATAAGTTCGTTAGCCAGGAAAATCGGCCCAAGTTTGCCTGGAAAATTTTGTGGAGGTGTTTGTATTATGAAGAGTGGAGCCTGTACCAAAACTTAGGTCTCTATCTTTAAAGATAAAGAATTTATGGGCAGTTAAAGAAACAAATTTTAGAGTTTTCCTCTAAACTTCAAACTCGCAATTTTAAACGTCAAAATTTTCAATGTTTAGGCAAAGAACGTGAAACAAATACGGACTGTGAAAAGAAAATGTTGCAAGAAGACTGTTCTGCGCACCCTTAAGTTTTAGATTCAACCGTCATTGCCCTTAATTTTACTAAAATATTTGCAGAAAATTCATTTCAAATAGACCCTTTCTCTGATGCTTTCGCTGACGGTTTAGTGAAGTTTATGGTTTAACTGCTGGCTATAATTTTTAGCGGGTTTATACGTAAATTACCTGCCAAAATTTAGCTCTGTAAGTTGAAAGACAAAAGAGTTTGCGGCATTTAAAGAAAAATAAATTGGGGTTTTCCTCAAAACGTCAAAGTCGCGATTTAAAACGGCAAAATTGGCAACATTGAGGCAAAGAACTTGAAACTAATACGGCTACGGAAAGAAAATGTCTCAAGAAGAATGTTTTGCAAACCCTGAAGTCTTACTTTCAACCGTCATTGTCCTTCATTTTACCAAAATATTTCCAGAAATTTCATTTTAAATAGACCCTTTCTCTGATGCTTTCGCAGTAAGCTTAGCTATAGAGTTTATCGTTTAATGGTATATAATTTCATTTTTGTCAAATTTTCCTTAAAAAAATCAATAAAGCTCAATATATCCGTTATTGTACAAAATATGAAAAAAAAATGGTATACATTAATTATAGCGCGTCTTAAGCTACATCTTAAAAAAAATTCTACAATCACATGGTGGCGCATAAGTCGTTGGTGATACAAATTTTCTTTTTTTCTTTTATTCGAACACGCCTTATGTTATTGCATTTCTGCATTTTTGCATTTTCCATTGAAATATAATGCATGTTTGTAAGTAAAGAAATTCGGGACGCAGCAAGTGCGTTACGGTAGCGAATTTTGATTAAATGCTTCAAATTTTAATAGCTCAATTTGCTATTAACGCATAAGGTTGACCAAGAAGAGCATTTTCGGGAACACTTTAAGTTTACTTTCGGAAATTTTTGTACATTTTCAAACAATTCAAAAACAATTTAATAAAACGTGGCACATTGTTTTTACTGTATAGGTTATACTGGTAACCAATTTGATGCCTGTTTTCTTAAAAGAGAACACACGTATTTGCTATTAAAAGCATTTTTATGAAAATTCACTACCATAACGCACTTGCTGCGTCCAGACTTTTTTCTGTCTGTAAGTTGTGAAAGATATAATATAAAAGAACAGACAAGAAGGAAACTAATAAGTACATATATATATATATATATATATATATATATATATATATATATATATATATATATATATATATATATATATATATATATATATATATATATATTGGTCCACAAGTGACAAAAATATCGGGGAACATTCATAAAAAAATACAAACAGACGAACATAGAACCTCTTTCTTTTTTGAACTCTGTTAAAAATAAGTAAGTATACCTGTTTAGTATCCGGTAAAAAGATTTTAATAAGTTTCTGCTATATGCGACAAATTTTCCTAATTAATTATACGACCCAAAAAGTATAATTCTAAACTGCCACCTAACTATTTGTCCTGACTATTTTATAACGTAACAAAAATCCCTAAAATTACATAACTCACAACCCATAAGTTTTTATAACCTCAAACCACAAAAGTAAATCAACACTCACGTAAATCACCTTCCACGGTATACCAATAAATATAGTAAAACCGCAACTAAGGTAAACATTATCATTATGTTTTTTTCTCTGCTTCATCGATTAACTTTATCCAGATAATATTGTTTATTTAAATAAAATGTAAATACGTGAAAAACCTGTTCTATTAGAGATTTTTCTTTAAAAAAAAAACATCAAATGAGCGCGAACTAGGCTCCCTAGAACCCACATCCAGGGTCAGTTTCAATTTATACACGGTGTTCAAATAAGGACACGGACCGGCTATATCTCGAAAACCATCAAATCTGCAGCTTTCGGAAAAGAAATAGCATGAGTAAAGTGGCCATGAGAAAATGTTGGAAATTATTTTCAGCTTTCTAAATCTGCCGCTAGGTGGCGAAAATGCCATGGATTACCTAAAATCTTTAATTTCTCGAAAATCTTGACGGATAACATAAGCTTGTTTTAGCTAATTTGTAATCGACGTTCACTTATTACAACTTCTGTTAAAAAAAATTCCTTATGGACCAGTGGCGGAGGTAAGGAGCGAGGATTTTTTTATAAACAAATGCCTGTAACTTAATAACCAGTAGGCATAATTTCAAGAATTTTGGCTTGTTGAAAAGATATTTTATAATAAATTCCACGTATTAACATTTTAAATCCACAGTCACACATACACAAAATACAAAGAGCGTTAGAATAGAGGAGTCTAGTTTTATTAAATTTTATGAAAAAACTAGAACCGCTAGAACCCATATCCGGGGTCAGTTTCTGTTTATATTTATATACATGGTACCAGAAATGGTGAAAGATAAGAGCTCATGGAAAAATGGTCATGGAATTGGCGAAGCGAAGAAAACAACTAACTAGATTGTCCGCCCGTAATCGCTTAAAGCGGGCGGAGGAAATTGGAAAAAAGTGGATGGAAAAGAAGAAAAGACAGCTCTCGCATAGCTCTCAAGATATGTCGCAAAGATAGTTCCGGTGTAATAGAGCGGTTCAGGGAGACACTATATTGGTTAGCAGATGCGCCGACTACGCCCCATAATAAAAAAAACCTAATCCACCGCTTTAAGGAGTGGACAGATTGAGACCTTCAAGTTAATTTCCTTAACCTTTTCAAATGGCTCCAAAACAGGAGCTAAACGATGAGCTTTAACAAATTCTATGCGCTGTTCAACTCGAGAACAAATCTTTTTTATATACATATACACAGGTGCATTATTTTTTTAGAGCACTATTGCTATCTTTGGCAATATTAGAGGTTAAATCAACAGGAAAATTTCAAGTTGGACACAAATCTGTTTTTAGATTGAACTTAACCAATAAATGTGAAAGTTGAATGATTATATGTTTGTTACTACGTCAGACATAAACGGCTTGCGGATACTTTTTGTCATAAAATTCCTCTTACAAGGGGATGAAATAGAGGTTGTTAAGTTGTATAAAATTTCTATGTCTCTGAAGCCAGAGACATGAAACTTTGTGTTTAATATAAGACTTCTAAATAATAGAATATCTGTATCAGCAGTTTTGGAAAATCAACCATCAACGGTGTTAAATAAGGGATGAGAATTTGTATGACATGTTTATATGTTTGGTACTTAATCACGCTTAAACGGCTGAACATATTTGGATAAAACTTGGTAGTAGATCATAACCTGAATTAACCCCGTGGGATAAAATAAGGGTTGGAAAGTTGTATGAAATTCCTATGTTTATATATTTAGAGATGTGAACATTGGTATCGGTATGAGTACCGGAGTTCTAAATAATAAAATATTTGTGTCAGCATTTAGAGAGCATAAGAGTGTAAAATAAAATAAGGGGTAAGAGTGTGTGTGTATGAAGAAATTGGATACCCTATGCTTAGTAACATAAAACTTAATACAAACCCTCTTCAAAATAAATGATTATCGAACTATATTTTTAACAACCCTTAAGGAGGGTGTGACGGTATTTGTATGGAAGAATAGACACTTGAGTCTTTAGTCAATTATGAACTAATAACCTCAATAACGATATGTATTTTCTGTCTAATATTTTGAGTTAACTAATATGTATATATATATATATATATATATATATATATATATATATATATATATATATATATATATATATATATATATATATACAGTGTGGAACAGCCAAATGGAATAAATTCGATAACGGATAAATGAGGGCGTGTTGGGAAAAACGCTTGGACACGTCGATTTGTATTTTTAACTGCGCATCTTTTTCAAGAAAAAAAAATTATATAGGGTGCGTCATGTGACAGTGGCCAATACCAACTTTCTTATTTTAAATACAAGCCCCTGTATATTATTAATTTTTTGGATTCTTCAGAAAATTCTAGACATAATTCATGTACAATGTCCTATACCTATCTTCAACTGTTTCGGAAATATTAAGTATTTTCAGATTTATTACAAAAATTAACATTAAAAATAGAAAATTATTTTATTTCACAAATTCTAATAAGAAATACTGATTATTTCTTAATAATTTAAAAAAACAAAAAAAAATTAATGTCAATGTAGTAAATGTTCAAAATGCTCGCCACGAACATCTTGGCAACATGCTAATCTGGTATAGAAATGTCTTCTAACATTACTCAACATCTCAGGCGTGACTGATCTAATCGCAAGCGTGATTCGTCTTTTTAAGTCATCTAAGTTGAGGGGCTTAGTTTTGTATACAATACTTTTGACATATCCCCACAAAAAGTAGTCTAATAGCGACAGATCAGGAGATCGTGCTGGCCATTCTATCGATCCGCGCCTCCCTATCCACCGATTTGGAAAAATTTGGTTCAGGTACTGCCGGACATTGATTTGGTAATGGGGCGGTGCTCCATCTTGCTGAAACCATATTTTATTGGCAGGAACTTGTGGGTTTGCTGGATCTGGATATAAGTTTGTCAAAGTTGGCACGACATTATTTTGGAACAGTTCTAAATATTTATCCCCATTCAAGTTGCCATCAATGAAAATGGGACCTACGATATGATTTCCAACAATTCCTGCCCAAACATTAACTTTTTCAGGATATTGCGTATGTTCCTCTCTCATCCAATGAGGATTCTCATTAGACCAATAGCGGAAATTTTGACGATTAACATGACCGTGAAGTGTAAATGTGCTCTCATCAGAAAACAAAACATCTTCTAATTGGATCACATTGTTATCTAACATTGCCATCATTTGTTCACAAAAATACGTTCTCCTATCGAAATCGTCCTCCATTAGCTCCTGAGTTAGTATCATTTTATAGGGATGCATTTTACTTTCCTTTAATGTTCGAAAAATTGCTGTGTGGCTAACGTTGAATAGTTGGGCTGCTTGTCGACCAGAAGTATGTGGGTTTTCTTGAAACTCAAGCGTAATATCCAATTTCGTATCATCACTTACTGCATTGGCAGCTACTTTTTTTATTTGTCTCACATGACCAAGCTCGCGAAACTGCTTTTCTATTTTGCTAATTGTTCCTTGGGATACAGGCGGCAAATTTGGAAATTTTTCGTGAAATAAGCGAGACACTTCCATCTGTGTCCGTGTGTTATCTCCATAACCAATCATTTGTAGAATGGTTATTTTGTGCATTTCTGTTAAATGAACCATTTTTCTGATATTATTACGTACAGTTAACGAAATTCAAACGACAATAGCACTGACACTAATCACTACTGTCATGCAGGCAGACAACAAGTTGCTAAGGCTACGAGTTTTATACGAACGGAAAGAAAACTGTTTTTGTTTTTGTTTCATTTCATATCAGTAAAAAGAAACGCATGAATGGTTTTTGTTTACTTTCTCATTATCAAGAGCTGAATGGGAAATAAGTATTGAATGCAATGTAGCGAATTTGTGAAATAAAATAATTTTCTATTTTTAATGTTAATTTTTGTAATAAATCTGAAAATACTTAATATTTCCGAAACAGTTGAAGATAGGTATAGAACATTGTACATGAATTATGTCTATAATTTTCTGAAGAATCCAAAAAATTAATAATATACAGTGGCTTGTATTTAAAATAAGAAAGTTGGTATTGGCCACTGTCACATGACTCACCCTATATAATTTTTTTTTTCTTGAAAAAGATGCGCAGTTAAAAATACAAATCGACGTGTCCAAGCGTTTTTCCCAACACGCCCTCATTTATCCGTTATCGAATTTATTCCATTTGGCTGTTCCACACTGTATATATATATATATATATATATATATATATATATATATATATATATATATATATATATATATATATATATATATATATATATATATGGTGAGATAATTCAATATTAATGAGCAAAAGATCAAAAGATATAAGATGAATAACTCTATAAATGCTGTGAAAATTGTGCTCTATCTGACCTGACCAAGGCCTACTAATGCATTTTCTATGTCAAAAACTGGAAAACGGAACTAGGGCTGTTTTTTGGAGAAAAATTAAACTAACATTTATTTTTATCATATGCAAATTATAAAAATATATGTATCCTACTGAGACATTGTTAAATATATTTATATACTCAGTACCCAGTGTGTTTTGTCATTGTATTAGCATACATAAACAAAATGTTTTGCACAAATAACAAAAAATTACCATTAAAATTTTATCGCCTGCAATTGTGTTTTCATCTCACAAATGCATTGTTCTTACGACTGCAGTTTAAAAACCCGATTGCAATAAACGCGTTATAAATACAATTTGTTTTATTTTCTCTGTAAACAATACTATTTCATCATCAGTCTAAAGTTGATGTCACCTTCACGCAGCACACCATGATTCTCTGTGTCGAGGAGTTCTTTCTTTTCACTTTTAACGTCAGTAAATAAATGGCAGCGACACGTTATTTAATAATGTAACGTTATAACTAATTAAATTATATATATATATATATATATATAATATATATATATATATATATATATATATATATATATATATATATATATATATATAATTTTTTTCCTTCACTACAAAAAGAAACAGTTCATTTATTGCAATTAATTAGGTACATAAACAAAGGAAAACCACCAGATTGCGATCAAGCAAGCAAAAGATCCTTCTGCCCCCGGACTAATTCGCTTACCTAGGTATCTTATATTTAATACTTTAACGATTCTTTAACCTAGCGTAAACACTAAACTAGACTGATATCTTAACCGGAGAGTCAGAATATCTCCCAAACTATTCCCGAATACAAAAAAAAAGAAAAATGACCAAATACCATTTACCGAGTACTATACAGGTAGTCAAGAAAATTTTTCTCAAACTGTTCAATTTTCTGGCCTCTTAAGTTCATTTGGTATCGCATTGTAGAGCTTTGGAACATTGTAACTATAAGATCTTTCAAAAAGAGAGGTTTTATGGTGAGAAGGAGTTATGTAATCACGATTGCGGACATTTATGTTGTGAGTGTCAGTCCTAAAGCGGATTTTATTGTACAAATAGGCAGGTTTTTTATTAAAAACAACCTGATGGTAGAAGCACAGCGTGTTTAACTTCAGTCTGTTACCCATATTAAGCCACTTTAATTTACTTAATTTATGCGATCTATGTTGCCTACGTCGCAATCCAAATGTATATATGAGATACGAGTTTCATATTTTCTGTACTCTGTTCTTGGTGACTACATCAAGACAGGGATAGTACAGTGGTGCAGCATACAAAAAGTGCGACAAGACCAACGTGTCACATAGCATCGCTTTCGCTTTAACAGATAAATAATTTCTGTGGAGATAAAGTAGTCTTAAGGCAGTATATGATCTTCTTAAATATTTTCAAATCTGACTAGTAAACCTTAAATTATTTTCAAAAGTAACTCCCAAATTACCAGCACTCTCAAAGAAAGGTATTACGATGTTATTTATCTCCACAACAAAATTCTCAGCTATTTCAGTTACAGATGATTAATTACCTAATAGTAGCACTTTAGATTTAGATGGATTCAGAAACAAAGAATGTTCTCTGGAAAACTGCGGCAAGTTCGCCAGATCACAATTGATATTGGCTTCCGCCTAACGAAGCTTTGCCCTTTCGAACGACAAACATAGCTGGGTGTCATCGGCATACATATGAAAATGACAATGTTGAAGCTTTAGAAACGTGTTGATCGTATAGATACTAAATAACAGGGGACCAAGAATTGACCACTGTGGAACACCGACACTAATTAAACGTGGCTGCGGATAATTGACGTATATTTTCACAGACTGGGTTCGACCCTCCAAGTAATTAGAAATCAGGTCCAGTGCAGTTGTTTTAAGACCAATGAAATTTGAAATAGAAACAAGTAAACTATGGTTAATAGTATCGAAAGCCTTAGCAAAATTCAACAGTACTAGACGCGTTACTTTCTTATCATCTGAAGACACCAAGATATCATCCGAAACATTTATCAAGGCCGGCGTACAACTGTGCAATTGTCTGAAGCCAGACTACTGCGACGGCAAAATGGGATACCGATCTAAGTGCGTATTTAGTTGTTGATAGATTACATGTTCGAAAAATTTAGAAAGAATAGGTAATATGCTAATGGGACGTAGATCGCTGGGAGTCTCTGGGTTTGGAATCTTAGGAAAAGGAATGATATATGCCTGCTTCCCCTGCGATGGAAAGTAACCAGTTGCAATGCATGTGTCTATTATATGAGTGATATAAGGAACAACATATATATATATATATATATATATATATATATATATATATATATATATATATATATATATATATATATATATATATATATATATGCGCTTCGTGAAGCACAGCGTCATTGAAGTACTCCGCCACACTGTAGTAAGCCTTACCAATTAAAAATTTCTACAAGGTAGTTTTAAAAGAATATAGGCTCATTTTTATCCGCTTCTGGTAATTTGTTAAAGACGGTAATCGACCTCTTTAACCTTTCAACGGCTAGCGTCTACATATGGCAACGTTTGCAAGGTTTGTCGAAAATAGGCGATGGTTTACGCTTGAAGAGGCGTTACAAATGATTTATGAGGACTATGCAGATGTCGATGAAATATTCCACGCACCTCCTGAGAGTAACGTCCTAACAGACGAAGACTCTGGGGACGAAAATGAGGCTGGTCTTGTCGATAATCTAAATCGGCAACAGTTAGTAGTTCCGGCTAAATGAAGCCTGAGAGATAATGTTGTGTTGGGTGAACATGATAATTTCGTTGAAGATGCTACTACTTCCCAACAAAATGCACAGTCAAAGTTACCACAACGGCCTGGTTTGGAGAAGATTTCATGGGTTGATGGAGATCTCATACCTTATATTTGTAGAGAATTTCCGAAATTTGATTTTACAAAATATGAAGTATGACAAATTTAGAAATTTTTGAGACATTTATTGATGATAAAATTATTGATCTTTTGGTTACTGAATCTACAAATTATGCACTGTTTATAAATCAGCCGGATCCGAAAATTTCACCTGAAAAAATGCAATGTGCTACTGCTATTATGATTTTGAGTGGACACTATGAGTTACCAGGCAGAGATTTTTACTGAGATACAGGCAAATATATGAATGTACCCACTGTAACTGAAGCAATGGGAATAGATCGCTTCAGACAAATTTTGAGATTCTTGCAGCACTACGCAGGTAACACTAAACCCAACCAATTAGACGAAATGTGGCAGATTCGACCTTTAATAGATTTGATGAAGGAGAGATGTATAAAAACCGGTGTTCCGAAGGAGTAATCTATTCCTATTTTTATTTTACCAAATACCAACAGCATCCCAGATGTATTTGAAACAGATCTGGAACATTTATCTCTTTATAAAGATCATTACTTTGGTACTTGGGACAACTTTTCTTATAACCGTTTTTTTTCCCGAAGCTGTACCTGAGGTATGGCCAGCGAACATTCTAAGTTGCCCACCCTGATACCGAATTGGGTTTACATAATATCATGGTTATGTGGTTAAGTACACTGTTTTTTTTTCTTTCTATTCAGCAGGACTACCAACTTAACTCAACGAAATACTAACTGTAGATAATAGGTTTTTGCTTTATTACCTTTTTATTTGCCCTGTGTGAAAAAAAATCTAATCTAATACAATAATATTATGCTACTCTTGATAACTAGGTCTGCTTTTGCATATAGTGTGCAAGTGTTGTCTCACTTATAAATAAGACATTGTTTATTTACTCTGTTAGATTATATTGTTATTTAAGTAAGCATCTACGTCACAATCTTATGTATACAGTTCAATGAAATGATTTAAGCGGTAAATATATAATTAGATAAGTATATCAGCTTAAAATATCCCTATGCTTATCAGGAAGGTATAAATAAACATAATGTTATAATTCCCTGTCATTCTAAAGTGTAACAATTTTGATTGGTCGGCAAATATTACAATCAGAGTTTCTACAATATTCAACTTCGATATCAGCTATGCAGCTACCTGACAAACTTGGACATGTACGTTTTAGTGAATTTTCTTAAAAAAAATTCACTAATGAGGAGATCCCGACTTTTGAATTTTGAAAAAATTTCTTCAAATGACCGCGAACTAGGCCCCCTAGAACACATATCCGGGGTCCGTTTCAATTTTTATATGTTTATATATATATATATATATATATATATATATATATATATATATATATATATATATATATATATATATATATATATATATATATATATATATATATATATATATATATATATATATATATATATATATATATATATATATATATATATATATATATATATATATATATATATATATATATATATATATATATATATATATATATATATATATATATATATATGTATCACACCGATAACTCAAAAAATAATAGGCCGATTTTGACTAAATTTGGTGGAAAAATTCCTTTTGCAAATGGCTTGGATAAGTTCGTTAGCCAGGAAAATCTGCCCAGGTTTTCCCGGAAAATTTTGTGTTTTCTTTCGAAAAAAATTTATATCTCCGGAATTAACAAAGTAAGGGCAACCAAATTTGGTACGCTAGTTAATATCCTTATAGGTAAGCCACCTACCAAAATTTAGCTATGTAGGTCAAAAGACAAAAAAGTTATAGGCATTTAAAGAAAAATAAATTGGGGTTTTCCTCAAAACGTCAAAGTTGCGATTTAAAACGTCAAAATCGGCAACATTTAGGCAAAGAACTTGAATCTAATACGGGCTATAGAAATAAAATGTCTCAAGAAGGATCTTTTACAAACTCTGAAGTCTTAGTTTCAACCGTCATTGTCCTTCATTTTACTAAAATGTTTCCAGAAAATTTCAAATAGACGCTTTCTCTGATGCTTGGCAGTAGCCTTAGCTTTAGAGTTTATTGTTTAATGGTATATAATTTTTGTCGAATTTTCGTAAAAAATCAATAAAGCTCAATATATCCGTTATTATACAAGATATGAAGAAAATTTGTATATATTAATTATAGGGTGTCTTGAGCTACATCTTAAAAAAATATTTCTACAATCACAGGATGGCCCATAAGTCGTTGGTGATACAAATTTTCTTTTTTTTTTAATCAAACACGCCTTATGTTATTGCATTTTGGAATTTTTCAGCGATGCATGTTTGTAAGAAAAGAAATTCGGGACGCAGCAAGTGCGTTATGGTAGCGAATTTTCATTAAATGCTTCAAATTTGAATAGCTCAATTTGCTATTAACCTATAAGGTTGACCAAGAAACGAGTTTTTCCGGGAACACTTTAAGTTTACTTTTGGAAATTTTTGTACATTTTCACACAATAAAGTTATTTTTATGAAACATGGCACATTGTTTTTACTATATAGGTTATACTGGTAACCAAAATTGATGCCTGCTTTCTTAAAAAGGAAACACACATATTTGCAATTAAAAACATTTTTATGAAAATTCACTACCATAACGCACTTGCTGCGTCCCGAGTTTTATTTAAATTGTTAGTCTCAACGAGAGTAGGTAGTATTCCAATTTGAGTACCATTAGCACCTAATTTAAAAACTATAACCTTCCAAGACATGCAATCCATTCAAACATTTGAATCCTATTTATTGAGCGAATGCAAACGCTGTAACTCCATTTCTTCAAAATTTTACTTAGTACTTTATTATTAATTTTAACAACACACCACGAGGGCTCACAGCCTAAATACTATCGTACCGTGGGTGTCGACAAGGAGGAAAGAGGTAACTTGTTAATTCTGGACTTGAAGGTTTAGAGGTTTGGAGAAGAAGGAAAAACATGTGCCGGCAAGGAGTTCCACAACTTGGAAGTCCTCGCGACAAAAGAGCGCGCATAACAAGATGTTCTATATCTGGTGACCTGGACAGTCAAAGGGTTCGTTCGCTCTGTCCCCTGGTAGATCTGCTGGGGGCAGCAGGTGGAGGAACTATGGAAGAAAACTCCTCTTAGCTGTGCCCGTGCAGATATCTATAAAATAGAGAGAGAGAGAGAGAGAGAGAGAGAGGTCACCAACGGCACGTCGGAGGGCAAGGGATGGCCCTTCAGGTGAAGGTAGGGTCACCGATGAGACGTATAGCTCTCTTCTGAATGGAGTCCAGGATAGCGAGTGTAGAAGCGGCAGCGGCACCTCAGATGTGGGAGCAGTATTCGAGGTTTGGCCTTATTTGTGAAGTATATAAGGTATAGAGATTAGCTGTATGAAAAGTATTTGCGAGCCGGGAAGAGGAAACCTAATTTCTTAGCAGCCGCTTCTGCAATTAATGTGACATGTTGGTGCCAAATGAGATCCACAGAAATGTCAACAGTTGAAAAGGACTCATTACTTTGAACAACTTGGTTGTTCATTGTGATGGGTCTAGGGCTGGTTTATCTCTTATGATATAGAAAGCAAGACTGAGATTTGGTGGAATTGAATTGTACAATATTTCTACTTCCCCAGTCTAATATTTTTTGGAGATCCACAGAGACAGAACTCTCCATCAGTCTGCGATCCTCATCTAATTGGGCTTAGAATATTGTATATTTGAGTGGAGGGTGATGTCGTTCGCGTACCTGTGAACTGGGTTGGATGTGCTAGAGAGGAGGTCTTTGATTTGGAGAAGAGACAAAGTCGGGGCTAAAGCTGAACCTTGAGAGACTCCCACATTAATTGGATACAGTTTAGAGAAATGTCCATCCACGACCACAGAAATGCTCCGGTTGGAGAGGGAATTTGCTGTCCAGGTACATAATTTTGGTGGTAGGCCATAGACCGGAAGTTTATTAAGCAGTGCTGCTTGCCAGACCTGGTCGAATGCTTTGGATATGTCTAGAGCGACAATCTGGAATTCACCGTGTAGTTCCATAGAATTTTTCCAACAATGGGTGACAAAGGAAAGGAGGTCAGCAGTTGATCTGCGCTGACGGAATCCATACTGCCTGTCGTGGATTAAACTGTGTTTTTCACGAAATTTTAGTAATTGGGTCTTTATATACTTTTCCATCACTTTAGAGACGACTGAAAGGAGAGAAATAGGCATGTAGTTGCTAGGAAGCGCTTTGGATCCATTCTTGGGGCCAGGTTGTACTCGAGCAGTTTTCCAATTACTAGGGAATATGCCTATATTGTAGGATGTCTGAAACAGACGAGTCAGGACAGGAGCAAGTTCTGGTGCGCATTTTTTGAGAACAATTGGTTGGATCTCGTCAAGGCCAGAGGCTTTCCTGGTATAAAAAGAAGAGAGCATCTTTTATACCTTTTTAGTTTTGAAAATGATATCCGTCATTTTATGCGCGACATTGGGGACTGTTGGTGGTTGAACATTTATAGGTGGGTTGAGAGTAGAATTGCCGGCGAACAACGAGGCAAAAAGTTCAGCCTTGCCCAGTAGAAACAATTTCATTCTCTGAAACAAGAGGTGGGAACGTGCTCGTGCAGAAATTATTCCCAATAGATTTAGCAAGACTCCAGAAGGGTTTGCTGCCGTTGGATCTTGAGAGGACTTTGTTTTTGATGTGGTTACTAAACGAGTTTTTTGCCTCAGAAAGAATGCGGACATAGCGGTTTCTGGCGTCGTTAAATGCTTGACGATTTTCTTGACTGGGATTGTGTAGAAGCGTTTTGTGAGCTTTGATCTTTTCAAGTCTGGCCTTGTTACAGGATTTAGAGAATCTGGGCTTTTGAGTGGCTGAAGAGGTTTTCTGTGTACGTGGAATAAATAATTCCATGCCAGCTTGGATAATTTCGGTGGCGTTTTGTGAGATATCAGAGGGGTCATGATGAGAGAAGCAGACAGACGCCCATGGAAGTGAGGAAAACCAATCCCGCATTTCGTCCTAGTTCGCGGAGTTGTAGTGCCAAACGATACGTGGGTGTGATGACTGTGTGACCTTGGGTTGCATTGCGCAGGAAGCAGCGACCATGTCTTATAGCATTCAGGTTTTGTAGTCAGAAGGAGAACCGAGCGATTTGAGCTGTGTGTTGAGATGCGAGGAAAGTAAGTAGGTAAATTTGCAAATTAGCTCCCGAAAGCGTTTCAAAACATTATTTTCAAAAACATTACCTGGATCCCCCTGGATGCACATATCACGAGAAAAAATTCTTTTTTACACCCCCCAAGGGAGTTATGGGACTAGGAGTGAAAAGGATTGCCGGCCGGGTTAGGTAGTAAAAAGGAATTATGAACAGAAAATCTGAAGAACCCCTATTCACTCGTGGTCCTGTAACTTCCTTGGGGGGTGTGAACAAGAAATTTTTCTTGAGGTTTTCGCATCCAGTGCGGGGGGGGGTAGGCAGGTTTTTTAAAAAATGTTCAGAAGCTAATCTGGAAATTTACCCGACTAAATTGTATAAAACTCCTTTTTTTTAAAGTGTAACATTTTCGTCACGACACAATACCACAGCATAATAATTGTTTATTATTCTGTTACAATACGTTGAACCGAAGAAAAACTTATGATCTGGTGGAAAAAATGGCGACCGTTAGCCAACACGTTAGCTGTGAACGCATGCGTTTAGCCGACTTACCAGAAAACGTTAGCTAACGCTGACATAACCTTGGGATCTGCTGATGACACCAATGACAATAGAAAACTTGTTGTGGTCCCGGCGTTGGTGTCTAAAAAACAATAGTGTTCGAACAAGTACTCAAGAAAAGAGATCTGCTCGAGCACAATCGGTACAATTATTAACCAGCATGGATATAGTTCAACCATAGAGTTGATAGTTGAGTGATAAGAGTTTATCCATGTTATAATGACTTTCAAGAGATATAATGTTGCGCATATGCCCCGCCTCCTCCTATGACGTCACGTGGTGAGTAACGTTAAAGAAGTCTAACTACATACTTAAAACAAAGTCATTCGCAATCAAAAAGTTTCCATATGTCAGTTTAATGCAGTTGACGTTACATTCCACTTCGTCACCTATATTGTTTTTTTTTTCAACTTATAAAGCACAGCGCTAGATTTAATCTTTTTCATTTTTATATAACATATATATATATATATATATATATATATATATATATATATATATATATATATATATATATATATATAGATAGATAGATAGATAGATAGATAAGCACAAGACAAGTATAATCATTAAGGAAAACCCTGAATTAACAGTGGGAATACACAAATTTAAAAAGTAGAGAACACGTTCGCAGAGATTTAGAGGGTGTTAACATTCATAAACTTGATTCGATCATCATGTCACATAATCACAGTATAGTTTTCTGATCTTAAAAACTTACTTCCGACTCTACGCACTTAAATATTAATAAAATAACTATTTTGTTAAAAAGTTGTGACGAGACGTCAAACTCCACTGTACGACAGCATCTTATTGTTGAATTGGACTCACCACATGACGCCATGCGCGTGACAGCCCTAAAAATACGTAGCCTCATTATCATCTACACACATTGTAGTTGTCATGATTTCGTATTAGTTCAATGTTTATCTGTCTGAGGATGCTGTCGAGCAGCGAAAACGGTTAGAGAAACGTTGAACAACATCGTAGCACATCTAGAATTCAGAAGGGCCACTTGTTCCAGTCAGCTTACGCGTTGGCTACGTCCTTCAGCTTCAGAAACGAAACCCCACAGTGAAGCCAGAGAAGTGGTCTCCAAGTCTGTATGTAATAACATGAACTCAAAGGTGTTTTATTTGCGTTGAGTATAATGCCCATATTGCTTTTTAATTTTTTGATCTGCCCTGCCTCAAGTTTAAGATGTAAAGGTTTTTTTAGAGGGGGGAATTTTTAATTAAAATAAAACGCAGAAAAATATTTTAAATATCCATGAAGTTGGCTTTATTTGAAAGATCATTTTTCGCATTAATGCTTGAATGTGATTTCGTGCATGTGGCCGCTGTAGCTGGTGCATACATGGCGTAATCTGTAGGTCCAATTTTCACACACTCTTCGCAGTAAATCAGGCTGTATTTCGACGATAACCTGTCGAATGTTGGCTTTCAAGTGGTCAATTGTTTCTGATTTATCGGCGTAAACATACGACTTCACATATCCCCAAAGAAAATAATGAAATGGCATCAAATCACACGAACAATGTGGTCAGTTAACAGGTCCATTGCGTGAAATTAGTCGTTGCTCAAATGTTTATTTCAGTAAATCAATTGTATCGCGCGCAGTGTGGCATGTGTGTGCATTATCATATCTCGTTATTTGTATCGTCGACTTTATCAGTCTAGACTGTATTGACATCATAACGGGTCTATATGTGGTCCCGTTCTACTCGTATATGCATTCTGGCAGCAGAATGGGTGACTTCCATTTTCTTTCCAAATCCTTGAAGTCTTCATCAGCTAAGGTCAAACATCTGTGGGTTTTCCAAATATGAAATCAGGAGGCAATCTTAAGTTTCGTCCAAAAATCACTCTGGCTGAGGTATATCCGGTAGTGTTATGTACGGGCTAGCGGTATGCCAGGAGAAACAGTGGAATGTGCATCTTTCAATCATTTGGTGTTTATTAACAAATATTCCTAAAAAATTAAGGAAACCATCAGATTGGAGGTGCATGGGTGTAGTTCTCGTCTTTCTTATTCCCATTAGTTCACAGATCTTCTGGAAAACAGTCGATTCGAAGTTGAGTCCTGGGTCAGAATCGAGCTCTGGAGTTACGCCAAATCTAGAGAAAAACTCATCTACCAATACGTCTGCAACGGCGGTGGCCTCTTGATTCGGAACTGTAAACACTTCTGGCCACTTGCTAAAAGGGCTACAGGCAGACATACAGCGATTTCCTGCGTCTGTTCTAGAAAAAAGACCAGCTAAGTCCCTTAAAATTCTTTCGAATGTGGCTCCCTCGTTGTACTGCTTCATTCACTGGTTTTTAGTGAATTTTTATTAAAAAAATTCACTAATAGAGAGGTATCGATGGTGAGACTTTGCAAAAATTCTTTCAAATGAGCGCGAATTAGGACCCCTAGAACCCATATCCGGGGTCAGTTTGAATTTTTATATGCTTATATATATATATATATATATATATATATATATATATATATATATATATATATATATATATATATATATATATATATATATATATATATATATGTATCCGTCTGATAACTCAAAAAATAATTAACCGATTTAGATGAAACTCGGCAAGTGCCTTTCTTTTATTAATGGCTTGGATGAGTTCGTTGGCCAGGAAAATCGAACGGGGTTTTCCGGGAAAATTTTGAGTTTTCTTTCAAAAAAAATTTTTTTTTCCGAAAATTTCTTGGTCTACATATTGCTTTGGGAAATACCTAACTATGTGCCAAAATTCAGCTTTCTAGGGTTACAGAAAATTGAGCTATTCAAATTTGAAACATGTTTAATTCATAAGTATGTGGTTGCTGTTGGTTAGTCAATGCTTTTCTTATTGACTCATGAGATTCATTCATCAACCTTCCATTGACTTCTGCTTCTGCCGCTGTTACAGTCCTTTTATTTAGATCTAGAGTTGTAAAGTTTTCTGTATCATTTGGGATATAATTTGTTGGGCTTTTGTTACTGACCAACAAAAGATATGATAAAATTGGACAAAGAAAGGGAATATGATATATTAACAAGGCTATTTTTGGCTCAACAGCATTTATTAGTTTTCGTAATTGTTTTTTTATCGGGTTTTGTTACTTTGACTAGACATATTTTTATTATGATTGGTACTACTAAAAGTAATTAAAGTTTGTCTCATTCAATATTAAATTTATTTTAGTGTTAAAATAGAAGACGATGTGATATGGTCCAAAATCTGATTGATATTTTGTTGGTATGTACAACAATAATAACAGAGTTATGCGCTATCTTTTTTGATACGTATTTCGACAACGAAGTTGTCTTCATCAGTAGCTGTAATTAACCGATTTCGATGAAACTTGGCAACTGCCTGTCTTTTATTAATGGCTTGGATGAGTTCGTTATCCAGAAAAATCAGACGGGGTTTTCCGGAAAAATTTTGAGTTTTCTTTCGAAAAATTTTTTTTTCTCCGAAAGTAACAAAGCTGTTTCAATGAAATTTACTATATATGTTGCCTCAACCTTACTACGTACCAAAATTCAACTTTCTAAGTTTAGAGAAAATTGAGTTACTCAAATTTTAAATTTTCTTTCGAAAAAAATTTTTTTCTCCGAAAATTACAAAGTTATTTTAATGAAATTTTGTGGATATCTTGCCTTAGGAAAAACCTTACTACGTATTGAAATTAAACTCTCTAAGTTTATAGAAAATTGAGTTATTTAAATTTGAAGCATTTAATAAAAATTCACTACCATAACGCACTTGCTGCGTCCCGAGTTTTTGATTTTGGCCTCTTACTAGATACACTTTCTTGAAAGCCTTGAAAGCCATCTTGCGCCTGCCACTGCATAAAGTGTATCATCAATTCTGACAAGTGGGTAACTGTCTTTCTTAGTGACATTATTGAATCGGCAATAAACTTCTTGGAGCCATCTCCCTTAGCAGGCTGCCAACTTCGTAATATTTTAATAATGGTACCTTTCTCGGTGGTTGCTTGATTGGTACACATGTAACAATGCGATGGAGTTCTAGGTCTGTGTATAAAAACGTACCTGGCTAGCTAAAGCCGTTTTACTTTATAATTGTGTTCTCTCTGTAATTAGTATTGCGCACCGAAGAGCTCTAATTAGAACGAAACCGGTCTGCGTTTCTAATTATAATGAGAATACATCTAACGTACATACATTATCCCGGTATTATTAAATGAAATGAGCCAGGGATGACAATTGTAAAATTGTTAGTTGGTTGTGCAGCCACGCAAAAGCACTGGTTCTCTAAATCATGTTACAAGGCCAGACTTGAAAAGGTCAAAGGTCACAAAAAGCTTCTACACAACCCAGTCAAGAAAACCGTCAAGCATTTAACAACGCAAGAAACCGCTATGTCCGCATTCTTTCTGAGGCAAAAAACTCGTTTAAAAACCACCTCACAAACAAAGTCTTCTTAAGCTCCAACGGCAGCAAACCCTTCTGGACTCTTGCTAAATCTATTGGGAATAATTTCTATAAGAGCACGCTCCCACCTCTTTTTTCAGGGGATGAAATTGTTCAAAATGTTCAACCACCAACAGTCACCAATGTCGCGCATAAAATGACGGATATAATTTTCAAAACTAAAAAGGTACGAAAGATGCTCTCTTCTCTTAACACCAGGAAAGCCTCTGGCCTTGACGAGATCCCAGCAATTGTTCTCAAAAAATGCGCAACAGAACTTGCTCCTGTCCTGACTCGTATGTTTCAGACATCTTACAATAGAGGCATATTCCTTAGTAACTGGAAAACTGCTCGAGTACAACCCGTCCCCAATAAAGGAACCAAAGCGCTTCCTAGCAACTACAGGCCTATTTCTCTCCTTTCAGTCGTCTCTAAAGTGCTGGAAAAGTATATAAACACCGAATTACTAAAATTTCTTGAAAAACACAGTATAATCCACGACAGGCAGTATGGATTCCGTCAGCGCAGATCAAATGCCGACCTCCTTTCCCGTGTCACCCATTATTGGAACAAGTCTATAAAACTAACCGGTGAATCCCAGATTGTCGCTCTAGATATATCCAAAGCATTCGACCAGGTCTGGCACGCAGCGCTGCTTAATAAACTACCGGCCTATGGCCTACCACCAAAACTCTGTACGTGGACAGCAAATTTCCTCTCCAACCGGAGCATTTCTGTTGTCGTGGATGGCCATTCCCCTAAACTGTATCCAATTAATGCAGGAATTCCTCAAGGTTCAGCTTTAGCCCCTACTTTGTTTCTTATCCACATCAACGACCTCCTCTCTAGCACATCCAACCCAGTTCACAGTTACGCCGACGACAGCACCCTCCACTCAAATATACAATATTCTAAGCCTGTCTCTTTAGCCCAATTAGATGAGGATCGCAGACTCATGGAGGGTTCTATCTTCGTGGATGTCAAAAAAATATTAGACAGGGGAAGTAGAAATCTTGTACAATTCAACCCCACCAAATCACAGTGTTGCTTTTTTTCTCATAAGAGATAAACTAGTCCTAGACCCATCACAATAAGCAACCAAGTTATTCAAAGTATGAGCCCTTTTCACTTGTTGGCATTTCTGTGGATCGAAATCGCAATTGGCACCAACATGTCACATCAATTGCAGAAGCGGCTGCTAAGAAATTAGGTTTCGTCTTCCGGGCTCGCAAATACTTTTCGCCAGCTAATCTCTATACCTTATATACTTTACAAATAAGACCCAACCTCGAATACTGCTCTCACATCTAGGATGCTGCTGCCGCTTCTACACTCGCCATTGTGGACTCCAGTCAGAAGAGATCTATACGTCTCATCGGTGACCCTACCCTCACCCAAAGACTGCCATCCCTTGTCCACCGACATGCCGTTGGTGACCTCTCTCTCTCGTTTATAGATATCTGCACGGGCACTACTCAGAGGTGTTTTCTTCTATAGTTTCTTCACCTGCTGCCCCCAAAAGATTTACCAGGGGAACAGAGCGAATGCACCCTTTTACTGTCCAGGTCACCAGACATAGAACATCTTGCTATGCCCGCTCTTTTATCCCGAGGACTGCCAAGTTGTGGAATTCCTTGCCGGCACATGTTTTTCCTTCTCCCCCGAACCTCCAAACCTTCAAGTCCAGAATTAACAAGTTGCCTCTTTCCTCCTTGACGACACCCACGGTACGATAATATTTAAGCTGTAAGCCCTCGTGGTGTGTTGTTGAAATATAAAAAAACTGTGTAAAAACTGTCTGTTTATAATAGTTTGTGTTAACTGGAGCTGTCGTGACAAGATATCACCTGGTTCCGCACCGATATGGCGACCATGTCTTATAACTCACAATGTTAAAAGTAAGTTTTTTTGCTTCCTTCTGGTAGGCATGCCACACACAGCACGCGATAAAAATTTTCACCACTGTACTTGTAGGAGTAAATTTATTTTGCCAGTCGTCGATAAGGAAGTCGAGCGAAGTCAAAAGAATCTACAGAAATATGAAGTGTCAGGTCTGAAGAGTAAGTACAACCCTAATTAGAATTATCAAGGAAAATATAGACATAGCAGAATAACCAGAAAATCTAATTGCAAATTTCTTAGTCGTCTTAAATGAACAGCGAGGCTGAATTTCACAGGATGCTGACGAATCTGGCAGTACCAGTTTACCTGAGATGAATATACGTAAGAAACCTGTAAGTGTTCCAGCTAAGAATTAACCCTATATAGCAAGCAACGCCAAAAGAGAAAAATTAGACTATTCGCCCACAGCATAGATATGAACCACCAGAGAATCTGCAACTCGAAGCCAAGTTGAAAATCCAAGATACCTAATGAAAATGCAACTAACGTTACGATAAAAACTTAATAAAATGCTCCCTATAACGAGAGCGATATAGTTTTCATGAAGACGGTGCCGTCAAGTTCAGGTCAGTACAGAAAGCCTGACAATAAACATCGCCGTCCGTTGGTTATTAGCAAGGTGCTAGCGAATGACACATACAGTATGACTGATCTACGGAAAGATAAGAGAGGAAGGATATATGCGACAAGAGCTCGTGTAATCCAACTGAAACTGTGGAGCTCAGATCGAAAGGAAGAGGAACCAGACGATCAGGAGTCCGAGGGTAAAGGTGAAAGTCACAGTAATGCGACAATAGACGTTGGTGCAGCTTTGAGTAATGAGAAAAACTCGAGAAAGAAACAACGGAAAGTTATCGCCAATCTCAAAGACTCCTTGGTGGTTGGCCTCCTACTCGAGGACGAGTAGTACAATAGGATGGCTGAATGTTAGCGACATTTACAATTACCATATTTTGATGCTCCATCGACAACTGTGGCTAACCTAGAAGACGGAGGTAGAGCGTCGTTGGAGGAAGATGGGAATTTGATTTGTTTGTTGTTCATGCTGTTAAATTCATCTTTGGTTTTGTAAAGCCATTCTTTGAAATTTGATATAGATAACATAATTATTAAGTCTACGTTATGCGAGTTAGTTCGAGGTTTCCATGTGTGTGTTCTTAAGAAAGCAATCTTGGCTAACATGTTAAATAAAAAGATTTTATTATGCACAAGTGTTATTCATTATAAAATATGTCTATCTAATTAAAGCACTTGCTTTTGCCTGTAGTACTGGTAGCACGTGAAGAACATTTTAGGCTTCTCTTTTCTATTTTACGTTATTTATTTTTCATAACCGCTTCTTTTTGGCACTTTCTTATACCCTTCATTTTCTTTCTCATCATGTTCTTTTGTGGAAATGCTTCGTTCACGGCTCGAGGATGACGTATGTTCTTCGTCCTCTCTTGTAACTGTGTCAGCAGTAGGATAAATACCCGAAACTAGCGCTTCTTCATGTACAATTTCATCTTCTTTTTCACTATTTACTTCAATTTTATTAATGTCCGACAAATTGTCATTTCCGATAATTGTTGGAAGCTCTTGTACAAACGTGGGGTCAGACAGGTTGGTGCTTTTCGTTGCCTTATCTATGCTACAAAGAAAATCTGAATTGTTACAGGTATTACAATTGATGTACATACTTAGGGCCTGACGCTTGGCTTTTGGTTGCCTTTTTCATTGTGTAAAGAGAATCTTAGTAATACACGGACGTGTACAATTACTTTAACGCCATTTTATATAAACTGCGTATATTCTTTTTCTAATTCCTAACTCAAAACGAATCTGTATAAATCCTTTCACATCGTACATACATTATTATCTTGCAAAAATTTAAATAAGCAAAAACAATAAAATTGGGAAACTTACCTCACATGACATTTATATTTACAGCGTCATGACATTTTCGAATGAGATACTATTAGTATAGACTCTTGCCAACAGATGCCGCTGGTAATAATATAATGATTACAGTGACTTGTTTATACAGTGTGGTCATTAGGTGGTATTTTATATTGGTTGGCAGTACAAAAGCCGCCATGAATTCTTCAAACTGTGCTTGCTTATATTCATTATTTATGTGTACGAAGAAGTGAGTGTCGTAGTTTCTGAGTGATTTTATGTTATTTTAGCGTGTTCAGTGATCAATTAAGACTTTAATTAAAGACATTTGTTTCTCTTGTCACTGTATCAATGGAAAAGATGAGTGAAGTGTAATACGTCTAAATCGTAATAAAATCACAACAAGATTCATTGTATAGAGTAGCTAGGTATTTATGTTTCGAAATAAATTCTATATTTTATTGCAACGTACCAACGCTCAACTTTTTTCAAGACCGGAAATTATTTTCAGCCAGTTGTTCGTTTGTTCAAACGCAGAATACACATTTGAACTTATTCTTTGTCAAGAAAATGTTAAGTGATTGTTCAGACCACAGAACAGATCCATACGGAAGTTTCACTTAAATGGAGCTAACTTAAACTTTATTCGGACTCTAGTTCGGTCATCGCATATCGTAGATGTCGCTAGCAATGCTGCAATTCTACGGAACGAGCTGTTAAGTGCGTCATTTTATCATACATTCAAAATTCAAATGTTTTGAATGTAAAAAATTCTGTGTTCGCTTTTAGTTTTTCATTGTATGATTATAAGACAAGTTTGTTGTTAAACGTTTCTTTTGATTAAGTGTTACTTATATTGAGTTTTGAGGGTGTTTTAAGTAAGTTTTAACAGTGTTTTCATTGTTCGTCGATTTTGTGTTTTAACGGTGCGTTTTTTGTGAATCAAAATATTAACGTTATCATAAGCTTTGTGTTTAAACAAACATGTAATTTCAATTTTATTTTATATTTTGTCAACAAAAAAAAAATCGAGACGCAGCAAGTGCGTTATGGTAGTGAATTTTTATTAAATCCTTCAATATGAATAACTCAATTTTATATAAACTTAGACAGTTGAATTTTGGTATGTGGAAAGGTCTTTATTAAGGCAATATAGTCACCAAATTTCATTAAAATAACTTGGTAATTTTTGGAGCAAAAAATTTGTTTCTAAAGAAAACTAAAAATTCAAATATCTCAATTTTCTATACACTTAAAAAGTTAAGTTTTGGTACGTAGTAAGGTCTTCCCATAGGCTATATACGCACTTAATTTCATTTAAATAGATTTGTAATTTTCGGATAAAAAATTTTTTTTCGAAAGAAAACTCAAAACTTTCCTGGAAAACCTTGTTTAATTTTCTTGGCTAACGAACTCATCCAAGCCATTAATAAAAGAAAGGCACTTGCCCAGTTTCATCAACATCGGTTGGTTATTTGTTGAGTTAGCGGTTGGAAATATATATATATATATATATATATATATATATATATATATATATATATATATATATATATATATATATATATATATATATATATATATATATATATATACAGTGCGCGCCAAAATAAGCTGAAACACATATGGATTATGTAGAATAAATGTAACAAGTGTGTTTTACAAAGCCTCAAGTTCCAGCTTCAACCATAATTTTACTAAAATGTTTTTGGCAAATTCATTTTAAATAGACTCTCTTTCTAATGCTTTGGCAGTAGTTTCAGCTATATAATTTATGGTTTAATGCCTACAATTTTAGCAAATATTCGTAGAATGAATTATGAATTTTGAAAAGATTTGTTCAAATGAGCGCAAACTAGAACCGCCCAATCCCATATACGGGGTCGGCTTCAGTTTATTATTATACAAGATATGAAAAAAATTACATACGTTAATTATAGGGTGTCTCGAGTTGCATCTTATAAACCTATTTGGACAATCAGGGAGTCTTCTATTAAAAGAAGAAAGTATGTATCACCACGACTGTTGGTAATACACACTTTCTTACACTGAGTTGCCGACAATAGGCATGGATGCAAAATGATAATGTTTTGTATCCTCCTACTATGTCGAAAATCATAGCTATTGGACACTTGATAGTCCCTTTATTAATCTTATTTTTAAAGGGGTAGACATTGATCCAATCCAATCCATAGCAGGTGGTAGTGGAATTTTCCTTTATGTAATAGTAAAGGATTTTTTCACGCCCAAGGGGGTACCACCCCATACATCAAGGGGCCGGTGAAGTCCCAACGGACGTTTCCGGTTCTGGTGTATGAGTTGGTTTCCTTTATAAGCAAAAATGATGATGGCTCCTCCTTGTATAAAATATTCCGGAGGCAAAACACCCCTTCATTCGGATCTCCGGGAGAGGGGTGTACAGGGGGCGCCAACATCAAGATTTAACATATCCTTTTCGAATATATGTGGCCTAAATTCTAACCTGAACTCCGTCCACCATTTCCTCCAAGCTAACAGGCCCCAACTCCTCTTCCTCACCGAAACCCAAATCAGTGCCAAAACAGCCACTAATCACCTTAATTTCCCGGGGTATCAGCTCCTTACTGCCTTTAGATTGCATGGAGGCGTGTGCGCATACGTCCGTAGCAATCTACCCTGCACGAGACTCCCCAATTTAGAAGCTGAAAGAAAAGACATACTATGGATAAAACTCTCTCTCAGGGCTGCATCTAAATTCATCTGTTGCATTTACCGGTCACCCTCTGACAACAACTTTGTCCAGCTCTTTGACTACCTTTCTGAAAAAATCGATTTTTTGAATATCCTTCCTCCGAGGTCACTATTCTTGGCGACTTCAATGTCCATAATAAGGAATGGCTAGGATCTTCAAAAACCAATCCACAAGGGAGAGCAGCGGAGGCCTTTGCAGTCAGCAATTCTTTGGCCAATATGGTTCAGCAACCTACTTACTTTCCTCGTATCCCAACACACAGCTCAAATCCATTGGATCCCCTTCTTACTACAAAACCTGAATGCTATAAGATATCAGTCACCGCCCCCCTTGGTCGCTCAGACCAAGGCATGGTCACTGTTTCCTGTGCAATGCAACCCGAGGTCACACAGTCATCACACCCACGTATCGTTTGGCACTACAACTCCGCAAACTGGGACGAAATGCGGGATTACTTTTCCTCATTTCCATGGGCGTCTGTCTGCTTCTCTCATCCTGACCCCTCTGATATCTCACAAAACGTCACCGAAATTATCCAAGCTGGCATGGAATTATTTATTCCACGTACACAGAAAATCTCTTCAGCCACTCAAAAGCCCTGGTTCTCTAAATCCTGTGACAAGGCCAGACTTGAAAAGGTCAAAGCTCACAAAACGCTTCTACTCAATCCCAGTCAAGAAAATCGTCAAGCATTCAACGACGCAAGAAACCGCTATGTCCGCATTCTTTCTGAGGCAAAAAACTCGTTTAATAACCACATCAAAAACAAAGTCCTCTCAAGCTCCAACGGCGGCAAACCCTTCTGGACTCTTGCTAAGTCTATTGGGAATAATTTCTGCAAGAGCACGTTCCCACCTCTTGTCTCAGGGGATGAAATTGTTTCTACCGCCCTGGGCAAGGCTGAACTTTTTGCTTCGTTGTTCGCCGGAAATTCTACTCTCAACCCACCTCCAAATGTTCAACCACCAACAGTCCCCAATGTCGCGCATAAAATGACTGATATCATTTTCAAAACTAAAAAGGTACGAAAGATGCTCTCTTCTCTTAATACCAGGAAAGCCTCTGGCCTTGACGAGATCCCAGCAATTGTTCTCAAAAAATGCGCACCAGAACTTGCTCCTGTCCTGACTCGTAAGCCCAATTAGATGAGGATCGCAGACTCATGGACGGTTCTGTCTCCGTGGATCTCCAAAAAAATATTAGACTGGGGAAGTAGAAATCTTGTACAATTCAACCCCACCAAAACTAAGTCTTGCTTTCTTTCTCACAAGAGATACACCAGCCCTAGACCCATCACAATGAACAACCAATTCAAAGTAATGAGTCCTTTTCTCTTGTTGGCATTTCTGTGGATCGAAATCTTAATTGGCACCAACATGTCACATCAATTGGAGAAGCGGCTGCTAATAAATTGGGTTTCCTCTTCCGGGCTCGCAAATACTTTTCACCAGCTAATCTCTATACTTTATATACTGCTCAGAGGAGCTTTCCTCCATAATTCCCCCACCTGCTGCCCCCAACAGATCTACCAGGGGAACAGAGCGAATGCACCCTTTTACTGTCCAGGTCACCAGACATAGAACATCTTGTTATGCCCGCTCTTTTGTCCCGAGGACTTCCAAGTTGTGGAATTCCTTGCCGGCACATGTTTTTCCTTCTCCTCCGAACATCCAAACCTTCAAGTCCAGAATTAACAAGCTGCCTCTTTCCTCCTTGTCAACACCCACGGTACGATAGTATTTAGGCTGTAAGCCTTCGTGGTGTGTTGTTGACATTAACAAAAAAAGACACGAAGCAACGTGCCGCCACCTAGTTGCGGAACCAAATAGTATGTTGTATATTAGTAAGCCGTACTGAAGAGCTCTAATGAGAGCGAAACCAGTCTACGGTTCTAATTGTGGCGGGAATACATCTAGCCTTACACACACTTTCTTCTTTTAATAAAACACCCCTTATGTTATTGCATTTTTGCATTTTCCACCGAATTATAATGCACGTTTGTAAGGAAAGAAAAATTGTATCCTGCATCGTTTTTTAAGTTATTTCAATTGTTTTGCAATGTTTCACGTTGTTGACACATATCACAAATTATGATACGGCGTTGTTACCAATAGATAGCGGAGCCGCATGGAACTGACGCATTCAGAGATATTTTTATTTGTATTACTCGTTGAAACTAGTGATGGGAAAAACGGTTATTTTCTGTTAACAGTTGAAGCCGTTAACGTTATTTAATAATAACCGTTGAAAATAGCGGCTTCAGTTATTTTAAACTGGATAGTCGATCGATAGTATCTTACATTCCCAAAGCTGTGAGCGAGAGCGAGCACACTAGCATAAATGCATTGTATTTTTACCCCGTTATTTCACGTAGTGTATAAATCTCAAATTTTGTCGATATGAAAAGGAAACAAAGGGTTAAGAAATTATAATAAGCGTGTCGTAAATCTTTTGCCACTCTGAAGTGAAACTTTTAGAAATCAAAAAGGAGTCTTATATTAGTATTTACTTAGATGTTTTAGGAATTATAAACTAGTCATTTCTAACAAATTTATTTTATGAGTGGTCTTTACGTAAATGTCAATGCCACAGCAAGAATCAATAAATATCATTATTTATCACGTCTTGGGACGTTAGACGTTAGAACTTTTATTGCTACACAGGGAGTGATTCTAAGAACTCCATAACATAACGCAGCTCATAAAATTTCGGTAAAGAAATTTGCCTTTATTCTGTACATATGGTTTGTTATTACATTATGCTTTTATTCTTTCTTAGAAAGATCTCTATCTCTAGTTACATTTTCGGTTCACTGGTCATCTTTATCAGTCCACTTTTAAAAACTGTGCAAACAACAGCCAACAGTATAAAAAATTGAGTTTGAGTTTGAGTTTTAAAAAAAATTGGAAGATATATAGTATTAATTGTTTGTTTACTTATTTTAATATTCGTTGTTTTAAAATTAGCTTCAAAAATTTCAAAGGGCTGTAACTTGGAGGAGAAGGGGTTTCAAGAAAAACTTAATAAAAAGACACCCCTTATTTTTCTCCAAAGAATCACCCTGTATATATATATGTATATTATATATATATATATATATATATATATATATATATATATATATATATATATATATATATATATATATATATATATATATATATATATATATATATATTCATTTAATTTTTTATATTTAAATGTATATAGATATTAAAAAATATTGTATCATTATATTTTTTTATCAATTTGATAACTATTATCAGACAAACGAAAATGACGTGTTAACTGTTTTCTTAGGTAATGTATATAAATTTAAATAAATAAGTATTTTAATTTCACGTGAAATAACCCTATTTTGCGTTGTCTATAGTGAAAGTAATAACACGTTTTTACAGAAATTCATCTTTTCACCCAACATTTTTTATTATTAAATATTTAGCTTTAGATACTAGTGGGAAACTCAACTGTTTTAAAAATAACAGCTTCTCAGTTTAACAGAATAACTCTGTGTAGTAGTGTCCGTATGCCGTATCCCCATCAACAACCGGTTAAAGTTAAAATTAAAATTAAACCGTTTTATTGTACCGAAGATCGTACGTCCGCTCTATACTGTATAACCATACATATTTAGCATTCCCAATCTCAAGGCTATTCATCCCGTTAAATAGTTAAATAACAGTTGCCGATGAAAACCGATGTTTATTCATCGAACCTAGTTGCAGTAGAACTGAAACAGACACGACTCCGAATTCTAGTTTAGTGTAAAAAGCGTTACTTTTTAAGCCGTTATTTTTATAAATCCATAACTGGTGGTTACCGTTACGGCTTGGTAACCGTTGAAAAATAGCTGACAGTTAAATAACGACCCATCACTAGTTGAAATAATCGAGCTGCCATATACAGGCACCCTCAAGTAATGACTGAATGTGAAAAGTTTTAGCAGGCATTTTTTAAGTGTTTCTGTACAAATCTTTTTTTTTTGTAAGATTGTTGTGAAATGTTGGTAATTAATAATAAATGTTTAGTAAGTTATTGTAAAAAAAGTTGTCGAATTGTTGTGAAAAATACAATAATTTAGTGTGACATTACTGAAAGCAATTTCTGTAAAAAAAACAGAGGAATTCTTGTAAAAGAAATTATTTGCAATAATTTTCATATATTGTTTTTATTTTCGTGATAAACCTGTTTGTGAATAATTATATCTTGGCAAGTGGTAAGTAGCTTGAAGAGGTTCGTTGGCCAGGAAATTTGGAGCAGTTTATTTTCGAAAAATGTTTGTATTTTTTGAAACAACAAAGCTATTTTAATGAATTATGGTACATTGTTACTACTATATGGGTTATACTGCTAATCAAATGTCCTCCTTTTAAAAACAAAACATATTAAAAACATGTTTACGAACATTCGCTACCATAATGCACTTGCTGCGTACAGACTTTTTTTAATGGGGCTGGAATTATTTTTCAAAAGTTGTATTATTGAACATTAACTTGAACCTGCAAATTGCAGCAAAGGGGAACTTGCACGAAAACCAGTATGGCTTCAGAAGTGAGAGATCTACTATCCAGGCTGTGGAGAGTATCTATGAAACTCTGGATCATATAAAAGGGACCTGGTGCGTGCTAGTTCTTCTTGATATCAAAGATGCATTTAACACCGCCAGGCACGGTCTTATCATTGGAGAACAGAGGCGGAGAAACATATCAGCATATTTGGTGAACACAGTGTCGGGCTACTTGAAAGATCGTAGGTTAGTCTGTAACAGAGGCGAGGATATTCCCGCACCCATGGGCGTCCCGCAGGGCTCGGTCCTGAGACCCACCTTGCAGAACATAACAACATACCACGAGGGTCCACAGCCTAAATAACCGTGGGTGTCGACAAGGAGGAGGGAGGCAACTTGTTAATTCTGGACTCGAAGGTTTGAAAGTTCAGAGGAGAAGAAAAAACATGTGCCGGCAGGGAATTCCACAACTTGGAAATCCTCGGGACAAAAGAGCGGGCATAACAATATGTTTTATGTCTGTTGACCTGGACAGTAAAAGGGTACATTCGCTCTGTTCCCATGCAGATATCTACAAAAGAAATAGAGATCACCAACGGCACGTCGGTGGGCAAGGGATGGCAGCCTTTGGGTGAGGGTAGGGTCACTGATGAGTCCTATATCTCTCTTCTGAATGGAGTCCAGTATAGCGAGTGTAGAAGCGGCAGCGGCACCCCAGATGTGGAAGCAGTATTCGAGGGATTAGCTGGTGAAAAGTATTTGCGACCCCGGAAGAGGAAACCTAATTTCTTAGCAGCCACTTCTGCAATTGATGTTACATGTTGGTGCCAATTGAGATTTCGATCCACAGAAATGCCAACAAGTGAAAACGACTCATTACTTTGAATAACTTGGTTGTTCATTGTGATGGATCTAGGGCCGGTGTATCTCTTATGAGATAGAAAGCAAGACTGAGATTTGGTGGAGTTGAATTGTACAAGATTTCTAGTTCCACAGTCTAATATTTTTTGGAGATCCACAGAGACAGAACCCTCCTCAACGAAGGAGTGCAGCGGGTACCACTCGTGGGAACGGCTAGGATGAAAGGTCGCTGATAGCACAATCAAATGAATGTCTCAGGAGAAAAGTCCGGTGGGTAGTTAACTAGAAATTGGAGTTGAAACCAAATAAAACAGATGAGCTGATTCTAAAAGGTATGAGAGACCGCAGTTACATCTCCTTCAACATAAGAGACTTGCAAATAAAACCAAAAACTACCGTGAACTACTTAGGAACATATCTAGACCAGGGAATAACGTTGAAACAGCACGTAGTGGAAACGGTAAAAAAGCCGAAGCCAGATTATCCGTTCCAACGTGGCTAACAGCTCCAAGAGAGCAGTACGGGGCATCGTATTGCACAATATCGTGCTTTATGGCGCACCAATATGGCATAGCGTTCTCAAATATAGACAATATAGGGAAATTCTGGAGGGAGTACAGCGAAAGCTCCTGATACGCCTTGCTTCGGCGTATAGAACGGTGTCGACAAAAGCTTTAAACATGATTACGGGAATCATTCCCATAAAACTACAAATAGATGAGAGGGTACAAATCCACCAAGCTGACCAAGCCGACCATGTCGATATAAGAGAACGCACAATGGAAAAGAGGCAGGAAGAGTGGAACAGTAACACTGAAAAGGACAGTGGACAAAGTCTTTAATAGGTGACCTGACGGCATGGCTGAAGTGCGAGCATCGTAAATTGGACTTCTGGCTGACGGAGATACTTACGGGCCATGGATCTTCTGGCTCATATACTAAGAGAATGGTGCTCGATACATCTGACCATTGCGTATATTGTGCCAATAGTGTGGATTCGGTCGAGCATGTGATTTCTGAGTGTCCGAGAAGACGCTATTTAAGCGAAGAAGTAGAGGGGAAAATAAAAACTAAACTGACTACAGGAAATAGAATCCCAAAAATGATTAAATAGAGGGAGAGCTGGGATATACTCCATAATATGATGGTGGATATACTTAAAAAAAGAAGCGGGAAGAAAAGAGGAATATTCCCAAAGAAGAAAATAAATAACGACGAAATGACCTGCAGCAGCCTGTGAGTATCAGAAAATGATAAAACGGGCTAGCTTGAAGGCAGGACCAGAGGGGTTTTAGTTAGAGTAGCGCCTGACACTGTTGGATACATTAGAATCCATGACCCAGTATCCTTCCTTAAGTGGTTTCCCCTAAAAAAACTACTACCACTACTACCACTACTACTACTACTACTACTACTACTACTACTACTACTATCATAGTGTAGTTTTTACATTTATTTAATACTTAATATTTATAATTTTTTTAGTTTGCCTCTTACCTTTTCTCTTTTGCAGTTCTTTCGACATGGAGCGAGAACGCCTGAAGCTAAGGATTCATATCCTACAGATCCTTATCAAGCTGACGATTTTATGCCAATGGGGTGGGGGCAGCTAACAAATGTAAGTATTTCTTTGGTTCTGTCACTTTACTGTATAATCTATTATTAACTCACTGAGCGAGGTGATATTGCATTAAGCTCGCGGAATATATTTGTCAAAGGAAGTGTATTGCCTAGTTTTACAAAGCTCGATTAAATATTTGGCGGATGGTTAGTTAATCATTGCTTCGCAGACTATTCACAGACAATGATTGGGATTTTTGCTATGACAACCAGTAGCTGTGATTGGTTGTACCGTAAAGTGGGGCTATTTGGAACAATTTTTAGAGTTTTTCTTCTGCACTGTGCTACTATATTTATTTGTTATTATAATTAAAATTATTTTGGATACTAGTTAACTTAATGAGTGATATTGTATTATACAAATTGCTAAGAATTATTGACTACGTTTTTATTGGTCATTTATTCATGTTTCAAATTACCCTACAGTTTTGCCTTTTTTTGGAACACTATATATTTTCAGCTATTTTATGTTGAAAACTGCAAGGGTTCCATGTAGGCACCTGGTATTTTATTATCGGAACAAAATAAAGGTTGTATATTTATATTATGCCTTTAGAGTTTGTAGGTGGTTGCTTTGTCGGGAATTTTGAAAAGTTAATTAATAAGTTTGGATGGAAGTAGTTCTTCTCATTGCACCACATACGTTTTGCAAAACCAAAGTGCTCTTAAGCTCCAGCGGCAGCAAACCCTTCTGGAGTCTTGCTAAATCTATTGGGAATAATTTCTGCAAGAGCACGTTTCCACCTCTTGTCTCAGGGGATGAAATTGTTTCCACCGCCCTGGGGAAGGCTGAACTTTTGGCCTCGTTGTTCGCCAGCAATTTTACTTTCAACCCACCTCCAAATGTTCAACCACCAACAGTCCAAAATGTCGCGCATAAAATGACGGATATCATTTTCAAAACTAAAAAGGTACGAAAGATGCTCTCTTCTCTTAATACCAGGAAAGCCTCTGGCCTTGACGAGATCACAGCAATTGTTCTCAAAAAATGCGCACCAGAACTTGCTCCTGTCCTAACTCGTCTGTTTCAGACATCTTGCAATAGAGGCATATTTCCTAGTAACTGGAAAACTGCTCAAGTACAACCCGTCCCTAAGAAAGGATCCAATGCGCTTCCTAGCAACTACAGGCCCACTTCTCTCCTTTCAGTCGTCTCTAAAGTGATGGAAAAGTATATAAACACCGAATTACTAAAATTTCTTGAAAAACACAGTCTAATCCACGACAGGCAGTATGGATTCCGTCAGCGCAGATCAACTGCCGACCTCCTTTCCTTTGTCACCCATTCTTGGAACAAGTCTATGGAACTACACGGTGAATCCCAGATTGTCGCTCTAGACATATCCAAAGCATTCTACCAGGTCTGGCACGCAGCACTGCTTAATAAACTTCCGGCCTATGGTCTACCAACAAAACTCTGTACCTGGACAGCAAATTTCCTCTCCAACCGGAGCATTTCTGTTGTAGTGGATGGGCATCCCTCTAAACTGTATCCAATTAATGCAGGAGTTCCTCAAGGTTCAGCTTTAGCCCCTACTTTTTTTCTTCTCCACATCAATGACCTCCTCTCAAGCACATCCAACCAAGTCCACAGTTACGCGGACGACAGCACCCTCTACTCAAATATACAATATTCTAAGCCTGTCTCTTTAGCCCAATTAGATGAGGATCGCAGACTCATGGAGGGTTCTGTCTCCGTGGATCTCCAAAAAATATTAGACTGGGGAAGTAGAAATATTGTACAATGCATCCCCACCAAATTACAGTCTTGCTTTCTTTCTCATAAGAGATTCACCAGCCCTATACCCATCACAATGAACAACCAAGTTATTTCACTTGTTGGCATTTCTGTGGATCCAAATCTCAATTCGCACCAACATGTCACATCAATTGCAGAAGCGGCCGCTAAGAAATTAGGTTTCCTCTTTCGGGCTCGCAAATATTACTTTTCACCAGCTAATCTCTATACCTTCAAATAAGACCAAACCTCGAATACTGCTCCCACATCTGGGGTGCTGCTGCCGCTTCTACACTCGCTACCTTGGACTCCATTCAGAAGAGAGCTATACGTCTCATCGGTGACCCTACCCTCACCCAAAGGCTGCCATCCCTTGCCCACCGACGTGCCGATGGTGACCTCTCTCTCTTTTATATATATCTGCACGGGTACTGCTCAGAGGAGCTTTCTTCCATAATTCCTCCACCTGCTGCCCGCAAAAGATCTACCAGGGGAACAGAGCGAATGCACCCTATTACTGTCCAGGTCACCAGACATAGAACATCTTGTTATGCCCGCTCTTTTGTCCCGAGGACTTCCAAGTTGTGGAATTCCTTGCCGGCACATGTTTTTCCTTCTCCCCCGAACCTCCAAGCCTTCAAGTCCAGAATTAACAAGTTGCCTCTTTCCTCCTTGTCAAAACCCACGGTACGATAGTATTTAGGCTGTAGGCCCTTGTGGTGTGTTGTTGAAATAAAAAAATAATAAAAAAAAGAAACAAAAACCTGTATTGCTTTGTGTTTCCTTTTGCATCGTGTTGACATATTGGTATCTTTTACTGATAATATATTTAACTAAAGGTCCCCATACACGGAAATAAGTTCTGACCAGAATAACTTAAAGCAAATGTTTGAAGAGGTGGCTAACAGCAGGAGCGAATTAAAGCGTGCTATTGAAGCAAGTGAGGCAAGAATTTTGTTGGAGTTTGAAGCATATAAAATCGGCTAAACGTTTTAGGGCGCGAAAACAGTGAATTGAATAGACAAATTGATAGCTTTCAAGATATTAATAGGAAAACTAACGTGGTTGTTTTCGGATTGGATTTATTACAATTGTCTCCTGTCTGTTTATGAGTCGCTGAATGATGTTTACCGTTTAAGACGGACGGATAAGTGTCCAATAAAAATTGAGTTTGTTTCCTTCTAGACAAAGAAACTGATTTTCAAAAACCGCGGCAAAGTGAAGGGACCAAGCGTATTTTTGAGCGACGATCTGAACGGGAGGCAGCGAGAGGAGCAGAAGATTCTTCGTCAGCATTTGAGACAGATGAGAGAGAGGTCGACGGTGAAGTGTTACATCCGGGGTAATAAATTGGTTTAGAACGATACATATTACTCGCTAGAACAACTATGTATATATATATATATATATATATATATATATATATATATATATATATATATATATATATATATATATATATATATATATATATATATATATATATATATATATATATGCTGCGCCAGGGCTGCGTCACACTATATTTCTGGACATTTAATTTTAGTTATCAACGTTATAGTTGTAAATGCTTAGTTCTTAAGTTTTTATTTCAGGTTTAATCTTTTTAAATATTAATAAAACGCGTAACGTCTAATTAAATTATTAATTAAATATAAAATAACTTAATACAAATAATATAAATATTTGGTAAAATATTTTCACCGTGAAATATTTTTAAAGAAATTTATATTTAATTAAACGTGTACTTCGTGTTTATTATCTTATCAAGCCTATTGATGCTGGGGCAGCAACGCGGAGCGCAATAGACTGAGTTTTTTTTAATTAAGAAAGAAGTAGAAAAGATAAAATAATTATTGAACGAAAATTATAGGCGGAATAAATTTGATGAAAACAGAAACAGTAATAATAGAGTATGCCACATGAAATGTGTTGGTAGCCACATCGGGGACTTCAGCCTTGGCTATAGAGCTGTCCAGAACACGTGATTTGAATACCACCAATATGGCCGCTGGCAGGCACACAAACGCAAACAAACTCGTGTTCCGTGGATGTTAACTTTTGAAATTGTGGTTTGCGCGTGTTTAAAATGGCTTGTCTTGACAAGAGTGAATATCTATTATCACTGGAAAATGAAAATTAAGACGTTGCTAGAAGATATCGAGAGAAAACTCGTATTATTGAAGGAATTGATCCCTATACTCTGACGACGGGCCCAATGCCTCCTTGTGAAGAACTATATAGTTTCCCACCAGTTGATGCTTTCGATATCGTTAACTATTTAGTGCTTGCCCACAGTTTTTACACTAATCAACAAATGAAAGCCCATAAAAGCCTCTCTGCTTACAAATATTTTGAAGCAGGGTTCGTTCATAATTGCCAGACTTGAAAAATGGAGCTCCTGTTGTAATTGTTGCACAGGTTAATATAAATTTGCTTTTTTTAAACCATAATTGCAATCAAGGGCTTCTTTTTTGTGGTGCTCTAGAATTGGCTAGATATATTACGCAAGCTCGTAAGCCACATTTCGCACTTTCTTTCGTGTCTCAAAGTACAATGTTCTTACATGATCCAAAGTATACCTACTATGTGGAAAATCAGTTAATTTTAATTTAAGTTGAATAGTGGTTACATTGTTCATTTTGTGTTTCAGGTAAAGTATTCCCAGAGAATGAACTAATGTATGGTTAAATCATTTTTATGTACCTTCAGAACTTGCTCATCCAATTTCATTCTCTTCTCTGCTCTTTCTTGTCTAGCAGCACTCGCTTTATCACTTTCTTTGAATCTTCTCCATATACCACGAGTAGAGAAGAAACCCAGTCAGGATTATTTTGATCTATTAATTCAGCTGGTTTTCTTACAATTTAAGTAATACCTCTTGTAAACGTGAAATCAAGGCTGAAATGAAGCTGTACATGTGATAAAATGCTTACTGCATACTTTGCTATACTTGAGTGTAAATTCTGTTATATCTTTTCTTTTAATTGCGTGTATCCACCTTAATCTCCGGATGTTGGAAAGATCATACAACTCTGGTTTATGTGGAAATTGTAGTAAACTTGGTGTGGCGGTGGTTCCGACCGCAGTATTCATGTCAACGCTACCCTATGTTTCTCTTGACAGCTAAACGTTGCGTTACGTTATTCGACAGCAAGCTGTCAAGAACTACTATATAAGAGACACCAGGGATCTCTCTCGTTCTCTCCTCGCTACCAACCGACAGTGAAGATACGTCTCTCCACGCTCGGTCAGTTATCGGTTATGTACTGTCTGTGATTGTTTTATAGTTAAATGTATCATATAGTTTATTCAGTTAGTGAAATAATAAAGTATATTAAATGTTTACGTATGGATTTAATATCAACAAGTGCAATTAACATCCATATTGGTGACCCCGTGCCGCAAGCCGAAGATGCCCAGCCTGATGTTCCAGCCGACGTCGCCTAACTTCCACGCACGTGCTCATGCCCACAGAAAACGAATATCTAAACAGGTCAGTATTTTCTAATTTAAAAATTATCTGATTTTTTTCACAATGGCCGAAGATTCTTCAAGCAGCAATATCATGGCAAGGGTTGCAATAAAATTACCTCCTATATGGAGACGTAACGTGAAAATCTGGCAAATGCAGGTTGACGCCCAGTTTGATATATCGCAGATCAGTTCTGAAAAGACAAAATTCAGTCATGTACTCGCTATACTCGATCCTGATGTCGCAGAGTCAATTTCAGATTTTTTAACCCAACCATTATCATCAACCCCCTATTCAGATCTAATGAAACGTCTTTTATTAGAATTTGAAGAGTCCGATAGTCGCAAACTAAATAAACTTTTAACAGAATTAGAATTAGGCGACAGAAAACCATCGCAACTTTTACGCGAAATGAAGTTTTTAGCCGGTAGTCAGATTGGAGAAAATTTCCTTAAAATTTTATTTCTACAACGTTTACCAGTCAACGTTCGTCCAATTTTGGCTTTGAGCAACGATTCTCTAGAAAATTTGTCGGTTACAGCAGACAAAATCGTGGAATTTTCCGGAGATAAATACAACGTGGCTCAAATTCAGTCACGCGAGCCCGACAAGCTAGCCAAGTTAGAAGCGCAATTAGAGAAGCTAACAGCATCAGTCAACGAATTGCGAACGCGTTCCCGATCTACCTCCCGAGAAAGACCCAAGCTTTCTCGAAATTCCATAACCGCAAATTCCTCAACCTCCACGTGTTGGTATCATGAACGATTTGGCAACAAGGCCAAACGTTGCATCCAACCTTGCAATTTCAAAGCAAAACTTGTGTCGGAAAACTAATAAGGCACTCCCTCCACGCGGCAGGAGACGAGAGCCACCTAACACGCCGCCTTTTTATTTTTGATAGACGCTCCAATATGAAATTTCTAATCGACTCTGGAGCGGATATTTCAGTTATTCCACCCACTCACGACCAACGGAAATTTCAATCGAAACGTACCTTGTATGCTGCAAACGGGACCCCTATTCATATCTATGGCGAACAACTATTAGATTTGGATCTAGGTTTACGCCGTAGGTTCTGCTGGCCCTTCACACTTGCCGATATCAAGCAACCAATTATAGGCGCTGATTTTCTAGCAGAGTTTGCTTTACTTGTGGATATGAAACATAGACGTTTAATCGATACAAAGACAAACCTCTCTAAGACCGGTGCTAACCCACCACCAGGAATTATTTCTAAAATTCATCTTGTAGACCCGACACACCAGTACTTTAAATTGCTACAACAATTTCCTGACCTTTTTAAGGAAACTTCTTCTAGCAACCTTCCAGAGGTTGAGTTCTTCCATACTATAAGTACGGAAGGACCACCTGTCACTGCAAAAGCTAGAAGATTGCCCCCAGAAAAGCTAGCTCAAGCAAAGCTAGAATTCCAGCACATGATGGACTTGGGAATTTGTAGACCCTCCAAAAGTCCATGGTCAAGCCCCCTCCACATGGTGCAAAAAAAGGATGGCTCATGGAGACCATGTGGGGATTACCGAGCACTAAACGCTAAAACAATCCCAGACAAATATCCCATTCCAAATTTGCAGGATTTTAATGCCCAGTTAGAAGGCAAACGTATTTTTTCAAAATTAGATATCATTCGCGCTTTCCATCACATCCCAGTAGCACCTCAAGATATTCCCAAAACAGCAGTCATAACTCCATTTGGGTTATTCAAATTTGTTAAAACCCCATTTGGCCTTCGTAATTCAGCACAAACATTTCAAAGATATTTACATTCAATTTTAAGACATCTTGACTTTGCCTACTCCTATCTTGACGATATTCTCGTTGCATCAGCCTCTGAAAAAGAACATCAAGAGCATCTAGCAAAACTTTTTCAGACACTTCAAGACAACGGCATCCGTATCAATTCATCTAAATGTGAATTCGGAGTGGTCGAAATTTCATTTTTAGGTTTTCGTGTAAATAAATCTGGATTATTTCCACTTCCTGAACGCATCAAAGCTATTACCGACCTACCTCTTCCCGATACCATTGAAAAACTCAGAAGATTTCTAGGTCTCATAAATTTCTACCGTCGTTCTCTTCCACGTGCTGCGGAAATTCAGCAACCACTATTCGACCTCTGCCAGAATCCCAAAAAACGCGACAAACGTAAAATCGAGTGGACTCCTCAGACTCGAGAAGCATTCGAACGTTTGAAAGAGGCACTAAAAAACGCTACACTAATAGCTCATCCGTCTTCTTCGCTACCACTGATTCTCCATGTCGATGCTTCTGATTATGCCGTAGGCGCTTCCCTCCAACAACTACGTGATCAAACACTAGAACCCCTAGGTTTCTACTCTAAAAAGCTTACTTCAGCCCAAAAATCTTACAGCACCTACGATCGCGAACTTCTAGCTGCTTATCAGGCAGTTAAATACTTTAGATATACCCTAGAAGGTCGCCATTTCACCATTTATACGGACCACAAACCTTTGACATACGCTTTTGAACAACGCGTCGATAAAGCATCTCCAAGGCAACTACGACATTTAGACTTCCTAGGTCAATTTACCACAGACATTCGCTACATACCAGGTCCTACAAACATTCCCGCAGACTATTGTTCTCGCATTGAAACAATTTCACTTTCTTCCACTGTGTCACTCCAAGAAATTGCGCAAGCTCAGTCATCTTGTGAGGAACTCAAACATCTTCTGCAGTCTAAATCTTCCTCATACAAATTTCAAAACATGCCTCTTGACAACGGAATGAATCTTATTTGCGATTCTTCTTCAAAGAAACTTCGCCCATTCATTCCGCTTAAATTTCGCCGAAAGATTTTCGATTCTATCCACAATTTATCTCACCCAGGCATATCAGCTTCAGTCGATCTGGTCCAGGATAGATTTTGTTGGCCCAAATTGAAACGCGATGTATCTCTTTGGTCTAAAACTTGCATTCCCTGCCAGAAAGTCAAGATATGGAGACACACTTCCAGTGCCATTGGACAATACACCCCAGCCATGAGAAGATTCTCGCATATACATGTTGACATTGTGGGACCATTACCAGTATCACAAGGTCAACGCTATCTGTTAACAATAATAGACAGATTTTCTCGATGGCCCGAAGCAATTCCATTGTCAGATATTACAGCAGAAACGGTAGCGAACACTATTTTATCATGCTGGATCTCTCGTTTCGGTGTTCCGCAATACATCACCACAGACAGAGGTAAACAATTCGATTGCCACCTTTTTACACAGCTCACTAAAACACTAGGTGCAGACCACATCAAGACTACAGCTTACCACCCAGCAGCAAATGGTGTAATCGAGAGATGGCATAGAGTTCTGAAACAGGCCTTGAAAGCTCATATGGACGAAAACTGGGTCGCTAAATTGCCCATTGTGTTACTAGGGCTCAGATCGTACATAATTCCAGAATATCGCTCAACACCCGCTGAAATAGTCTACGGAGAATCAATCAAACTTCCCACCGACTTTTTCAACAGCACACAAGCTCATGATGTTCCACCACTTATATCTCAGCTGAAAGAAGACATAAGGAAACTTCGACCAGTACCTTTTAAACATCATACTGCAAAAAAGGTACTTGTCCATCCTAAGCTTATGGAAGCTCCTTTTGTTTTTGTTCGCATTGATATTCCGCGAAAAACCCTCGAACCAGTTTATGACGGCCCCTTTGAAGTGTTATCCCGAACTGACAAAGTCTTCAAAATCAAGAAATCACACGGAGAAGAGACAATTTCTGTTGATCGTCTTAAACCCGCATTCATTCTTTGTGATAACGAACAGACAACTTTCCAGCCTCAGAGACATCCTACTGAAAATGACAGTGAAAGTCCAACACCTAGTGAAACTGAAAGTGACAGTGAAAGTCCAACACCTAGTGAAACTGAAAGTGACAGTGAAGTTCCCGTTCCCGTTCAAACTACACGCCATGGACGTAGAGTTCGATTTCCACGAAGATACTTGAACTAATAGCGTTGCCACTGAGAGGGGAGTATGTGGCGGTGGTTCCGACCGCAGTATTCATGTCAACACTACCCTATGTTTCTCTTGACAGCTAAACGTTGCGTTACGTTATTCGACAGCAAGCTGTCAAGAACTACTATATAAGAGACACCAGGGATCTCTCTCGCTCTCTCCTCGCTACCAACCGACAGTGAAGATACGTCTCTCCACGCTCGGTCAGTTATCGGTTATGTACTGTCTGTGATTGTTTTATAGTTAAATGTATCATATAGTTTATTCAGTTAGTGAAATAATAAAGTATATTAAATGTTTACGTATGGATTTAATATCAACAAGTGCAATTAACATCTGTGGCGGTGGTTCCGACCGCAGTGTTTTAGTCAACACTACCCTATGTTTCTCTTGACAGCTAAAACGTTGCGTTACGTTATTCGACAGCAAGCTGTCAAGAACTACTATATAAGAGACACCAGGGATCTCTCTCGCTCTCTCCTCGCTACTAACCGACACAGTGAAGATACGTCTCTCCACGCTCGGTCAGTTATCTGTTATGTGCTGTCTGTGATTGTTTTATAGTTAAATGTATAGTTTATTCAGTTAGTGAAATAATAAAGTATATTAAATGTTTACGTATGGATTTAATATCAACAAGTGCAATTAACATCCATATTGGTGACCCCGTGCCGCAAGCCGAAGATGCCGAACCTGATGTTCCAGCCGACGTCGCCTAACTTCCACGCACGTGCTCATGCCTACAGAAAACGATTATCTAAACAGGTCAGTCTTTTCTAATTTAAAAATTATCTGATTTTTTTCACAATGGCCGAAGATTCTTCAAGCAGCAATATCATGGCAAGGGTTGCAATAAAATTACCTCCTATATGGAGACGTAACGTGAAAATCTGGCAAATGCAGGTTGACGCCCAGTTTGATATATCGCAGATCAGTTCTGAAAAGACAAAATTCAGTCATGTACTCGCTATACTCGATCCTGATGTCGCAGAGTCAATTTCAGATTTTTTAACCCAACCGTTATCATCAACCCCCTATTCAGATCTAATGAAACGTCTTTTATTAGAATTTGAAGAGTCCGATAGTCGCAAACTAAATAAACTTTTAACAGAATTAGAATTAGGCGACAGAAAACCATCGCAACTTTTACGCGAAATGAAGTTTTTAGCCGGTAGTCAGATTGGAGAAAATTTCCTTAAAATTTTATTTCTACAACGTTTACCAGTCAACGTTCGTTCAATTTTGGCTTTAAGCAACGATTCTCTAGAAAATTTGTCGGTTACAGCAGACAAAATCGTGGAATTTTCCGGAGATAAATACAACGTGGCTGAAATTCAGTCACGCGAGCACGACAAGCTAGCCAAGTTAGAAGCGCAATTAGAGAAGCTAACAGCATCAGTCAACGAATTGCGAACGCGTTCCCGATCTACCTCCCGAGAAAGACCCAAGCTTTCTCGAAATTCCATAACCGCAAATTCCTCAACCTCCACGTGTTGGTATCATGAACGATTTGGCAACAAGGCCAAACGTTGCATCCAACCTTGCAATTTTAAAGCAAAACATGTGTCGGAAAACTAATAAGGCACTCCCTCCACGCGGCAGGAGACGAGAGCCACCTAACACGCCGCCTTTTTATTTTTGATAGACGCTCCAATATGAAATTTCTAATCGACTCTGGAGCGGATATTTCAGTTATTCCACCCACTCACGACCAACGGAAATTTCAATCGAAACGTACCTTGTATGCTGCAAACGGGACCCCTATTCATACCTATGGCGAACAACTATTAGATTTGGATCTAGGTTTACGCCGTAGGTTCTGCTGGCCCTTCACACTTGCCGATATCAAGCAACCAATTATAGGCGCTGATTTTCTAGCAGAGTTTGCTTTACTTGTAGATATGAAACATAGACGTTTAATCGATACAAAGACAAACCTCTCTAAGACCGGTGCTAACCCACCACCAGGATTTAATTCTAAAATTCATCTCGTAGACCCGACACACCAGTACTTCAAATTGCTACAACAATTTCCTGACCTGTTTAAGGAAACTTCTTCTAGCAACCTTCCAGAGGTTGAGTTCTTCCATACTATAAGTACGGAAGGACCACCTGTCACTGCAAAAGCTAGAAGATTGCCCCCGGAAAAGCTAGCTCAAGCAAAGCTAGAATTCCAGCACATGATGGACTTGGGAATTTGTAGACCCTCCAAAAGTCCATGGTCAAGCCCCCTCCACATGGTGCAAAAAAAGGATGGCTCATGGAGACCATGTGGGGATTACCGAGCACTAAACGCTAAAACAATCCCAGACAAATATCCCATTCCAAATTTGCAGGATTTTAATGCCCAGTTAGAAGGCAAACGTATTTTTTCAAAATTAGATATCATTCGCGCTTTCCATCACATCCCAGTAGCACCTCAAGATATTCCCAAAACAGCAGTCATAACTCCATTTGGGTTATTCGAATTTGTTAAAACCCCATTTGGCCTTCGTAATTCAGCACAAACATTTCAAAGATATTTACATTCAATTTTAAGACATCTTGACTTTGCCTACTCCTATCTTGACGATATTCTCGTTGCATCAGCCTCTGAAAAAGAACATCAAGAGCATCTAGCAAAACTTTTTCAGACACTTCAAGACAACGGCATCCGTATCAATTCATCTAAATGTGAATTCGGAGTGGCCGAAATTTCATTTTTAGGTTTTCGTGTAAATAAATCTGGATTATTTCCACTTCCTGAACGCATCAAAGCTATTACCGACCTACCTCTTCCCGATACCATTGAAAAACTCAGAAGATTTCTAGGTCTCATAAATTTCTACCGTCGTTCTCTTCCACGTGCTGCGGAAATTCAGCAACCACTATTCGACCTCTGCCAGAATCCCAAAAAACGCGACAAACGTAAAATCGAGTGGACTCCTCAGACTCGAGAAGCATTCGAACGTTTGAAAGAGGCACTAAAAAACGCTACACTAATAGCTCATCCGTCTTCTTCGCTACCACTGATTCTCCATGTCGATGCTTCTGATTATGCCGTAGGCGCTTCCCTCCAACAATTACGTGATCAAACACTAGAACCCCTAGGTTTCTACTCTAAAAAGCTTACTTCAGCCCAAAAATCTTACAGCACCTACGATCGCGAACTTCTAGCTGCTTATCAGGCAGTTAAATACTTTAGATATACCCTAGAAGGTCGCCATTTCACCATTTATACGGACCACAAACCTTTGACATACGCTTTTGAACAACGCGTCGATAAAGCATCTCCAAGGCAACTACGACATTTAGACTTCCTAGGTCAATTTACCACAGACATTCGCTACATACCAGGTCCTACAAACATTCCCGCAGACTATTGTTCTCGCATTGAAACAATTTCACTTTCTTCCACTGTGTCACTCCAAGAAATTGCGCAAGCTCAGTCATCTTGTGAGGAACTCAAACACCTTCTGCAGTCTAAATCTTCCTCATACAAATTTCAAAACATGCCTCTTGACAACGGAATGAATCTTATTTGCGATTCTTCTTCAAAGAAACTTCGCCCATTCATTCCGCTTAAATTTCGCCGAAAGATTTTCGATTCTATCCACAATTTATCTCACCCAGGCATATCAGCTTCAGTCGATCTGGTCCAGGATAGATTTTGTTGGCCCAAATTGAAACGCGATGTATCTCTTTGGTCTAAAACTTGCATTCCCTGCCAGAAAGTCAAGATATGGAGACACACTTCCAGTGCCATTGGACAATACACCCCAGCCATGAGAAGATTCTCGCATATAAATGTTGACATTGTGGGACCATTACCACTATCACAAGGTCAACGCTATCTGTTAACAATAATAGACAGATTTTCTCGATGGCCCGAAGCAATTCCATTGTCAGATATTACAGCAGAAACAGTAGCGAACACTATTTTATCATGCTGGATCTCTCGTTTCGGTGTTCCGCAATACATCACCACAGACAGAGGTAAACAATTCGATTGCCACCTTTTCACACACCTCACTAAAACACTAGGTGCAGACCACATCAAGACCACAGCTTACCACCCAGCAGCAAATGGTGTAATCGAGAGATGGCATAGAGTTCTGAAACAGGCCTTGAAAGCTCATATGGACGAAAACTGGGTCGCTAAATTGCCAATTGTGTTACTAGGACTCAGATCGTACATAATTCCAGAATATCGCTCAACACCCGCTGAAATAGTCTATGGAGAATCAATCAAACTTCCCACCGACTTTTTCAACAGCACACAAGCTCATGATGTTCCACCACTTATATCTCAGCTGAAAGAAGACATAAGGAAACTTCGACCAGTACCTTTTAAACACCATACTGCAAAAAAGGTATTTGTCCATCCTAAGCTTATGGAAGCTCCTTTTGTTTTTGTTCGCATTGATATTCCGCGAAAAACTCTCGAACCAGTTTATGACGGCCCCTTTGAAGTGTTATCCCGAACTGACAAAGTCTTCAAAATCAAGAAATCACACGGAGAAGAGACAATTTCTGTTGACCGTCTTAAACCCGCATTCATTCTTTGTGATAACGAACAGACAACTTTCCACCCTCAGAGACATCCTAGTGAAACTGAAAGTGACAGTGAAAGTCCAACACCTAGTGAAACTGAAAGTGACAGTGAAAGTCCAACACCCAGTGAAACTGAAAGTGACAGTGAAGTTCCCGTTCCCGTTCAAACTACACGCCATGGACGTAGAGTTCGATTTCCACGAAGATACTTGAACTAATAGCGTTGCCACTGAGAGGGGAGTATGTGGCGGTGGTTCCGACCGCAGTGTTTTAGTCAACACTACCCTATGTTTCTCTTGACAGCTAAAACGTTGCGTTACGTTATTCGACAGCAAGCTGTCAAGAACTACTATATAAGAGACACCAGGGATCTCTCTCGCTCTCTCCTCGCTACTAACCGACACAGTGAAGATACGTCTCTCCACGCTCGGTCAGTTATCTGTTATGTGCTGTCTGTGATTGTTTTATAGTTAAATGTATAGTTTATTCAGTTAGTGAAATAATAAAGTATATTAAATGTTTACGTATGGATTTAATATCAACAAGTGCAATTAACATCCATAACATCCATACTTGGTGTTCTGAAAAACTTGACTCTATCGCGATTACCACGACTTCCGCATTTCACAACACAACACGTCGTAGACATATTTTTGAAGTTAAAAAAAATAGCACTTTATTTGATAACACACTACTGTCTACTATATTTATATTTACACAAATTTTAAACTAATGGGAAAATTTATAAACAATTTACTAACTAGACCCTTTAAAAACACGAGAACGCCATACACTGCTATTCAAAACAATAGAGTAGTTCCAAATGTGTGACTACCAGCAGCCCTATTAGAATTGTGATGACAGCATCTCGGACAGCCAATTGGTCTTAGCAGCCATAGATCAATCGGTGCCGTAAACCGTAAACGGTAGTGCTAGTGCCTCGACAACTGACAGATCCACAACCTACAACTCTACAACCAAATACCAAATATTTTAATTTTTCATTTTAATGTTTGGTTATTACTTTTTATTGTTTATATTTATTCTTATTAAATTAAATGTTAACTGTAGAAATGAAACATAGATTGACTTTCATAAATGATCATGGTTAAAATGATCAGAATCAGGTAAGCTATCTAATAATCAATACAAACACACATTCATAAAAAGGTAAGGTGGATTTTAAATTAACTTTAATGATTAAATAAGGCCGTTTTATAAGCTTGAAGGATAATTAATTTGTTTTTTTAGCACCATAATAAATGGTCGCAAAGTTTACCAAAAAATGGTAAGTATGGAGGACAATTGCATAATACTAAATAATGACATATATAAAAGTAACGCACACAACGCAGCTGTTCCGAGTATAAATCATGGTAAGTTTATGAACACCTGTAGTAGCAAAAAATATAATATATAGCTCAGTTCAGGCAGGCTCCTAGAGCAATAAGCACCGTCCGGCAATGCCGCTCTTGCAATGCATGAAATGACAGGACAGGTCTACTTAAGGATCGCCTCATATTATATTAAAATTATACAAAAGGTGGTGTTGTTTATGTTCTTAATAGTTTAATCTTTTTAATCATTATTAATGCCAAGTACACTTGGAGAACCCAAATCACCACCACACATCTTTTAAAGACATTACGATTGTTTCACTGACAAAATTGTGTAAAAAAAGTGTACCTATCAGTGCTCATCACAGTTTCAATCTTCGCTTAGTGCATTAATAATCGCTGTGGCATCTCAGGCCATTAGCATATTCATTCCCAATTATTTATTAATTTTACCAATTGCCAGACAAGCCCCTCTTCTCGTTGGCCTGCCCAGGAATCGATCCTAAATCGCCTTCTGAAATAAACAAAAAACTGTAATATCATCAAATAAACGATTGAGAATTCATTTACATAAAAAAAGAATGTATATATGTTTCAAAATAAATTATAATCATGATGACTTTGTTTTAGATGAATAAAAAATAATAATTAAAATTGATCTGGAATTATCTGCCCCTCCAGGAAAAAGTCAACCATGGAATTTGTACTTGTGAACTCCAGGAGATGTTATATAAATTTGCCTGGCAGTTAAAGTCAAACCGAAGACAGAAACCAAGAAGGAAATATCCACAAAAAAAAAATGGACAAAAAAAACACAAAAGTGGTAAAACCATTTACTTAAGTGGTAATTATGCAGAAGAGCGACACACATGATTTTTAAAAACTGTTTCCAGAAACACGTTTAAAAGTACCCCAGCATGCATAAGTAACAAAAGAAATGATGTGGAACTAATCTATCCAAACATTACGGTACCTAGAGCGAATATGGGTGCTGGGGGGAAGGAAATACAAAGGCAAAATCAACAAAAACAGCTTAGTTGGACTTCTGTAAGCAGCCTTTTTTACATTTTGCATTAACTTCCTCATACTGATGTTCTTCCCCCTCCAGCATGCCTATTTGCGCCAGGCACCCCAGTTTATTTGGGGGTTGAAGGGACAACATTTTTCTTGTCTTTATGCACAAAACACCCTACAAAGTAGGCCAGAACGACCTAACCTGACCTGACTCAACTAAACCTGACTTAACCTAACCCGACATGATCTAACCTAATAAAAAATTGTGGAATAAATCTGAAGAACGTGCAGGAAACATGCATTTCACAAAAAAATATATGAAATAATGTTAAGTTAAACTATATGTGACCAGCAACGAACCAATATTATAATAACTCGACAATGACAAAATCTCACAACATAAAGATGAATTTTCCTTACTTAAAAATAGTATCAAAATGCGTTTACCTACTTAGGGTAGCAAACTTCATCGACTGTGATGTTTTAAGAAGGAAAATTATAACATTTGACCATTTTGCCCCAAAAAAGGAAATATTTTATAGCAAAAACCGACATACCAAATTTTACTTTGTTAGTTTCGGTGATAATAAAACCCAAATTTCCTGGTAAGTGGATATCGAAGCCAATTACGAAAGAAAGTTACTTCCCAAATTTCATCAAAATCGGGCTATTATTTTTTGAGTTATTGGTACGATATATATATATATATATATATATATATATATATATATATATATATATATATATATATATATATATATATATATATATATATATATATATATATATATATATATATATATATATATATATATATATATATATATATATATATATATATATATATATATATATATATATATATATATATATATATATATATATATATATATATATATATATATATATATATATATATATATATATATATATATATATATATATATATATATATATATATATATACAGTGTGTCCACGGATTGAGTGTGGGTAAGGTATAAGTGACAAAAAATTTTTGAAGTAGATTGATATTCTTGGAATCGCTCTTGCTTTGTCTTAAACTAAGATGGTGGCTTAGAACCGATTTAATTAAATGTGTTAAGAATAAACTACCTTCTTTTATAAAGATATTATAAAAAGTTATTAACAAAACTTGTTTAGAATTAAAATTTATGACAGGCTGTCAATTTTCAGCCAGATCAGCGTACTTTGAATTTTCAAGTAAATTATTAACATTTTTTCCCAATCAACATGGAGCTTTTTACCTGTGGTTTTTGAACGCAGGTGTGCAAAGTAAGTAAGCATGCAATGTAAACAAATAATTTATTAGTAAAATACAAAACGCTTATTGCTAACAAAAATCAAAACGAACAACGAAAAATAAAGAAATTATTCAAATGTGCTGCCACCAACCGATACCCATAACTCAGCCCATTTAGTAAATGCTTTGTAGGCATTTTGAATATGTTGAATTGGAATACCGTCAATTGCCTCTCTCAACCTCAGTTTCAACATATCAAGATCGTTGTTTAATGGAGCCGCGTAGACTTTCTGTTTCAGATAGGCCCATAAATAAAAGTCCATTAAGGTAAGATCAGGACTTCTGGGAGGCCAAGGTATTGGCCCATATCGACCAATCCACCGCCCAGGAAATTCGCGATGTAACCATTCTCGAACGATTCCAGTTGCATGTGCTGGGTGGCCGTCATCCTGAAAGTATGCTGTTTATCTATTTTCTAGTGACATGTTATGCAAATGGCCTTGAAGGATATTTTCCAGCATTTCCAGATAACTGTGCTGGTTCATATTCTGCTCAAAAAAAATATGGCCCAATTATTCCAGTGTAAGAAACAGCACACCACACATTTACTTTTTTATGGCATTGTCTTCTGCAATTAACTCTATAATTTGGATTCTCCATAGGATTCTCCATAAACTAATGCCGTGCATTTTGTGAATTTACCACCCCATTAGTGGTGAAAGTGGATTAGTCCGAAAAAATAATACTTCTGCCAAAATTGTGATTTTGTAGATATTGCTCGCCATACCATAAACAAAAATCTAATCGTTTTGACTCGTCATTTTGTTCCAAAGTGTGTATAAGTTTTGCTTTGAAAGGTTTCACCTTGTTGGTACGACAAACTTGTTGCAAATTCGATTTGCTAATATTGCCAATTTCTAATGCCCTTCTTCTTAATGATAATTTCGGAAAACGCCTAACAGAATCAATAGCCGATGCAGCTGCAGCATTGTCTTCTTCATTTAGGTCGGATTTTGTCTCCGTAACATTTAAAACACTCCCAGTACGCATAAATTTTGTAACTTTTTCTACACCAGTAGCGGAAACTTAATAATTGGGCCAGCGTTCAAGGAATTTTCTTATCACTCCCTGATAAGAATGTTCTTCACCCAAACCATAGAACTGCACAATAAACACTTTTTATTCTGTTGTTAACATTTTTAAATACAGAAGCTTGCCTTTCGTGACAAATAAAATTGATGTTTAAATTTTCCAAATAAGTAGTATCCCGGGAAACGAACAACAAGGCAGAGCTCAAGTAGCCATGCAACTCGCCAATTATTACTTCAAATGTCCAATTGTACGTTTACTTTACTTTTTTTATTGGTTGAGATGAAAGCAAACCTACCCCAAGTTTAATTATGGTAAAGACTTTTTTTAATACAGTTTCAAGTATTTTTTAAAGTACACCTAATCACAGAAGCCGTCGAACGTAATTTAAATAAAGTCGCAGCTAAAAAAAATGCATAGTAGGCTGATCTGTTTGAAAATTGAGAGCCTGTCATAAATTTTAATTCTAAACAATTTTTGTTAATAACTTTTTGCGGTATATTCATAAACGAAGGTAATTTACTCTTAATAATATATACATACATTTCATTACATCAGTTATAAACCACCCTGTATATTAATTGATTTTGTTCATTTTCTCAACATCACAGTTTAAGACAAAGCAGGAGCGATTTCCAGAATATAATCTAATTCAAAATTTTTTTGTCATTTATACATTACCCACACTCAATATCCATGCACACACTGTATATATATATATATATATATATATATATATATATATATATATATATATATATATATATATATATATATATATATATAAATACATACATACATACATACATACATACATACATACATACATACATACATACATACATACATACATACATACATTTCAGTCTCGGAAGTCAGATCTAGATAGTAGCAACAAAACCAAATAAAAATAATCTGTGAAGTACACAAAACAAGATGTAATGTTGAGTTACAATAATATAGAATAGATAAAAAACAATACAGGACTGCAAACTCCAGTGAAACATTCGCAATAATAAGCCAAAATCGAAGTTCATCAAGTCACAACGAAATGTCGAAATTCGAAAAGAAACCAAGCTGCAAAAGTCCAGTCAGCAGTTCAACAGTAAATTAAAATAAAAGTCCACCAAAATAAAACAACCTTTCAATTTAAATTCATCGCCCCCAATTATTTTTTGTCAAAGTCAGGGGTTTCAAAATTGAGGCCTGTTTGTTTTGTATAGAACGATATTGGTAACGTAACAAACAAATGACTTGAGTGAGTGGATTTTTTGGCACTTCGCAATTATGAGGAACCACTGCAACTTCTCACAATGAATATTGTTCCTAAACGTCAAAATGTTTGGGGTTGACATCTTTGGGTGAGCTGACTAAAAAGGCTTTTTCTTTCCAAACAAATATTTTGTTCCTTGTCCCGCGTTTCGACCCTTTTAACTGGTCATCCTCAGGGGAATTTGTCTTGTTAAACAGGACTGAAAAACTATACAGTTGAATGTCCAAGGAACATGCTTCATCTGTTGTAGGATTGATCCATTGGCATCAGAAGTGTTACTAACTCTGAAAGTAGCAACTTTTATTGAAATTAGCTGCTCGTGTTCGTCGTCACGTGAGACATCCGTTTTAATTTCAACTTTTACATGTTAAAACAAAAAAAATTTACAACAACAACAGATGAAGCATGTTCCTTGGACATTCAACTGTATAGTTTTTCAGTCATGTTTGACAAGACACATTCCCCTGAGGATGACCAGTTAAAAGGGTCGAAACGTGTTGGGACAAGGAATAAAATATTTGTTTGGAAAGAAAAAGCTTTTTTATTCAACACATCCAAAGATACTCAGAATGAATGACTGAACAATATGTGATGCTACGATCTCCTGAATCTGTTCTCGAAAACACATCAAATTTATTTGCCTTGCCCGCGATGCAAAATTGGATTAGAAGGGACCTGCTAAACTTGACAAGTTGACATTAGCTGGTTTGCAAGACTTTATTTTTACCATAAACAATATTCGTAAATATAAAATAAGGTCCATAAAACCAATAAGATCGGAGTAATCCAAGATGCTTTAAAAAACCATATTTTATTATCATAATTGGTTTCTCCAATTGCAATAGAATTTTTTTTTTAACCTACTCACTACAAAATGGGATATATTTTTTTTTAATGGTTGTAGTTAACACAACCGAAATTAGGTTTATTTGATTCTTGCTTACTGATGTCAAATAGGTGATATGTATGCAGGCAGCATTTCACAATATTAATGGCTGATCTGAACAAATATGTAAACATGAGAAAAAAGGTAGCATCACAGAGATCCTCAGCACGCAGTTTTTGAGAGTAACCTTTGGAGTGATTGGTCATGTAATTGTGAATTTTATTAATGTCTCCCTTAAATATGGTGCTTTTCCGGATGCCCTTAAGTGCAGTACAATTATACCAATTCCAAAGGGAGAGAAAGATGTTCGTCCTGTGAATACTCTGCTGAGTTTTGAGAAGCTATTGGAACATTTTGTATATTGTTAGTTATTGGATTATTTTCAGAAAAACAAACTGTTGGTTATCAGTCTGGGTTTAGAAAGCATCATTTTTGCGAGACTGCTTTGCAGCTGACGATTTCTAAGTGGAAGGAAGCAATAGATCAAGGGAAATATGTACCAGCTGTGTTTGTTGATCTTAAGAGAGCTTTCGAAACAATCGACAGGGATATTCTTCTGCGGAAGCTGGCATATTATGGTATTGGTGGAAATGTGTTAGGATGGCTGAGGCAATACTTGACGGGCAGGACACAGAGGACCAGATTAGAGAAAGAAATATCAGATGAGGTGGTGTGCTGCACTGGAGTTCCTCAGGGGAGTATACTCAGACCCCTACTTTTTATCATTTACATGAATGATATTAATTTCAGTGGAGATTTTGAATATATAAGTTTGTTTGCCGACGACACATTGATTGCCTGTACTGGAGACAATGTTGCAAATATGGTTACAAGGATGAATGAAGTTCTTGATAGGTTTGCTGCATACCTGCATGTGAACAGACTGGGGTTGAATGCGAACAAAACAAAAGCTATGTTATTGGGTAGTAAGTATATGCTGAAGAAGATAGATTGTAATAATGTAACTTTGATGATTGAAAACAAGAGGATAGAATTTGTAAAAGAAATTAAATATTTGGTTTTGTTTTGGATGACGCACTTACCTTTAAGAGTCACTCTGAGTACAAAGCAAGAAAATAAGGAAAAAATTATTTTTGTTCAGCAGACTCAGTCACAATTTGTTACGGTGTATCGCACACTGTTACAACCTCATTTTGATTACTGTGCTACCTTGCTTCACGTGATGGATCTGAACTCTCTGAATGTGTTACAGAAACTGCAAAATCGTGGAATGCGAATTGTCTTAAAAGTGAGCAGATATACACCTATAAAATTGATGCTATCGACTTTGAACTGGCAATGCGTTGCAGATAGACTGTACTATTTAACGATGATATTTGTTTTTAAACTTGCGAAGAATCTGTTGCCAGCCTATTTCGATTCATTTCTGGTTTTTAACAGAGAGATTCACCAATATAATACAAGGGGTGCTGATGGTCTGCACATATATAGAACCTATACAAGCGGAGCAATGAAGTCAGTGTTTTTTTAGAGGTATCAGCGAGTTTAATATCTTACCTGATGATTTAAGAAATTGTGGTACATCATTGGGTTTATTTAGGAGGAAACTTTTTCAGTTATTGATGTTGAGAACACATGTATGATTAAATGTTAATTTGTTTGTATGTATTAGGATTTCCTGTATTGAAATAAACTTATAATAATAATAATAATAGTAAATGCTGTCTGGTTTATTGCTGTACTTTATACATATATCTTACTAAACAAAAAGAAGGTTTGATGTTTAATGGCTTTATATCTTTTTCAGGAAGGAAAACACATGTCTTATAGATTGGGGCGTAATTTACGAAAGAGATATGATTCTTTTTTGGGACCTATTTATACTCCAGGAATTGTACATGCCATGTCAACTGACTTTGACAGAACAAAGATGTCTGTTTTAGCTGTATTAGCAGGGTTGTTCCCACCAACATCTTCTCAAATATTGGAACCTGATCTAAAATGGATGCCCATCCCATATGAGTATAAGGAAGAACAAGAAGATTTTGTAAGTAACTATTTTAAGAAAATTGCAAATTATTTTTAAAATTTGCCATTACTTTGTTTAATAAACCCCAGTCCAGTTAATATAAAAGGTCATATAACTGCTTCGCTTGAATTCTTATAAAAAAACGAAAAACACATTTTCACAGCTATTGCCAGTTTTCTATCTGATAGCGAACTCAAATTTTTTTAACGTTTTGCCTTCTTTGGAACATCATCAACTTTCTTATTTCTTATGAGCACCATATTGGATTGTGATAATGATTTTGCCTGATATTGCTGTATTTCGATTTGATGCATAAAAAACATGTAGCATCACAATTATTCACTTCATTATTGAATGGTATTTAGTACCACAACACTATCACCGACCAAAAATATTTTTTGACATTTTGAATTAACACAGCCACCATTAGAGATAAGTTAACGTGATTTAGCACTGTTCGCCAACAACAATGATAATAATAAGAATAATAAATATAATAATAAAAATAATAAAACGCCGCCATTTCCGGTCCCTAGCCCGGGTGAGAAAGGAGGAGGGGGTGAAGTAACAATCACGTTAAAAAACCAGGGTGCATCTGTCCCGGACGGTAACACCATGTAAGGGCCCCTGGCTAGGGTCACAGGTCTGTCTGGCCGGTGGGTGTACTGCATCCAGCAGTATGCTCACTGCTACTCGTAACGACTTAGATGGTACAACCAGCTGTCCGCTGTCCTATTTTACCTCTTTTTCCTTAACCATATTGTCTTATTCCTTTGTTCATCTCTACCTGTGCCACCAGGGGTAATTGGTGGCACACCCTTGGAAATGGACCAAAACCAAAGCCTTGTCTAAATTCCACTACCTGTGGTTCACCGGGGCATATCTGGAGCCGGGGCTGGACATGACAGCATGCGGCACGTCAGTGGCAGGGTGCTAATGAGGCAGGCCTCTGTCATGCAAGAAATTACAGCCCAAAATCAACAGCAGGGGAGCCTAGTAAGACCAAGAGCTCGACCCACAGGATGCTGTGCAGGAAAATCGGCCAGTGCTCACCCAGATGGGATTACAAAGACGACGCATGAAATGGACTATGGATATGAATGAAACAAGTATGCGCATTTACTACAAAGTAACACAACTCGGACAACAGACGACCAGATGTAGGCAACAACTACACACCGAATTTCGCAGAGTGTACCCACACATACAGGTGACTCAACAGAGGGTACCGGATCAGTATCGTGTAATACTTAGGAAAAACCTGATTCCACAAACGAAACTGAATACCATCAAACAGGAAGTTGAATGTGAATTTACTAATATAGCGGTTACAGAACATAGCGAGAGACTGTTTGTTTGTAGTAATCTGGAACCTGTACATACTGAGCAAAAGAACACATCGAGGGTATGCAAGAAAGTGAAGAACTCATTGACAAATTGTCCACAGAACATAGACGTGTGGTCACGGAGTATGAAGGCACAAACCCTCTTAGTAGACCACCATTACCTAGGGTAAGATCATCTAGAAAGCTGGCAATTATATTGGAACTCTTGAACAGAATAATTTTGCCATCGCACCTTCTGGAGATCAATAAATAGGAGCATATGCATACGCTGATTTACTATGCAGCAACTGTAGCAATTAAAACTCTAGGCATTCAATTTTTGATCGAAGGTCCAATCACAGACTCGCGTCAAAGAGTGCCCCCATGGGAAAAAAGGTTGAAAGCAGAGTGAAAACACTTTTAAAAAAATGGGACAACTGACGCAATACATTGAGGGAGTACAGACAAGAAAAGGGCAGAAACGAGTGGAGGAAATAATACGTCGAGTTCGACAACACTCAGCACAAGATCCAGTCGACCACATTTCACAAGAATGTTTATACACTTTAAAACAGAAGCTTTCTGTATACGCAGAACACTTGAGGAGATATAAAGAGAGAAATAATAGGAAGTGCCACCATACAATGTTTGAACGCTCTGAAAGGACTTTCTATCATCAGCTTAATTCAGCTACGAATGCAGCAACTGATACTTTTCCAAATAATGAATAAATTGAAGAGTTCTGGAAAAGTCAACTAACCACACCAGCCTCCTACAAAAATTGACGCCAGCTGGGTTAACGAAGAACACCGAGCTTGTCAGAGTTGTGAATAGATGCATCATGGGCCGTTTACCACAGTGAAGTCTCTGAGGTTATTAAAGAGTTTCATAACAAGAAGGCACCCAGGCCTGATGGGGTCCAAAACTTTTGGTTGAAGAATTTTGGGTGTACACATCATCTATTGGCGGTGTTGATAAATGATGATAAACTTGACCCAAAGATGATGCAATAATTTTTCACTCAAGGAGATACGTATCTTCTGCAAAAGGACCAGCAGCGTTGTGCAGACCCTGGCAGATACCAACCAATAACTTGTCTTCCGACCCTATATAAGTTGATCACATCCTGCCTAGAGAAGCACTTATATGCGCACTGCGAACGAAACAACATAATTGCGATCCAGCAAAAATGGTGTGCCAAAGGATCTATGGGATGCAAAGAACTGGTAATAATTGATTCGGTTGTGTGCAATCAAGCTTACAATGGACGAAGAAATCTCTTTGCTGCTCATGTGGATTACAAAAAGGCATTTGATTCAGTTCCGCATGAATGGCTTATAACTGTGCTGAAGATCTATGAGATCGATACTTATTTCCTGAGCACACAAGGTCTATGTGGAGAACAAAAATTCAGTTACAAACGGGTGATAACATCGTAACCAGCACGATACCAATTAAAAGAGGTATAATTCAAGGTGTTTCGCTAAACCCATTGTGGTTCTGCCTCACATTGAATCTACTATCAAACCGCCTGAACTCTACCAGATATGACTTCAGTATAAAAAGCAAGCAATGGATGAGAGCAAGTGAGACTAAATCGTCTGCTGTATATGGATGATCTTAAGCTGATGGTCTCCACAAATAACCTCCTGGAACAACTCCTTAAAATCAATTGACAATTGTCGCACCTGATGTGTAGTCAGTGGGAAAATACAACAAAATATATATGAGATGCAGAATGGCCAGCAAAGCGCCTGGATAGATGTAGAAGAATAGAAATAAATACCTGGGAATACAGCAAGCAAGAAAAATAAACCACTGGGTAATGAAGAACGATCGGACAAATGAGTTTATAAAACGAGTAAAGCAGGTGGTGCGACCACATCTCAACAGCAAGAACCTGTCTAAGGCTCTTAATACATATGCGTTTCCTGCACGTAGCTATTCATTTGGGATTGTTAACTGGAGCAAAACAGACATCAAAAATCTACAACGTAAAGTGCAAACCCTCCTAACAAAATCCAAAAAGTATCACACCCGTAGTGCTATCGAGTGTGTAACCCTACCTAGACACCAAGGTGGAAGAGGGGTGTTGGATATTGACAAACAGGTAGACCAGCAGATATTTCCACCAGCAACATCTAAATAAGACCACCCTGTGGCACATGTCGACAAATTGGTGTCGAACTACTGGTTGGTGTCCAGACAGATGTTTCCAGAGACAGCGGGGTTTTGCTGGCCATACAAGATCAGATCATCTCAACAAGAAACTACCTGAAGTATATAGTTGGAGATAATTCGATCCAAGATGACAAATGTAGATTCAGGTGTCAGTCATCAGAGACTATCCAGCACGTCACTGGAGGATGTCAAGTGTTTGCTGCAACAGAGTATAAAGAGGGGCACGACACAGTTGCGAAAATACTTCATCAAGAACTAGCTCTGAAACTCCCCTCCTATAGATACACTCCTGAACCTGTTCTAGAGAACACAGGATAAAGGTTGTACTGGGATCGGACCGTGCTCACAGACCAACGAGTTGCCCACAACAGCCCAGATATAGTGGATAGTACGGGAAGATCGTTAAGTACAGAGATCTCGAGATACAAGTAAAGAGACAGTGGAGGGCAGATAGTGTACAAGTGATTCAAATAGCCATGTCGTCAACTGGTGTGGTTCCTAAGAATCTTCGAGATAACATTAAGAGACTGGGTCTTGGAGACCATCTTTATAGGGTTATGCAGGAAGCAGTAATACTTGCAACTACCAATGCTGTGTGGAGATTCCTGGGAAATGAGGATGGGTCACGTTGTTGTTCAGGGCTTGATAACTTGGAAAGGCTCCATCTGAGCTCAGTCCCTTTAGTATCTGAGACACCTGGGATGTTCTCCTTTGAGGGAGTGTGAAAGCCCTTCAGGCTAATGTCGATAATAATAATAATATTATTGATTACAGTGGACTCTTTTTCAACATATCCAGCTAAAGACAAAATATATAAAACAAATTGTTAAAAATTATTTGTCAACATGTTATACATTTTTGAACTAAAAAAAAAAACAGGAATCCTATGAGGTTGAAATCCATAAGAAAGTGAAATAAAATATTTAAGTAAAATATTAACAATTGCCATACATCTTTAAACAATTTTTGTCTACTTAAGTTTTTGCTATTTTGAGGTTTAACAGTTGTTTTAAAAAAAGCAATATTTCACTTAAAAATGTGTGTACCATCACACAACATAAATTAGGGGAGTTGACGGGGTCATGACCCGGGAAAAAAGTGAAGTAAACACCCTAAAGTAAAGTTCTGAATTTCGATTAAGCCAGTTTGTAGGCAATATGAAATATAGTGTATATGTGGTAAGTTTCATTTAATTGTCTCAAAAATTCTCTGAGAAAAGACTAGGTTAGGTTAGGTTTGTATGTGAGTGGGCCATATCGGTCCCTCCACCGCGACCATACGGTCTATTGTGGCTCACCCCTAAAAGTCTAAATTTCTCCAACAAAGCCAGCCTCCTACAGAGGTCGATAATCTTTGTGGGCGAAAGTTGATCCACATCCTCCGGAGCAAGCTTTATCTTGCCAAAGAGCAGGTATCTAGTCCTGTCCGCTGCCGGACAGGAACACAGCACATGCTCTGCTGTCTCGTCACTCTCCATACACAGCCGGCACTCTGTCTCCTGACCGATCCCAATACGGTGCATGTGATGCCGCAAGCGGCAATGTCCTGTATACAGGCCGACTAGAGTACTCAGTTGTCGTCTGTTTAACTCTAGAAGTTTTTTAGCCCTTGACTCAGATAGGCCATTTATGAAGGCCTTAGCGTGGGCTAATCCTAGCAGATTTTGCCAATATTGGATTGTCATTCTTTCTGTCCAGGTCTTTAAGGTGTGTTTTGCTGTGCAAGATGTTATCCCCAGCACCGCTTCTGGTCCGACAAAGTATCTCTGGGCCCCACTCCTGGCAAGCGCGTCGGCCGCAACATTGCCATCATGGTCCGAGTGACCCGGTATCCAGACCAGCCACACCTCATTACAGCTGCCCAATTCATTAAGGGCAGATTTACAACTCCATACCGTTTTTGAATTACACCGGTAGGAACCAAGAGCCTTTATTGCAGCTTGGCTATCTGCATATATCTTTATCGATTTGTGTGTGCACTGGTTTTTTATACTTTCCCTTGCACACATCTCGATGGGAGAAAAGACTAACAAAAAATATTTTATTTTTTTCTCTGAGAAAAGACTAACAAAAAATAAATTAACACCACATAGCTCAAAACTAACGTAACTTCTCCTGTGGGTCCGGGGACTAATTAAAAGAATAGGCCCAAGGTAACTCCTGCCTGTCGTAAAAGGCGACTAATTGGAATCAAACACTGGCGGGCGTCTTGTCCATGTGGGCCTGGAGGGAGGCGGATATCTCTGGGGAGTGATGTACACCCGGATTTTGAGGCCTCTGCTCTGGGCTTAGAAATGGACAGTTGCCCGCGCTTGGTTGTTACTCTGGAGCGCGGTTCCGGACGGGTGCCGCCTTGGGTTGAGTGCTGGTTGGTGTCGTGTGTCTAGACGACCCGAAGGGGGTTGACAACTCTGATGAGTGGTAAACACCCGGAGTTTGAGGCCCTCACTGTGTGCTACGGAATGGACGGACAGCCAGGCGATGCTCGGGGCTCGATGGGATGTCGGCTTGAGTCTAGCACTGGTAGATGTCGGGTCTAGACGAACCCGGAGGAGAGCTGAGATCTTTAGGGGTTGATGCCTCTTCTGTGAGCTTCGAAACGGACAAACGACCTCACTTGGATGCTGCTCGGATGCGGGACTTCATGATACTGCCCCGAGTCAAACACTGACGGATGTCTGGTCCAGACGAACTCAGAGAGAGGTTATCTCTCTTTGAGCTTTGAGATGGGCAAGCGACTTTGCTCAGATGGCAGTACATGTGTCAAACAAAGTTTCACCTCGCAGGTGTCATGTCCTGTCGGAAGCTCGATTTGTTGGGTGAAATTTAACCTAACGCTGGCAGGTGTTGGGCCTGGACGAACCCGGAGGTGGCTGGGATCTCTAGGGGTGGATTACACCTGGAGACATGGGCCTACTGTGTGAGCATCGATACAAGCTAACAACCCCGCCTGGATGCTGCTCGAGGGCGGGACTTCATGATACCGCCTCGAGTCAATGAAACACTGGCGGGGGTCTGGTGCAGGTGGGGCTGGGGGGAGGCGGATATCTCTGGGGAGTGATATGCACCCGGAGTTTGACGCCTCCACTGTGGCCTCAGAGACTGACAATTGGCCTCGCTTGGTTGTTACTCAGGAGCGGGGTTCCAGATGATACCACCCTGGATTGAGCCCTGGCGTGTGTCGTGTGTCCAGAGGTCCCGGGGGGCTCTGATCTCTGATGAGTGGTAAACACCCGGAGTTTGGAGCCCATACTGTGTGCGACGAAACGGACGGACGGCCTCGCTGGGGTGATGCTCGGGAGCGGGACTCGATGGGATGTTGCCTTGAGACTAACAATGTTAGGTATCAGGTTTAGACGAGGCTGAGGGGAGCTGAGATCTCTAGGGGTGGATTGCAACTGGAGATTAGATGCTGCCCGAGAGCGGGACTTCATGATACCGCCTCGAGTCAAACACTGACGGATGTCGGGTCCAGACGAACTCGGAGAGAGGTTATCTCTCTTTGACCTTCGAAACAGGCAAGCGACTTCACTCAGATGGCAGTACACCTGCCAAACAAACTTTCACCCTCAAGAAAAGATCGACTCCCTCAGGGAGCTGGAATTGATGGGTGAAATCTAAATAATTAGACGTGAACCACAATAGACCTAAGGTCGCAGTGGAGGGACTGGAATAGCCCACTCATAATAAAATCTAATCTAATCTAATCTAACGTAACTTAGGACACATGCTTAGAGAAGGTTTATAAAATGAGCCACAGAATACATACTCCATTTTTAGAATTCAATTGGACCTTTTAATTTCTCATTATGTTATACATAGATAAATCAGCTTTCAAGTTGCTTAAAAGGCACATTGAAAATGGTTCGAGCTGTTAAGTAACTATATACAAAATATATATTCTAAACATTTAATTGAAAATTTGACAAACTTATTTTTATTTGCAGTTTTTGAGAAGACCTACAAAGTACTGCCCAGCTTATAACAAAAGACTACAAGAAGTTTTAGACAGTGATTTTGTAAAAGAGATACAAGCAAATTACGACAATGTCTTTGAGTATGTCTCCTTACATAGTGGCAAATACATAACGACTCTTGGAGAAATGTTTGCAATGTATCAGACTCTCACTGCTGAAGCATTTATGAATCTAACATTGCCGGAATGGACTAAGTCAGTGTATCCACATGAAATATACCAGATGGCTTCATCGCAAGTGGAGTTGGAAAATTATGATCATATCCTAAAAAGGCTTAATGGGGGTTAGTATATATGTTAGATGTATTCTTGTGATATAAACGTTCCTTTGAAAATTAACAGATTATTCAGCAATGCTCAAACTAAAGCTCATGGCCTGAGTTTTTGTGATCGGTTTATTATTTTTAGTGAATTTTCTTTAAAAATTCACTAATGAGGAGATAGCGACTTTTGAATTTTGAAAAAATGTCTACAAATGAGCGCAATTTAGGACACCTGGAACCCAAATCCGAGGTCGGTTTCAGACTTTATATGTTTATATATATATATATATATATATATATATATATATATATATATATATATATATATATATATATATATATATATATTTATTTAGTTATTTATTTATTTATTTAAGTGTCACACCGATAACTCAAAAAATAATGAGCTGATGACGATCAAATTTAGTGAATACCTTTCTTTTGCAAGTGGCTTGGACAAGTTTGTTAGCCAGGAAAATCTGCCCAGTCCAAATAGATTAAACATTGGTTTGTTTTAATTTGACAGTTGGATTCCCCCGTCCATGCCAGTTCTGAGGTTACTTTTAATGTATCTAATTTTGACCACGTTAATTATAATGCATGTTTGTAAGAAAAGAAAATCGAGACGCAGGAAGTGCATTATGGTAGCTAATTTTTATTAACATCTGCTCAATTCAACCAAATTAAACAATAATTTGTTTTAATTAGACAGTCGGATTCCCCTGGTCTCTTTCAGTTCTGAGCTGAGCTTTAATGTATAGAATTTTGACCACATAATTATAATGCATCTTTGTAAGAAAAGACATTCGGGATGCAGCAAGTGCGTTATGATAGCAAATTTTTATTAAAATCTGCTCAGTCCAAATAGATTAAACAATGCTTTGTTTTAGTCAATTTTCTTTAAAAAAAATTAACCAATGAGGCGATCCTGACTTTTGAATTTTGAAAACATTTCTTCAAATCAGCGCTATTTAGGCCCCCTAGAACACATATCTGGGGTCAGTTTCAATTTATATATATATATATATATATATATATATATATATATATATATATATATATATATATATATATATATATATATATATATATATATATATATATATATATATATATATATATATATATATATAAAATTGAAACTGATACAAATAATAAATAATAGGCCGATGTTGATTAAATTTGGTGAATACCCTCCCTTTGCAAGTGGATTGGACAAGTTCGTTAGCCAGGAAAATCGGCCCAGGTTTTCTGGGAAAATTTTGTGTTTACTTTCAAAAAATTTATATCTCCGGAAATAGCAAAGTAAGTGCAACCAAATTTGGTACGCGTATCATTATAGGTAAATTACCTACCAAAATTTAGCTCTGTAACTTAGATTACAAAAAAATTTTAGGCATTTAAAGAAAAATAAATTGAGATTTTCCTCAAAACGTCAAAGTCGCGATTTAAAACGTCAAAATTTGCAACATTTAGGCAAAGAAGTCGAAACTAATACGGGCTCTGGAAAGAAACTGCCTCTTGCTCATTGAAGTATTGACACAATAGACAAACGATGGTTGTCGACTACAACTTTTACTTCGGATTAGTTCGTTACCTAGATGTGATATAAATACACAGTAGCGGTTGATTTTAATTTAGAATTTTTCATCCTCTGATGATGCTGACGTTGTCAGCGAAACAATCGTAAAGTCTTTGAAATATGTGTTGTGGTGATTTGGGTTCTCCAAGTGTGAGGTAAAAGGTAAAGGTGAGATGCTTACTGGCAATTAGACCATTGCTGACCCTTTTTGCTCATCTAAACTAACCTACCCTCCACCTTGAGGTCGATCTCAACGACGACAGTGATTTGAAAAATCATCCGCTGCGGGTGAGCCTCGAACTGTCGTCCCCCGAGTCCGTATTGGAAAGTCTGAATCGACTTTCCTGCATGGCCACGGAGGCGCTCTCCAAGTGTACTTATCAAGAAGAATGTTTTGCAAACCCTGAAGTATTAGCTTCAAGCATCATTGTCTTTCAATTTACTAAAATATTTCCAGAAAATTCATTTCAAATAGACCCTTTCTCTGATGCTTTGGCAGTAGTCTTAGCTATGGGGTTTATCGGTTAATGATATATAATTTTTGTCGAATTTTCGTAAAAAATTAATAAGGCTCAATATATCCATTACTGTACAAGATACAAAAAAATATATATACATTAATTATAGGGTGTCTTGAGCTACATCTTAAAAAATTATTTCTACAATCACAGGCTGGTCCATAAGTCATTGGTGATACAAATATATATTTTATTAATCGAACACGCCTTATGTTATTGCATTTTTGCATTTTCAATCGAAATATAAGGCATGTTTGTAAGTAAAGAAATTCAGGACGCAGCAAGTGCGTTACGTTAGCGAATTTTCATTAAATGCTTCAAATTTTAACAGCTCAATTTGCAACCTGTAATAAGGTTGATCAATAAATCAGTTTTTTTGCTTTCATTAAAAAAAAGTCAGTATTAACAAGATTATCTAAACATTCTTTTCTCCTATATAAGTTATACTGGTGACCAGATTTATTGCCTGCTTTCATTAAAAAAAATCATATTATTAAAAACATTATTATGAAAATTCACTATCATAACGGACTTGCTGCGTTCAAACTTTTTATTTATCGCTTCTGCTTTACCGCAAAATAATCTTAGGAAAAGTAAAATATTATTTTAATCACTCTGTACCAACATCAAAAGCAAGTAATTTTTTTCAAATTTGTTTCAGGTAGAAGTTTGTCCTTTGTGTTAGAAAATATAGAAGCAAAAGCAAATGGTGAAATTAACCCAGAAGACAGAAAGATTTACCTCTATTCTGGGCATGAAAATAATGTAGCTAATATTTTGGCTGCTATGAACGTGTTTGAAGCTTCAGTACCAGAGTACAATGGGGCTGTGATGATAGAATTACATCGTTTACCTCAAAATGAGAGTTTTGGCATCAGGGTAAGCTGATACACAAATACTGTGCTTTGTTTAAAATTGTTATAATAATCTAAAAATTATCCCATATTATCATAAAGCAACTGACAAATTAGTGGCATGCTATATGTTTCACTATATCATTTTCAAAACTAAAAAGGTACCCAAGATGCTCTTTTCTCTTAATACCAGGAAAGCATCTGGCCTTGACGAGATCCCAGCAATTGTTCTCAAAAAATGCGCACCAGAACTTGCTCATGTCCTAACTCATCTGTTTCAGACATCTTACAATAGAGGCATATTCTCTAGTACCTGGAAAACTGCTCGAATTCAACCTGTCCCCAAGAAAGGATCCAAAGCGCTTCCTAACAACTACAGGCCTATTTCTCTGCTTTCAGTCTTCTCTAAAGTGATGGAAAAGTATATAAACACCGAATTACTAAAATGTCTTGAAAAACACAGTCTAATCCACAACAGGCAGTATGGATTCCGCCAGGGCAGATCAACTGCCGACCTCCTTTCCTTTGTCACCCATTCTTCGAACAAGTCTATGGAACTACACGGTGAATCCCAGATTGTCACTCTAGACATATCCAAAGCATTCGACCAGATCTGTCCTTAATAAACTTCCGGCCTATGGCTTACCACCAAAACTCTGTACCTGGACAGCAAATTTCTCTCCAACTGGAGCATTTCTGTTGTCGTGGACGGCCATTCCTCTAAACTGTATCGAATTAATGCAGGAGTCTCTCAAGGTTCAGCTTTAGCCCCTACTCTGTTTCTTCTTCACACCAATGACCTCCTCTCTAGCACATCCAACCCAGTTCACAGTGACGCGGATGACAGCACCCTCCACTCAAATATACAATATTCTAAGCCTTAGATGAGGATCGCAGACTCATAGAGGGTTCTGTCTCTGTGGACCTCTCTCTCTTTTATAGATATCTGCATGGGCACTGCTCAGATGAGCTTTCTTCCATAGTGCCTCCACCTGCTGCCCCCAACAGATCTACCAGGGGAACAGAGCGAATGCACCCTTTTACTGTCCAGGTCACCAGACAGAACATCTTGTTATGCCCGCTCTTTTGTCCCGAGGACTTCCAAGTTGTGGAATTGCTTGCCGGCACATGTTTTTCCTTCTCCTCCGAACCTCCAAACCTTCAGTTCAGAATTAACAAGTTGCCTCTTTCCTCCTTGCTGACACCCACGATAGTATTTAGGCTGTAAGCCCTCGTCGTGTGTTGTTCAAGTATAAAAACAAAATTTAGTCATGAAGTGCAGAATCTTTGTTAGTTATAAATTGCGATAAACAATAGACCTTAAGGTCGCAGTGGAGGCACCGTTATGGTCCATTGACAATATAACGTAACTTAACCTAACCTTATTATCTAATTAGAATCAAAATAGTTTGTTTGATAGAATACTATATAGTACAGCTAGTACGTTTACGAAATACAAACGACCATCATTTCTGTAGAAACTGTATATCCACAATTTATGGAGCAGCAAAATTGCCTTTTGCACAAGGCGGCCGAAGAGTCAGCATATCGGCTCTTGAGTGTATCAATAATGGATTCCCCGCTCCCAGTTCCAAAAAAGCAAAGAAAGGTTGAATACATTTTGAAATCAGAAAACAGTCTAGTGCATTGTCTGTGATTGTCTGAAACAACCGACAATATTCAGCGGTTGTCAACTTACCTCTCTCAATATGTCTCTGTAGTAGAACATAATCTTAACTGTTGGCCTCAAGCAGAGGTATAAATACAGATGTGGAGACTTCTTCTCTAGCCTCACAATGGCTTGTTTTCTTCTCTATAGTCAGTTTCACCATTACATCATTGTCAGACAGGTGAAGAAAACAAGCACTTATGAAGTCAGAGATGAAGTATCTACTTCTGTCTTTATAATAGAAAGGTTTCACGAAGTAAGGACAATAAGAATTTATGATTTAGAGATAAAATCCCCAAGCATATAAACACCGACGTAGACTTCTTCCCTGGCCTCACAATTCCATCTTTTCATTTATGGCCTCACAATTGCTTGTTTTCTTCTATGTAGTCGGTTTTGCCATTCCAACATTGTCAGGCAGATGGAGAAAACAAGCACTTGTGAAGTTATAGATGAAGTATCTACTTCTGTATTTATTATAGAACGGTTTCACGAAGTAAAGACAACAACAATTTATTATTTAGAGATAAAAGCCTCAAGCATGTAGATGCAGATGTAGAGTCTTCTCCTCTAGCCTCACAAGTGCTTGTTTTCTTCTCTGTAGTCGATTTTGCCATTACCACATTGTCAGGCAAGTGAAGAAAACAAGCGCTTGTGAAATTAGAGATGAAGTATTTCTGTATTTATTATAGAACAGTTTCATGAAATAAAGACAACAACAATTTATTATTTAGAGATAAAAGCCCCAAGCATATAAATACAGATGTAGAGACTTCTTTTCTAACCTTACAAGTGCTTGTTTTTTTTTCTGTAGTCGGTTTCGCCATTACAACATGGCCAGACACGTGAAGAAAATAAGCATTTGTGAAGTCACAGATGAAGTATCTACTTTGGTATTTATTATAGAACAGTTTCACGAAGTAACGACAACAATACTTTATGATTTAGATATAAAAGCCCCAAGCATATAAATACAGGTGTAGAGACTTCTTATCTAGCCTCACAAGTGCTTGTTTTCTTCTCCGTAGTTGGTTTCGCCGTTACAACATTGTCAGACAGATGAAGAAAACAAGCACTTGTTAAGTCAGAGATGAAGTATATACTTCTGTATTTATTATAGAATGGTTTCACGAAGTAAGGACAATAACAATTTATTATTTAGAGATAAAAGCCCCAAGCATATAAAGACATATATAGAGGCTTCTTCTCTAGCCTCGCAAGTGCTTGTTTTTTCCCTGTAGTCAGTTTCGCCGTTACAACATTGTCAGACAGGTGAAGAAAACAAGCACTTGTGAAGTCAGAGATGAAGTATATACTTCTGTATTTATTATAGAATGGTTTCACTAAGTAAGTACAGTAACAATTTATGATTTAGAGATAAAAGCCCCAAGCATATAAACACAGACGTAAACTTCTTCCCTGGCCTCACAATTGCATTTTTTCTTTTCTGGCCTCAGAATTTCTTGTTTTCTTCTATGTAGTCGGTTTTGCCGTTCCAACATTGTGCCGGTAGATGGAGAAAACAGCACTTGTGAAGTTAGAGATGGAGCGTCTACTTCTGTATTTATTAAAGAATGGTTTCACGAAGCAAACACAACAACAATTTATTGTTTAGAGATAAAAGCCCCAAGCATGTAGATGCAGATGTAAAGTCTTCTCCTCTAGCCTCACATGTGCTTGTTTTCTTCTCTGTAGTCGATTTTGCCATTACCACATTGTCAGGCAAGTGAAGAAAACAAGCACTTGTGAAGTTAGAGATGAAGTATCTACTTCTGTATTTATTATAGAACAGTTTCATGAAGTAAAGACAACAACAATTTATGATTTAGAGATAAAAGCCCCAAGCATATAAATACAGATGTAGAGACTTCTTTTCTAACCTCACAAGTGCTTGTTTTCTTCTCTGTAGTTGGTTTTGCCATTGCCACATTGTCAGGCAAGTGAAGAAAAGAAGCGCTTATGAAGTTAGAGATGAAGTATCTACTTCTGTATTTATTATAGAACAGTTTCACGAAGTAAGCACAACAATAATTTATGATTTAGAGATAAAAACCGCAAGCATATAAAGCCTCACAAGTGCTTGTTTTCTTCTCTGTAGTTGGTTTCGCCGTTACAACATTGTCAGGCAGGTGAAGAAAGCAAGCATTTGTTAGAGATGAAGTATCTACTTCTGTATTTATTATAGAACAGTTTCACGAAGTAAGTTCAACAACAATTTATGAATTAGTGATAAAAACTTAAAAACGTAAGAAGCATTTGTTGTGGATAGTTTGTAATAACAGACTTATTTTAATTATTTTTTTCAGGTTTTGTATGCCAGAGATCCATTGACAAAACCAGTAGTATTAAGGATGCAAGACTGTGAAGAAATATGTCCTCTGGCTTCCTTCATTGAGATAACCAAACCACACATTCCTGTAAATTATACAGCAGAATGCGATTCAGAACAGTATTTAGATTAAATAATTAAAAGCTATGCTGCTAGATTAGCCAAAGAAACATTGAATTAATGTTAATAATAATAATGTTTATTGAAAATATGATTTCCAATACACAACTATTTCAAAAACAAAAATGTCTTAATTATGCTAAACCAAATAAACTAACCCTTAACTAAATACATGGAACTATAGATTAGATTAGATTAGATTTTATTGTGAGTGGGCTATTCCAGTCCCTTCACCGCGACCTTAGGTCTATTGTGCCTCACGTCTAATTATTTAGATTTCACCCATCAATTCCAGCTCCCTGAGGGAGTAGATCTTATCTTGAGGGTGAAAGTTTGTTTTGCAGGTGTACTGCCATCTGAGTGAAGTCGCTTGCCCGTTTCGAAACTCAAAGAGAGATAACCTCTCTCCGAGTTCGTCTGGACCCGACATCCGTCAGGGTTTGCCTTGAGGCGGTATCATGAAGTCCCGCTCTCGAGCAGCATCTAATCTCCAGTTGTAATCCACCCCTAGAGATCTCAGCTCGCCTCAGGCTCTTCCAAACCTGACACCTAACAGTGTTAGACTTAAGGCAACATCCCATCGAGTCTCGCTCCTGAGCATCACCCCAGCGAGGCCGTCCGTCCGTTTCGTAGCACACAGTATGAGCTCCAAACTCCGGGTGTTTACCACTCATCAGAGATCAGAGCCCCCCGGGACGTCTGGGCACACAACACACGCCAGGGCTCAATCCAGGGCGGTATCATCTGGAACCCCGCTCCCGAGTAACAACCAAGCGAGGCCAATTGTCAGTCTCTGAGGCGACAAACTCCGGGTGCATATCACTCCCCAGAGATGTCTGCCTCCCCCCAGCCTCACCTGCACCAGACCCCCGCCGGTGTTTCATTGATTCGAGGGGGTATCATGAAGTCCTGCCTTCGAGCAGCATCCAGGCGGGGTCGTTAGCCTGTATCGATGCTCACAGAGTAGGCCCAAGTCTCCAGGTGTAATCCACCCCTAGAGACCCCAGCCACCTCTGGGTTCATCCAGGTCCAACACCTGCCAGCGTTAGCTTAAATTTCACCCAACAAATCGAGTTTCCGACAGGAGACGACACCTGCAAGGTGAAACTTTGTTTGACAGATGTACTGCCATCTGAGCGAAGTCGTTTGCCCGTCTCAAAGCTCAAAGAGAGATAACCTCTCTCCGAGTTCGTCTGGACCAGACATCCGTTAGTGTTTGACTCAGTGCAGTATCATGAAGTCCTGCATCCGAGCAGCATCCAAGTGGGGTCCTTTGTCCGTTTCGAAGCTCACAGAAGAGGCCTCAACCCTTAGTTTTATTCCACCTCTAAAGATCTCAGCTCTCCTACGGGTTCGTTTAGACGGGACACCCACCAGTGCTAGACTCAAGGCGACATCCCATCGAGCCCCGCTCCCGAGCATCGCACAAGCGAGGCCGTCCGTCCGTTCCGAAGCACACAGTGGGGCCCCCAAACTCCGGGTGTTTACCACTCATCTGAGCTGTCAACCTCCTTAGGGTCGTCTAGACAGACGACACCCGCCAGCACTCAACCCAAGGCGGCACCCTTCCGGAACCCCGCTCCCGAGTAACAACCAAGCGCGGGCAACCATCCATTTCTAAGCCCAGAGTGGACGCGTCAAAATCCAGGTGTACATCACTCCCCAGAGATATCCGCCTCCCTCCAGGCCCACATGGACAAGACACCCGCCAGTGTTTGATTCCAATTAGTCGCCTTTTATGACAGGCAGGAGTTACCTTGGGCCTATTATTTTAGTTAGTCCCCGGACCCACAGGGAACTATAAGAGTGTAATGAAGCGCAAAGTTATTTCGGCTATTTAATTAGAGAATATTACAAAATAAATTAGAATCGTATGTAAATATATTTTTGTAGTCCAGTCAATGAATGCATTGTAGATTGCGAGAATTTTTTTGACTTCAGGACTTTGTTAGTAATAATTAGAAGGTAAACATACTAAAGGTCCCCGCCCCTGTGGGGGTGGGGTTAAGCCTAAGGAGTGGGGACATGTAGAAAAGTCCCATTTTTTGTTTCTTTGCTTTTATCTCGGAAACAGTGCACTCTAAAAAAGTATTTTTCAAATAAAAATGAAAGATAATTCAATTTTCTATACAATTGCCTCTTAACATATTTTCAACGCGGCCAAAAGGTCTGGAGCCATGCGATGAATATAGACATGCCCTAACAAGCTACAACAAAAGACTGAGAGACGCCAGGAAGGAGTCGTGGAGGAGGCACTCCCAGGAAGTGGAGTGCACATCCGAGAGTGCTCGACTACACAAGATCCTGTCCAACGGCACTCAGACCAACATAGGCTCCCTTAGAACATCGATGGGAGGCTTTGCAAGTTCGGGGGAGGAAACTATGGAATTGCTACTATGGATGCACTTCCAAGGCTAAAACATAATAAACCAATCACCTCCAGACTGGGAACACTCAGAAATAGAGGCGCCGTACAGGCGGGCATCTAGAGCAGATTAGACAGTCACTAAAGAGGTGGTTACCTGGAGCAAAATTAGATAGGCCATTAACAGCTTTAAGCCCCGGGATTCGATGGAATAATGCCCATCATGCTCCAACAGGGTATAGACATACTGGCACCGGCGCTTGCCCTAATTATGAGGGTCAGCGTAGCTCTGGTTATATTCCGAGGGCATGGGGACTGGCCAGGGTTGTATTCATTCCTAAACCTGGGCGTCCAAGAGACCAGGCAAACTCCCTGAGGCCAATAAGTCTCATGTCCTTCTTGCTGAAAACAATGGAAAAACTGCTCGACCGGCACATTAGGGGCGGTGTACTGGAAGCATATCCCCTACACTGCAGACAATATGCATACAGAGCGGGAGTCTCAACAGAAACATCACTGCACCAACTGGTGCTGAAAATGGAGAACACGCTGGAGAACAGGGTGGTGGAGCTGGGGGCCTTCCTAGACATAGAGGAGGCCTTCAGCAACACCACATTTGGATCGGTACTGGCAGCGGGGAATAGAGGCGACCTGTTGCAGGTGGATCGGTTCTGTGCTCAGGGACAGGGCGGTGTTCATCTCACTCGCGGGAGGGACTGCTGGCGGGGGTGGCGGCGGGGTTTTCGCAGGGGAGCGTTCTGTCTCCACTGGTCTGGTGGCCTAAGGTGACAGAATCCAGACAAAAACTAGGCAAGATCCAAAGGATGGCTTGCCTCGGCATCACAGGGGCCACGACTTCAACCCCAACAGCCACCATGGAGGTGTTGCTGGAGCTGCCCCCCCCCCCCTCACTTAGTTATCATGGGGGAGACCAGGTTAGGACTATAAAGACTAGCCTGCAATGATAGACTATATCAACCCAGGCTGCAGAAGCCACTGCAAAATTCAGGAGATCGTGAAGGAGCCCATGCTTGCAATGAGGTCAGACTTCGCGAACCCGCGAATCTGCAGCGAAAACAATTTTACAGTGCAACTCCCCGGACGCGAATTATTGCCGGGGAAGACGCCGGGCCTACCACGGGACGCGCTCGTCTGGTTCACGGACGGATCCGGCGGGGAGCGTGGGACGGGGGCAGGGGTTTATTTGGAAGGACTGAGGGTATGTCACAGTATTTCCCTCGGTGCTCATGCAACGGTCTTTCAGGCCAAAATGTACGCCATCTTGCACTGCGTGCGAGAAAACAAGAATAGGGGCTACACCAACAAGCAGAGCCTCATAGCCACAGACAGCCAGGCAGTCCTTAAGGCCCTAAGTAGCCCACGGAAAAAATCCAGGCTGGTAAGTGAGACGAGCGACCTGGCTGTGCAGAATGAGGTGACCCTCACCTTGTGCCGGGTCGTTCGGGGTCAGATTGTCCAGGGCTCAGACATGGGAAGTCAGTAATTGAGGAACCCAGTTCAAAGAGAACTGCGAAGCTGCTAAATCTTAGCAGAGGACAGCTCAGTAACATAACAGGACTCTTGACGGGACACATGGCAGTCAAGAAACACCTGCACAAAATGGAGCGGTTCGAGGGAGACCTGGCATGCAGACTCTGCAGTGAGGGGGAGGAATCAGCCCAGCACATCTTTTGCGAGTGTAAAGCTCTGGACCGCAAAAGACAACTGATCTAAGGACAGCCTAGACCGGAGACAGAGCAATATAAAACTTCATCCTACCAATTGCTGTGCAGACTAGTTCAAGGCACAGTGATTTTGGAATGGGTGGAGTAGAAAAGACAAAGGGAATGCACAATAAGCCAAAGGCTGCGGTTTTCGAGATATACGTTATTAAAAATCTATAATTTTCAAAAAAATCATTTTTACCTCACTCTTTTTATCAAACATTTGCTTCTAGTGCCTCCCACAATCGTTTATTAGAACAATTATTACAAAATAAGTTGTAGATGATTAAATTGTCTACAATTTGATATAAATATTTGCCACATTCTCTTCAACCAATCAAAAGTTATAGACTTTCTAACATATACGCTCAATTTCGACATTCCTCTAGAAATGAGAATGTTGAGAGTCTGTTACAATTAACTGCTGTAATTTGCTATCATGATTAATAACAAGAATATTTCCTTGCTCACCTGAACTGCTGTAAGCTAATGGTACCATATTTTCACGCTGCTGGATATGGAAAGCCTCTCTACTCTCTTGACACCAGATGAGTACGAGAAGTTCATAAACAAAGGATACTTCATTATGAGAAGGATTGACTGGTTCTGGTCTGACATGTGGTCAGACATGACTATGGAGACAACCTTGATCATTCTCAAGTCGAGGTGGCATGACTCATGCTAGAGGTACGACAGATAGTGCTCTCAGTATATGGGTAATTGGTATGACTGCAACTCAAGACATTTGTACTTCACTAGAAGATTATTGTGGTGTTTTGTTTTCATTAAGTGAGCAGCACAAGCATTTTGGAGAAGCTCGCCAAAGTCGAGACACAAGTGACATTGGCAAGCTTACACAATGGTTTCATAATCACCCTCTTTTTCTGACGAACGAGAAAATCATGTCAATAACGACAGGGGTAGTAGGACATGAGACAATTTTATACCAAGTTGCAGTTATAATTGGCAAACGAACACAAAAATAGAAAACTTGCCATTCACAAACATCAAATTGTCACGAAAAGATCGCGCACTTCCCCTATCCTCAACAAATTCGACAATCAAGATTGACAATGAAACAGTTATCGTGGATCCATTCTTAATTTTTCAGAGAATTATTTACCAAGAAATCGGACGAGGATTTGAAGAATTATATGATATCATATCATATATTTATTCACCATCAAAATTACATGGTCAGTCAAACAAAATAAAATGAACACCATGAACAAAACAAACATACAAAACCACAACAATAAAATTCAATCTATACAAACTCACACCTCTCCAATACAGTTACATAAAATACACAAAAATGTATAAAATAGCACTACATTGCAAGCCAAAAGCAGACACACAATGATACAGGAAAATCAACTCAAACAGCCTGACTGTAATCAAAATATTCAACAACGCTATAAAAAGTCCCATTTAGCAAATAGTCCTTAACTCTATTATGAAAAATATTTCTAACTTGGAGTGTCTTTAAAAAAGGAGGCAGTGCATTAAAAAACTTCACTCCCAGATGATTCGCTCCATGCAAGTTTCTTTTTTCAAAATGTCAACACCCTGTATTTCCCTTAGGAACTAGTAGTAGGACTTAAACAATCAATAGAACAGAGATCATTTTGAGAAATTTTTTTATATAAACAAAACCTCTAATTACCTTCCTAAGGAAGATACCAGGTGTTGAAGTTAAAAAAAACATAACTGCTTTAAAAAACTAGTAATATTTCGATAACCGCTCAAGATATCATAAAACTACAAGGAATCAAAAATGTTTGTAAGAGGGTGTTCTTGGAGCAGGGGGTATTATAAAAGGTCAGTGGCGTACGTGAAAGAAGTTCTATTATTTCAAATAGCCTACGGAACCCGGAAAAAAACACCCAGTGTATCATTTGGGACAAGAATATCACTGAATAATAACCTAAATTTACAGAGAGCGTGTCCGGAATTGCATGCAAATATCTCACTCCGTTCCAAACATATTGCAAAAGATTGTTTAAAAATATTAAATTTCAACACCCTTTATCTCTGTTAGGAAGCAAATTAGAGGCTATAACTTTATATGAACTTTTTGCCTTTGAATTTCGGATAAATCAAGTCGTTACTGAAATATCCTAAAAAATCTGAATAGTTTCATTTTCTAATTTCTTCGATATCTTTTTTATTATTTAAGCGAATGCTATGATATTTGGTAGCTTCAGATAAGTCGTCACGAGTTATCTACCACCCATTTAAAAAATTTTCTAAGCCTACTAGATCATTAGGTTTTTATAGCCAAGTTTGGATGTTCTAATGGCAGCCATATTGTATTTTTATAGAGTTGAATAGGGAAAAAATATAATTTCAATGATGTGACGCACTGCGGGATCTAATTTTAATAACTACCGCTAAAATTTGTTTTTAATGAGAATCAAGTTGCCATGAAATTATAATGTCAAAATATGAAAAATAAACGACTAATGAAATCTTACTGTCAGTGTCAAATTATGACATTTTAATTTCATGGCAACTCGATTCACATTAAAAAATAAATTTTAGCGGTAGTTGAGGTTTAGGGTAATTTTACTACCCAGGGTTTGTTGGCTAGGAAACCAGTTTTCTCAGAAACATTTTAAGTTTATTTTCGGAAAATTTTTGTACATTCTCAAACAATAAGTTATTTTGATAAAATATAGTACATTGTTTCTACTATATAGGTTATACTGGTCAGCAAATTGATGCCTGCTTGCATTAGAGAGACATATTTGCTAATAAAAACATTTTTTATGGAAATTCACTTCCATAACGCACTTGCTGCATCCAGACTTTTTTCCTTTGGAGACAAGCCATTTGTAATTTAAATGTTTTAACGACACATTTCGACCTATGCAAAGGAGAAACAATTTTTAGTACCCACAATTAATGGTTCGTCCATAAGCAACTTGACTTGCAGTCAATTTTGTTCAAAGAAAATTTTCAAAACGATTAGGATTTGAATCACTTTTGATGCCGTGCTCTATATTTATCATTCATTATGTGTCGATTCTGTTAACTGGGCTTTCCTGTCTGATGCGTTGGCTCCAATATAAGCCCTCAATTACGAAAATCGGTGGACGATTAAAAAAGTTGTACCAGAAAACAGAAAAACTCTGTGTGAGGAGCCCGTTACTCTTGTCCATAATGCATTATACTACAGGAGTTTTTTTTTTATACATAGGTTCAGAATGACGTACTGAATGTAAAAAATTTCGGGACGCAGCAAGTGCGTCATGGTAGTGAATTTTCATTAAAATGTTTTTTATAGCAAATATGTTTTTTTAAGAAAGCAGGCATCAAATTTGGTTACCAGTATAATCTATGTAGTAGAAACAATGTGCCATGTTTCATCAAAATAACTTTATTGTCTGAAAAGGTACAACAATTTTCGAAAGTAAACTTAAATTGTTCCCAAAAAAACTGGTTTCCTGGTCAGCCTTATAGGTTAATAGCAAATTGAGCTATTCAAATTTGAAGCATTTAATGAAAATTCGCTACCATAACGCACTTGCTGCGTCCCAAATTTATTTTCTTACAAAGATGTATTATGTTTCGATGGAAAATGCAAAAATGCAATAACATAGGGCGTGTTCGATTAAAAAAAAAGAAAATTTTAATCACCAACGACTTATAGGCCACCCTGTAATTCTGGAAATATTTTTTTAAGATGTAGCTCAAGACACCCTGTAATTAATGTAAACAATTTTTTTTTTCGTAACTTGCACAATAACGGATATATTGAGCTTTAAAATTTCTTACGAAAATTTGACAAAAATGATATACCACTAAGCGATAAACTCTATAGCTAATGCTACTGCCAAACATCAGAGAAATGAATTTTCTGGGAATATTTTAGTAAAATGAAGGACAATGACGATTGAAACTAAGACTTCAGGGTTTGTAAAATATTCTTCTTGAGACATTTTCCTTTCATAGCTCATATTAGTTTCAGGTTCATTGTGTAAATATTACCAATTTTGACGTTTAAAATCGCGACTTTTGACGTTTTGAGGAAAACCTAAATTTATTTTGCTTTAAATGCCTGTAACTTTTTTATCCTTTAAGCTACAGAGATAAATTTTGGTAGGTAGCTTATCTATAATTATATAAACCTGTGCACCTTACTTTGTTAATTCCGGAGATATAAATTTTTTTCGAATGAAAACTCAAAATTTTCTCGGAAAACCTCGTCCGATTTTCCTGACTAACGAATTTATCCAAGCCATTTACAAAAGAAAGGTACATGTCAAATTTTATCAAAATCTGCCCATTATTTTTTGAGTTATCGGTGTGATACACACACACACACACATATATATATATATATATATATATATATATATATATATATATATATATATATATATATATATATATATATATATATATATATATATATATTACCAAAAGTAATACGGCTATAGTATAGCCAGCCTTAAAATACTAAGTGAGTGGTGGACGTGCCGCCACCTAGTTGCGGAACCAAGTAGTATGTTGTAACGCCAGCTCCAAATAACACAAAGTGTTAAAAAATAGAGACTGTATACAACTAACTAACAATTTAGAAAATTGTCAGCCCTGGCCCATTTCTACCAAAATAGAGGGGCAAAGTATGTAAGAATAGATGCATTCTCGCAACAATTAGAACAGTAGACCCGTTTTGCTCTCATTAGAGCTCTTCAGTACGGCATACTAATTGTAGCAAAAATTCACCAAAAGTAATACGGCTATAGTATAGCCAGCCTTAAAATACTAAGTAGTATTTTAAGGCCGGCTATATTATAGCTGTATTATTAAAATATCAAGTAGCAAAACTGCACCAAAAGTAATATGGCTATAGTATAGCCAGCCTTAAAATACTAAGTAGTATTTTAAGGGTGGCTATACTATAGCCGTATTACTTTTGGTGCATTTTTGCTACAATTAGTATGCTGTAGTGAAGAGCTCTAATGAGAGCGAAACCGGTCTACTGTTTTAATTGTTGCGAGAATACATCTAGCCTTGCATACTTTGTCCCTATATTAGGGTAGAAATGGGCCAGGGCTGACAATTTTCTAAATTGTTAATTAGTTGTATACAGTCTCTATTTTTTAACACTTTGTGTTATTTGGAGCTGGCGTGACAACATACTATTTGGTTCCGCAACTAGGTGGCGGCACGTCCACCACTCACTTAGTAATGATCTTTATTGTAGATAATTTCATTTCTCATCTTTTTTGTTAACTAATTTTTTTTTGGTATCACTCACCGTTTACAACTTATACGACTATTAGCATTCATTTATTGACCTTTTTACCTATATCTTTGTTAATAATTCTTTAAGAAATAAAATGCTTATAACTTAACTTTTCAATCGACAAATTTGCTAAAATTTTTACCGAAAACTTTTTTCTCAAATCAAAGTGAATTTTCTTTAAAAAAATTCACTAATGAGGACTTTTGATTTATGAATTATTTTTTTCAAATGTGCGCTAATTATGCGCCGGATTATGACCCCGGATATGTGTTCTAGGGGGCATAATTAGCGCACATTTGAAAAAAATATTTCATAAATCAAAAGTCCTCATTAGTGAATTTTTTTAAAGAAAATTCACTAATAATGATTTGAGAAAAAAGTGTTCAGTAAAAGTTGTAGCAAATTTGTCGATTGAAAAGTTAAGTTATAAGCATTTTATTTTTTAAACAATTATTAACCAAGATATAGGTAAAAAAGCCAATAAATGAATGCTAATAGTCGTATAAGTTGTAAACGGTGAGTGATACAAAAAAAAATTAACAAAAAAGCCTGGACGCAGCAAGTGCGTTATGGTAGTGAATTTTCATAGAAATGATCTGGCACAAAATATTTTATAACTTTTTTTTCTTGTAACATAGAAATCTAAATTTTGGTATATAGTTTGCTTTTTATATCGTAAACCTACCTACCAAATTTGGTTATCATAGATTTTTTATTTTTTAAATTAAAAATTTTTTTTTCAAATGAAAACTCAAAGTTTTCCCAAAAAACCTCGTCCGATTTTTTTGGTTAACGAACTTGTCAAAGCCTTTTACAAAAGGAAGGTACGTGCCAAATTTTATCAAAATCGGCGTATTATTTTTTGAGATAAAAATTTTTTTCGAATGGAAACTCAAAATTTTTCCGGAAAACCTCGTCTGATTTTCCTGATTAACAAACTTGTCAAAGCTATTTACAAAAGAAAGGTACATGCCAAATTTTATTAAAATCGGCTAATTAGTTTTTGAGATAATAATTTTTTTCGAATGAAAACTCGAAATTTTCCCGGAAAACCACGTCCGATTTTCCTGACTAACAAACTTGTCAAAGCTATTTACAAAAGAAAGGTACATGCCAAATTTTATTAAAAGCGGCTAATTAGTTTTTGAGATAATAATTTTTTTTTTTCGAATGAAAACTCAAAATTTTCCCGGAAAACCTCGTCCGATTTTCCTGACTAACGAACTTATCCAAGCTATTTACAAAAGAAAAGTACATGCCAAATTTTATCAAAATCGGCCCATTATTTTTTGAGTTATCGGTGTGATACATATATATATATATATATATATATATATATAAATATATATATATATATATATATATATATATATATATATATATATATATATATATATATATATATATATATATATATATATATATATATATATATATATATATATATATATATATATATATATATATATATATATATATATATATATAGAATAAGTATGGCTCCTTTGTAATCCACTCCTTTGTGAATTTACCTACCTGCATGAAACCAAGGCCCAGTACAGTTTGTTCAAAGCCGTCCTGGCGGGTCTCTGGACGCACAGTATCCCAGTCATCCTTCACAATACTTGGAAAAAAAAAAAAAAAAAAAAGATATATGTATTAAAAAAAATAATAAAAAAGGTATACAAACAATTTATTACAAAAAAAGAAAAGAAAAAAAAAAGAAAAAAAAAAACAAAACAAAAAAAAGTATAGAAACTGAATTTATTATTATTAAAAAAAAAAAAAAAAAAAAAAAAAAAAAAAAAAAAAAAAAAAAGTATACAAAGTAAATTTATTATTACAAATTAGTTAATTAGGTATAAAAATAGTGTAAGATAATAAAATTGGCTGGCGATATAACTTGATGCAAATTTATTGTTTATAGATCTCATAAACACCACTAGACATAAATTAAAAAAAAGTCTGTGGCTAATGGACCTAACGGTCCGAGGCCAAACCAAATTACAACAACAACAACAACAACAACATATATATATATATATATATATATATATATATATATATATATATATATATATATATATATATATATATATATATATATATATATATAAACATATAAAAATTGAAACTGACCCCGGATATGGGTTCTAGGGGTCCTAGATCGCGCTCATTTGAAGAAATTTTTTCAAAATTCAAAAGTCGAGATATCCTCATTAGTAATTTTTTCTAAGAAAATTTACTAAAAGAGGAGAAATACTATTATCTATGATGAAGATCATTACCATTTTTGGTCTAAACTGCACGGTTACGGAGATATAGGCCGAAAAGGTTTTTCTCAAATGAGGGCACTTCCGCCCTCCTAATTTGTAAGGATTTTGTGTTTTTACATTCAGTACGTCATTCTGAACCTATGTATATAAAAAAATAACTCCTGTAGTTTAATGCAGAAATAAATTCTCTATTGCCTGTATTACTAAAGGTTTGCATATTTCAAGGAGAAAATAATTTTACAACCCCATTTTCGAAATTCTTTATTAAGCATGATTATAAAACCAGCAACAATTATATGTATATATAACAATTTCTTAATCTATAATACAACATCTGAACCATTTTATTCTACTATCTAACATTTATAACAGTCTAATATATACAAATAGTGTTCCCATTTTCCCAATAGGCAGTCTATAATATCTAATAAATAGTCTCTCGTCAACTATACGCTAATACAATCTCTATGTTATGTTAAACCATCTTTTATTTATCTATTTATTTTTATCTATTAGTTCTGTTTCTGTTTTACATACACAATTATTTAATCGGGTGCTATTTTAACATCGCTTGGTTTACCTTAACTAATCGTACAGGGTATAGTACAATCAAATTATATTTTATATGATAACATGTTGGTGTAAAACGGTTATGGCTAACATTTGATGTAAGTCTATTACAAATACAAAATACGCAAATAAATATGTAATTATCAATTGCTCTTTGTTGCCAGAAAAAAATTATGATTTTCAAAAAGCAAGGAATACATTCCTTTTCTTCGTTGATACTTTATAACAAAAGAAAATATCGAGGCAGGTAAACTTTAATTCTAAAACATGTGGTATTAATAAACCCTGTTTTTGATTTTCAAAGGTCAAGTTATTAACATTTTGCACTTTGGAGAACCCAATTCACCACAGCGCATTTTTAGACCCAACGATCGTTTAGCTAACAACGTTATCATCAGAGTGATGCATAAGCAAAAGAAATTCCCCCGATGACGTTAACATTGTTAGCGAAATCATCGTCAGGTCTTTAAATGTGTTATGATGAATTGGTTTTCCAAATGTACTTATGAGTGCTTATCACATATTCAAGTTTTCACACAGTGACCAAGGTAATGCCTTAGGAGGTGCATATATTTGAAAGGTAAATACAGATGTAGATGCTCTTCGCCTGTCTTCACTGATGCAAGTTTTCTTTCGCCCGACGATGGTGTAGAACACGAAAGAGTCTAAAAGAAATCAAGCATTGTGGAAACAGAGAAAAAGTCTCTACTTCTGTATTTAGTTTAGAACTGTCTCAAAATCAACAAGAACCGACCAGTTAAGTGATGTTACAAAAAATGTGTTCGCTGAGGTAAGGGAAACTACAACAGGTTTAGAATCTTAAAGAGATTTTGTTAGACACCACAAACAACAAAATCTAAAACATAAGAAACTTGTTGTATTTAAGCATAATACACTTTTAACAAGTAAAAAAGTATGTGTAACTATACAGCGTGGCTGAGAAATAATACTAATTTTGTTATGTTAAATGGAACACCCTGTATATTTTGCATATTATAATAAGCAGTTAGGAATTAAATTTAATGATGTAGGTTTTAAGTTGTTTATTTGTTACAATGAGACATTCATGTACTCAAACTGAATTCATTCACATGAATACACTGAAATTATGAAGGTAAGTCGTCTCATTTTTAATGTTGCTAGTTGCTTTATCTACAATGATAAATTTGACAGTTTTTGTCAATTATTCTTAACCACTCAGATATATAAACGTACGCCTCTGTTCACAGAAATTAACATGGAAGCGCTAACTGAAAAAGAAAAAAAGTTGAAGTGATAATGATGGTTGGATGTGGTGACCACAAGAGAACACAAGCATGTTGTCAATTTATTTAATCAAGCTTACCCTAATTGGCCTGCGATTACTCAATCTTGTGTCAGAAAATTTCTAAAGAAAGTCAATGAAACAGCAAGTTTACAAAACAAACCCAAAAATAGGTAGACCGAAAAGCATTACTAGTGGTGATGTGGCTTTAAATGTTTTAGTTGATTTACAGGATAATCCCAAACAATCGCTTTGACAAATGGGCCAACAAAACAAGATGGCTCACATGTCAGTTAAAAACTTATTCAAAAGCGAAAAGATATGTCCCTTCAAGATACATCTAGTTCAAGAATTATAGTGGATGATTTTGATAGAAGAACGGAGTTGGGTGAAATTATGATGGAGAGGTGCAATGTTCAGCCTTAGTTTTAAATATCCTCTTTTTCGATGTGGCTACATTTATGCTTAATGACTCCGTCAATAGGCACAAGTGTAGATGCAGACTATCTGCGGTGGGTTGCTGAAGCACAGACGCAAAAGACCACAAAAGTCAACGTTTGGGTAGTATCATAGGCCATAATATCATTGGACCATTTTTCATTGACGAAAACCTTACGTCAGAATTTTATTTGCAGTTGGTACATGAACAGATTATGCCGCAATTAGAAACCCTGTACCCAAACCAAAGAGATGTTTGGTTTCAGCAAGACGGTGCTCCTGCACATTTTGGTTTACAAGTTCGTCAATTTTTGAACCAGGTATTTTAAATCGATGGATAGGGAGAAAAGGTGCAATTGACTGGCCCGCAAGATCCCAGACCTGGCATCTCTAGACTTTTATATGTGGGGTGATCTAAAGAGTAAACTTTACAAACATAGGCCGGATGATATTGAACATTTGAAGATTACAATTAGGAATGAACTTTATATGAATTTCATTGAAATACTTTTGACAACGTCTTTTAGGGAGGGAATTTAGACACAGACTTGGGTATTGTTTAGCAACTAATGGTCAACATCTGGAGTACCGGGCAATCCTCCAGAGTAACGCACCTTCCACGACATTGAGGGTACTAATGGTGTGGACAGTTATTTCCCCCACTCTCGTGGGAACAAACACGGATAAGATAATAAGTGAAAACATAACCGAAATAAATGAGGCTCGGGGAGTGGCGCCGGCTACAGGCTCGTGCTTTGAATCGATCCCGGAAACGGAGACGAGTCAGGGGGCGGCAGCGTCCGCGGACTCTGGTGGTCTCTCAACCAAAGCAAGCACGGGGGGTCAGGGGGTAGCTTCTGCTACCTACCTATCCTCAGCACCCAAGCCACCGGGGGTTGATGAGACTTAGGTTCCTTCAAGTCAACCTCCAACCACTGCCACTGCCGAAGTACTGATGGCTCTGAGGAACACTGATGTGGCCCTCATCCAGGAACCATTCTCCTATAAACGAGAACTCAAGGGACTCGGTGGAGCTGCTAGAAAGCTCGTTTACAGTAGATCGAGTAAGAACCCAAGGTCCTGGATTTTTGTCAGGAAAGAAATAGAGTTTCTGCTTTTAATGAATATCTACTCCAGGGACCTGACAACCATAATAATTCGATGTGGAGGTGCGGATGGGCCGAGGGACATTATTGTCATATGGACCTATCTACCCGGGGACAGCACGGATCCTCCTCCACCAAATTGGAGCAGCTGATGGTGGGCAGTAGAGCCGGTGGATGGCATACTATCATCGGCATGGACGAAAACGCACACCAAGAGTTGTGGGGTAGCACAGACACAAAATCGAGGGGTGAGTCACTTACAATTCTTTAAAAGTTTAAATCAGACATACTGAATAAAGGAAATAAATCGACCTTCGCCACAACGTGGCGCGAGGAGGTTCTAGATTTAACAATTTACACCCATCTTCTGGGTGAGTTTGTAAATAAGTGGGCTGTGTCTGGGGAAGTGAGTAGCTCAGACCACAGATACACCCTGTTCGAAATTGCCAACGTCGAAAGACAAACGGTATGGTACCGGGACCTAGCAGTGAGACTGCAGGGGTTAAGAGTACCAGAAACAATTCAACAGACCTCGAGATCGAGGCAGCCAAAGTGCGAGACGCAATCACCTCGGCCTGTAATGCAAACTGCCCCCTTAAAATGAGGGTGTCCACCAGGAATATCCCCTGATGGAGCGAGGACCTCAGTCAAAGGAGGATGCAGGTTCGCAAGCTGTTCAACGCGGCCAAAAGGTCGGGAGCATGGGATGAATACAGACATGCCCTAACGAGTTACAACAAAATACTGAGGATTGCCAGGAAGGAGTCGGGAAGGAGACACTGTGAGGAAGTGGAGCACACATCCAAGAGTGCTTGACTACACGAGATCCTGCCCAAGGGCAGTCAGCTTAACATAGGCTCCCTTAAAACATCCAAGGGAGGCTTTACAATCTCGGGGGAGGAAACTGGAAGTTCTACTACAGACGCACTTCCCCGCAACATAATAAACCAGTCACCTCCGGACTAGGAACACTTAGAGGCGCCCTACAGGCGGGCATCCAGAGTAGACTGGACAGTCGCTAAAGAGGTGGTTACTTGGATCAAAATCGTATGGGCCATAAACAGCTTCAAGCCATTCAAATCGCCGGGATTTGATGAGATAATGCCCATCATGCTTCTACAGTATATCGACATACTGGCGCGGATGCTTACCCTCGTTATGAGGTCCAGCTTGGCTCGGGTATATTCCAAGGGCATAGAGACCGGCCAGGGTTGTATCCATTCCTAACCCTGTGCGTCTAACAGACCAGGCAAAGTCCCCTAGGCCAATAAATCACATGTCCTTTCTGTTCAAAACAATGGAAAAACTGCTCGACCGGCACATTAGGAGCGGTGTACTGGAAGCATATCCATGACACTGCGGACAATATGCATACAGAGCAGGAGACTCATCAGAAACAGCACTGCACAACTGGTGCTGAAAATGGAGAACAGGGAGGTGGCGCTGGGGGCCTTCCTAGACATAGAGGGGACCTTCCTAGACATATTGCTTTCAGCAACACTTCATTCTGGTCGGTAGCGGCAGAGTTTAGGGAGCGGGTAATGGAGGAGACCGGTTGCAGGTGGTTGGTTTCATGCTCAGGGACTGAGCTGTGATTACCTTAACTAGCGCGGGGGGGAGGTCCTGCTGGAGAAGGTCACGGCAGGGTGTCCGCAGCGAGGCGTCCAGTCTCCCCTGCACTGGTGCCTAGTCGTGGACGGCCTGCAGCGGAGGCTCTCGGGAGTGGGTTACGAGGTACAGGGCTATACGGACGATATTGCCATCGTAGTCAGAGGAAAGGTTACACATTCAGTCTGGGAGCGTATGAAGACAGCACTGGAAGTGGTGTGGAGGTAGACGGTTAGCCAACGGGTCGTAGTGAGCCCTGAGAAAGCCACTGTCATACCATTTACGAGAAGGAGGAAGTGGGAGGTCCACAGAACTCTGGCTCTATATGGTAGGAACATTCCTATGGCCAGAGAAGTAAAGTATGTTGGGGTCGCACTGGAGTCCGAGTTAACCTGTAATGGCCACGTGGAAAAAATACTGCGCAAGGCGGTCATGGCCCTAGCCGTCACTAGGCGGCTATATGGAAAAACGTGGGCACTAAGAGCTAGTATTACCCACTGGCTGTACACAAGTGTGAGCAGACCATCGTTAACATACGCGGCACTGGTATGGTGGCCCAAGATGACACAATCCAGTGCCAAACAAAAACTGGGCAAGATTTAAAGGATGGCTTGCCTAGGCATCACAGGGACCATGAGCTCAACCCCAACACCCACCATGGAGGTGTTGTTGGATATGTCCCCTCCCCGCACTTAGTTATCATGGGGGAGACTAGGCTAGGACTATACAGACTACCCTGTATAGTTACACCTATTTTTTACTTGTCAAAAGTGTATTGAACCTAAATACATCAATATACCAAGTGTCAAAAAATATGTTTCGTAGTTTCCGAAATATTAACAATTTTTGGAAATTGTTTGTAAGAACCATTTTTTCAGTAGTGAATAAAGATAGGAAAAAATTCCAAATACAATTAGACCTTAAATTAGATCTAAATCCAGAAAACGCAAAAACATACAGCTGTTCCGTTTGAAATAAAAATGTTGGTGTAATTTATGAGCCACCCTGTATAGCTACGCACACTTTTTTATTTGCCAACAGAGTATCAAATTTAAGTACATTATTATACCAAGTTAAGTTAAAAATATATGTTTAGTAGTTTTCAAAATATTGGCAATATTCCACACTTCTTTTCACCCTGTAAAATTAAGACAGATAGTTTTGAAAAAACAATTCGTACATAAAATTAAACCTCTGAATTATTATTAAATTAATTAGAAGTTTCAACGTTTTCGAAGCATAAGGGTTCTTAACTTACGAATGACTTAATGAAAATTTAAAGTAAATTTGACTGTACTATAATGGCACTAAGTGTTTTTATCTTATTAAAAAATATCACGAGTTCTCGTATCAGTGAACCGGAAAATTGTTCTCCACTGATGATAGAAAATATCGTGAGCTTGTACAAATTCGAGTATCAATATTTACAAGTCAGGTAGCTGAAAAAGAATGCGAATTTTCATAAGCCTCGTTTTACCGGTTTTACCGGATTTAGGGACGTGGTTCCGTAGTTTTTCTTTACATTTCACATTGCCTGTAAATGACATTCTAAAGAGTTAAATACATGTTGCGTACAAATTATATTATTGTCGGTAGAACCCGATAATGAATGAAATCTCTTTTATCCATGATGTAATGTGAAAATGAAAAATATCTTATTTGAAATTGTAGCATGCTCCAATTATTAAGATTTGGCTACTAGGAATTGAACTAAATTTTCTAGGTCGCTATAAACGACTAATATTGTCCATTTGATTACTATAATGATGGAAAAACCTTTTTCCATCACTTAAGGTAAGAGGTAGCACGATTTAAGATCTCGCAAATTGTAAGACATAGGAAACCAGTTAAATTAAACAAGATGTGCACTTATAGTCTAAATAAGAGGACAAAGGCAGATCTGAAATATGTTTCACCGCTTCTGAAATACCCTGAAACAACTGAGAATTTTGATTTCCGTTTTGTGGCTATAATTTCTTGATTTTCAGACAAGCCAAAGAACTTATAAAAAATTCACCTATACTGACGTATCCAGACTTGACAAAAACTTTTCACCTGACTACTCACGCTAGTAATATCGCTACAGGATGCGTTTTGTCACAAAACGACAAGTCCATAGCTTACTATAGTCGCACGCTAAATTCCGCTGAAAGGAATTACTCAACAATTGAGAACGAACTCCTTTCGACAGTTGAAAACACTAAGCACTTTAGGCCTTACCTTTTTGGAAATAAATTTACGATCGAAACCGATCATAAACCACTTGTATGGTTATTTTATATTAAAGAGCCGAATTCACGTTTAGTGAAATGGCGTTTGAAATTAGAAGAGTTCGACTACGAAATTGAATATAAAAGAGGTAAAGAAAACGTAGTAGCCGATGCTTTATCTCGTGTCGAAATCTACGCAGTTGAGGACGACGATGATCTAGCATCAATTTTCAATTATCTGGATCCATCAGAACTTAGAATATTGAACGACGACGATCTTAGAGATCTAGGTATTAACACACAGGAAGACGAACGACATTCTGACTAACAAACACCACACACTTTTGGAAAAAACACAGTCTTTACTATGCCCGTTTCTGAAAAGCCCTTAAATCACTTTAAACATCAGATAATTATTACTATGGCCCTCATAACGAAATAAAGACAGACAACTTATTTTAAAATGAATGCTACAGAGTGTACATCCAAAGACAACACGAACTACAATAGATTACTGACTTTTTAAAATCTTATATTATCCCTAATAATAATTACGGTATATTATTCTTGGACCCACAACTCGAACATTACTTTAGAATCATAGCTCCCAATCTTTTCAAAAGTTCAGTTAAAATAATTAAATGTAAAAAACGATTACAAGACGTAACAAAAACTACGGTACATAAAGGAACCATCCAAGACTATCACGAACAAAACTATAACGGCACTAATGAGACGTACGCACAACTAAAAACAAAATTGTATTGGCCCAACATAAAAATCCAAAATGACGATTTTATTAATAAATGTGATGTATGTCTTCAAGTGAAATATAATCGTAACCCGTATAAAACCCCGTCTCAAGGACCCCTGATTGCTGCCAATTCTTAACCATTGTCGATCTGTTCAGTAAGTATGCCCAAGCATATTATATTATCGATACTACGGCCCTGACCATAGTTAACAAATCACGTCACTTCTTCTCTCACCATAATTATCCTTCTAAAATTGTATCCAATTCTAATCGAGAATTCGAAAATGTTGTATTTAAAGAGTTCTGTTCCATGTTTAAAATCGATTTGCACATTGCTACCCCTCAGAACCTTAATTCAAATTCACCTGTAGAACTTTTACATTCGACACTACTAGAAAAAATATGTGTCCTGAAAATTCAAAATCCAAACGAAAGCCTCCAGTCTTTTATGATCACAGCCATATTGATCTATAACCAATCGATACACTCCTCGACAGGCCACGCTCCTTCCAAACTGCTCTAAGGCCCATATGATGACATACCATCTATCGATCCCCATCAAACAGTTTTCGAGGAATATAACAATAGACGCCTAAAGGAAATACTTCCATTTTACCAGTCTATTTATGAAAAAGCAAAAGCAAAAAGTAACACAGCGTCTCGAGAAAATCAACTAAACTTGAGAACAAAACATCCAAATTAATGAAGAAAACGTTGTAGTAAGAGTACCGCTAATCCGAAAGACAGATCCCCTTTATAAAATTCATTCCGACCCTATACAATTACCCCGCAATAAAATACTTCTTCCCCATTCGAGAAAACAAACGGCTCATCTTAATAAGACTAAAAGAGCAAGAAAGAAATTTTCTTCTTTAGAGCCTGGTGTGCATATGTCTGAGGACAGCCCTACTTCTTCAAATTCAACCCATACAAAATAACGGCTATTTCAAAGATTATGTCGAAATCGCCAAAATCCTAAATCATTACCATAGGTTTTACTTTTATTTTTAATATCGCAGAAACTGTAAATAATTATTATACCAGGCGTATCAGATTAATAATGAAAAAAAAAATCCATTAACAATTCTTATAACCGAATTTTAAACAGTCAACTAAAGAAGATTTAGATAATTAAAAATCACTTTAGATGCAACGTGGAACGGAATATAATGCTGTCATAGCCGTATTGCTTCATAGGTGTTTAGTATAAAATTATGATACCGCACTGACGAGCTTAAATTAGAGCGAAACCGGTCTACGGTTCTGATTGTGGTGAGAATACATCTAGCATTACATACATTGTCCCTATATTAGGGAAGAAATGGGCAATGGCTGACAATTTACAAAATTGTTAGTTGGTTGTATACAGTCTCTATTTTATAACATTTTGTTTTATTTGGAGCTGTTGTGACAACATACTACTTGGTTCCGCAACAAGATGGCGACTCCTGTCTTATATCTCACTATTTACTCAATAATTAATTAAATTTTTAGCAAGTATAATACACTGGTGACTTTTTTATACGTTCAATCAAGGGAAAATTCACTATGGCGATTATAATTTAAAAAAAGTTAACTATGGCAAGAAAAATTTAAAAAGATATAAAAATCTGACTTTAACATTATATTAGGCTATGCCACTAATACTAAAGGCCCAAATTTTATTGAATTGTCTATATAAATAAAGTAATTATAGTCAGAAAAACAAATTGAGATTTTCAATGTTTCCAAAATATTTCTGAAACAATTAAACATTTTCAGATTTGCCTTCGCCGTTTTACTCCACTTGCAAATATTTAAAAAAAATGACTGACTTGGTATCTCTTATAATTTTCGAGATCACAGTAGTGTACCTTTGAATAGACCTAACCTTGAATAAAACTATGCTGTTTATAATTCAAGTAGTTTTCGGACATTTTTAGTAATTGTAAAGAAGAGTTCTAAAAACATGTCACTTCTCTTAATAGGTGAATGGAAATCAATAGTGGTAAGTCATTTGACATAACACATAGTACATAAATAACATTTTAAAGCCAAGCTCTTTACATGTAAGTGATATCTGATTGGTTTAAATATTTTTAGAAAGAAAATTTGTAGCAGCTGCAAACAAAAACAAAGTTTGACTTTACACTTCCCTTTTTTATATACTGTCAGTCTTGAGGGAAGGCGTCTTAATAAAAATCACCCTGTAGACCTGGAAAAAACATTCAATAATGGTAATTTAGAAAGAATGTTTTATATAATGAGAGATCTGGGTTGGATTGGATAGCCAGGCGCATTATTCACAGTCTATGCAAAATATATATTGGGGGATACAAAATTCAACCTAACATATCGAAAGGTGTACAAGTGTACAATAAGGGCATCCTCTCTATCGACATATTTCATTAACTTGTTCATAAAATATATAAAATAGTTAGGCTTTAGGAAAAAAAAACAGCAGGAATAAACATAAATAAACAGTGGTTCGATTGCATAGAGCTAGTGGATGATATAGCACTGATAAAAGAAACGGAAAAAGAATTATAATACAAGTTTAGTGTGCTCGATTGCTTGTTAAGAAGCATGAAATGAGAAATAGAGATGACCAAAACAAATTACTAAATTCAAATAAGAAGAGAGCTGTGAAAACGGATCCAAAGATAAACATACCAAAGTTCGAACATGTAGAAAGATTTACCTACTTTAAAACACCTATTCGGCCTTACTTTTTTGGGAACACTTTACGTGTGCTTTATATTTTTTTCGATACCAGGACTTTTAGAAGTTATTCCTCTATAAGAACGTCGTTCTACAGTGCGGCAACAAGATGTAGTCACAAGCACGGAAATGGTAACAGAATTTTTAAACATTTAATTTCATCATAAGTGTAGGGTGGCAGGAATCCAATTAAATGGTCTGCTCGCTCACCCAATTTGACTAAGTGTTTCGTCTGAGGTTACTTAAAGGTTATGGTTTTTCTCGGGCGGTCAAAAAATGCCAAAGAACTGAAATATCACATTCGTGAAACCTGTGCACAATAACACCTCCCATGAGTAGTGGTGCAAGACAAGAGTTAAGATGGTTCGGAAGTATTGGAGAAGCGAAATTGGAATATTTAATCGAGTGATTAATTAAATTTTGTTTGCTTACTAACAAACTTATTTTAATGAAAGGAACTCTATAAATTTCACAACCATACAATATATACAAACCTATGTAGGCCAATAATTACGCAAATTAAATACACTAATTACAATATTGTTCAAATTCCTAAACATCGAGATAAACAAAAGTTTAATGGTTCCAGGGAAATGTGCATACTTGTATAATTTATAACTACAAGCTAGCAGTCATAATATTGTCACATTTGTCTATGAGATTTAAGTTTAGGAACTTTGTTACTTCTATGGTAGTGTGTTGGTAACAGCGAACGCCCTGGAATGATACTTCTAGAAGGGACCAGAAGTGGCATGTGTAGAATTGTGTAGAAGGTCTAGAATCTCTAGGGACAGTATAAATAGACGTGTGGTGCGCAGAATAAGTTAGTTCAGTATTGAATAAGGTGGTGTGATCATAGAGTATAAAGCTAGTTAACAGTAAGTGTTGGTATATAGGAAGCGATCATAGAAGGCGATAGTGGAATATAGTTCTATCGACATTTAATAATAGTAAGAAGAGATATATTTTAGTTGGCACTGGTGTTGGAAAATAGTTGGTAATAATAAATTAGTAGTTTGCAAAGCTGTGTTTTGTTAGTAAACAAATCCAGAACCCCGTAGAACGCAACAACTGGTGTCAGAAGTGGGATTTTCAAGTTGCTAGCAGAAATATTTTCCAGAATATTCGTTGAACAACCTGAAAATTTCTAGAATCTGTAAAATCAGTGTGAGCGGTACGTCATAACTGGGTGTGTTCTTGAAACAGAATAAACTGTTTACCAGCTTTAAGTATATTTATGCCTAAGACACGTAGCGCAGCAGCAAAAATGGACGCCCAGCTATTGGAATTGATTAAAGAAATGAAAGAAGAGGACAGAAAAAGAGATGAAGAAGCCAAAGAAGAGATGAGAAAAAGAGATGAAGAATCCAGAAAAAGAGATGAAGAAGCCAGAAAAAGAGATGAAGAAGTCAGAAAAACAGACGAAGAAGCCAAAGAAGAAATGAGAAAAAGAGATGAAGACGCCAGAAGAAGAGACGAAGACGCCAAAGAAGAAATGAGAAAAGGAGATGAAGAAACAAAGAAAACTGTACAAGAACAGGCCAGCAGAATTGAGAATATTACTTTATGTGTCGACGAACGTATGAAGCAGGTAAAAGACAACATCTGTCAGCAAGTCGAAAGCAGAGTAAGGGGTATCAGCGACGATGTACATGACAAGCTGGCGGAGGTACAACAGAAAGTTCATTCACTAGAAAAGAAGTGTGATACGCTAGTCAAGGGAAATATCAGACACGAAGATAGCCACGTAAGAATTAAGGTTCCAACATTTGATGGCTCAGTCCCTTGGGATATTTATCTACGTCAGTTCGAAGCCGCTGCTACAGCAAATGGTTGAGGCGAGAGAGAGAAAGCGTCTTCGCTAATTGTGGCTCTCAGAGGAGATGCCTTAGATGTGCTTCAAGGTATTCCCAGGGAAGAACCGCTGAGTTTTGACAGCATTAGACATCAATTAGAAATGAGGTTTGGCGATCAGCATTTACAACAGTTGTACCGATTGCAGTTGAAACATCGTTGTCAGAAACCAGGCGAAAGTCTCCAACATCTCCACGCCGACGCTGTCAAACTGACGCGATTAGCCTATCCTATAGCTCTAATGGAGTTTTTAAACCAGCGGTCGGTGCAAACCTTCATTGACGCCATCAGATATACCGACACGCAGCAGGCGCTGAGGATGGCAAGACACAAAAACTTGGACGATGCTTTGGCACATGCCTTGGAGTTTGAAGTGGTAAAGCAAGCGTCGGAAAGTCATGTGAAACTTCGCAGTCTCCAAGTCCAAGAAGAAAATAAAACAGAGACATCCAAGATCATGCAGCTACTAGAAAAAATAGTAGAACAAATAAGACCGACGTCTCATGAACACTCAATAAGTGCACACCGTGCAAATGCCTTGCGCTGCTGGAACTGCGGCAAGGTGGGAAATATAAGGGGCGAATGTTGGGCTCTAAGATCACGCATAAGGGAAAAAGTGATGCTTAGGCCGGTAACCATTTCTCAGGTTAGCGATTCTGGAAGCGCTCTCGTCGTTGACGGATACGTAAGCGGTAATAAGGCTCAGATGGTCGTCGACACAGGCGCACATAGGACGATTATTCGCCGCGACATGGTTCCAAGATGGCGAGTAAAAGAGCCAGACAGAGTGTACAGAGTAAATGAAGCCGGTGGTGATCGAATCCAGGTATTTGCCGAAACTGCAAATTGGGACATGGAAGGCAAAGCAGAGAGCCATAGTCGCCGCCATATTAGACCCGATTATAATTGGCTTGACAATACTTCAGGGTCAGTGCGCTAAACTTGATCTTGGCACTAACATCCTGACTATCGGCGGTGAAGAAATAATAATGTCGCCTGGCAGTAACCTGGTAGTGCGGAAAATCACCATAGAGGCAAATAGCGACGTCTGCCCTGAAAGTTCCATTCCAGTGAAGAGAGCTGTGAGAGGAAGAGACGACCCAGTTACTTAGCCAGAAGCAAGTGGAGAAGAAAGTATGAGAGAAGTACAAGACGAAAGATGCAAGACCAACTAAATGTGAAGCAAACCCAGAAAAAGGCCAGTAAACACATTTGTTGGAACAGAGCCGATGTCGACAGGATGAATAGGGCCCGCCGAGATATTTGTGCAAGTAGAAACATCGGAACAACAGCAACTACACGGAAGAACCGGTACCACCTAACAACCGCTTGAAGGAAGCCCCGACATATTGACGAGAAGGAAAACCATCCGCTCTGCTGTCGGAATGCATATACGAATAGAAAGTGACCGCATGAAGACCCGTTTTGACGTGCCACCTAATTCAACTGGTTTTAAAGAAGATCGGGTGTTGTTCTACAAGCCAGTACGAAGCAAGCGACGGTCAGCTAAACTACAGAAATTATGGGAATGTCCGAATAAGGTGGTCAAGGGAATCAATGACGTTGTCTATTGAATTCAGAGGAGCCGGAAGATCAAGATTAAGGTGATCCATATGCACAGACTTACACCATACCAAGAAATGTCAGAATTCGACCGGGACGATCAAATATAAGAGGGGGGGGCAGTGTCACATTTGTCTATGAGAATTAAGTTTAGGAGCTTTGTTGCTTCTATGGTAGTGTGTTGGTAACAGCGAACGCCCTGGAATGATACTTCTAGAAGGGACCAGAAGTGACAGAAGTAGAATAGTGTAGAAGGTCTAGAATCACTAGGGACAGTATAAATAGACGTGTGGTGCGCAGAATAAGTTAGTTCAGTATTGAATAAGGTGGTGTGAAAGTGATCATAGAGTATAAAGCGAGTTAGCAGTTAGTGTTAGTATATAGGAAGTGATCATAGAAAGCAATAGTGGAATATAGTTCTATGGACATTTAATAATAGTAAGAAGAGATATATTTTAGTTGGCACTGGTGTTTTGTAAATAATTGGTAATAATAAATTAGTAGTTTGAAAAGTGATTGATTTTTTTCTAAATAATATTACATTACATATAATCTTAGGATGGCATTTTTTGGCAAGATATTTGCTGAACAGGCGTAGCAAGGGTGCCATTATTGGAGTATATGAGTCAATGATGGCCCTATCGCAAATTTTCCAAAAGGCTTTAAATGTGAACATGTATTGTATTTTTTAAAAGAAAGACAACGCGCGAGAATGGCGAAATTAATAAGGAACAAACGCGTATTAAGCGGCCAATAAGTAAACAAGTTATGAGGCAAAGCCCTTGAGGACATCCAACATAGGCACACTTCCCCTACAATGTGTAGTAGTTAAGTAGTTTAAAATTGTTCACCCTCTGATGAACCTGATTAGTGAAACGATAAGGTCTTTAAAATCAAATGTGTTGTGGTGATTTCAGTTCTCCAAGTTTAGGGGAGACCCAGGCAAGGAGAACCTAGCGGGCAACAAGAACAAGTGGAATATATCATTATATTGGAGAAATATGTCAGTCATTGTAATGTCATCTGCTGACGTCCAGTCTGTAAATAGTTCTGCTTTACTACGTGCCCTTTATGCAATTTCATCGCTACGAGCATCTTTATGGTATGGCCTATGTGAAATACTTAATGCACAGTTCTTCAGCATAGAAACTGAAAGCCATAGATCACATTTATATGAAAGTTTTCGCTGTTCTCGATTAGAAAAACAATCAAGGTAAGATAACCACACTTATTTACATCCAAGGCTACGTTCACGCAATTAAAAACGACATTTACTAAAACTCTATGTTTCGGGCAAGAGGCACCAGGCAAAAGAAATCATGGTTCCTTGTGCCCGATATGTACTAAAACGTTTGGTTCTTTTCAGATGGTTTATCGTTATAAAAGAAAAACCGATCGGGGACATTCTTGGTCTGTAGAAAGCATGGCAAATGCCGTAGAAGTGTCAGAAGAAAAGCTTTCAATTCACAAAGCTGCTGTTAGATATGATATTAAATACTCCACTCTTCAAAAAGACGTAAAAAATAACAGTTCAAAGAAATCGCTAGGAAGATACAAAGCTGTATTCACAGATGATCAGGAGAATGAGTTTGTTGAGCACATAAAGGAATTAGATGGACGTTTCTATGGCCTTACTAGGAAGGATCTGTGTGAACCTGCATATCAAAAATCATAAATTCCACACCCTTTTAAAAATGAGATGGCTGGTGAACAGTGGTTCGCTAACTTTATGAAGAGGAATCCAAGCTTAAGTTAGCGTCAACCAGAACCTACAAGCATTGCAAGAGCACGGGGTTTCAACAGGCCTCAGGTGGAACTTTTCTTCAATAATCTCAAGGCTGTAGTACACAAAAATATTATTAAACTCGACAACATTTATAATGTCGATGAAACAGGCATACAAACGTCTGCCAAAAGGCCTCCCAAGGTCATCTTTATTGCCGGAAAAAATCAAGTGGGATGTGTCTCTTCTTCTGAAAGAGGCACTTTGATAACGACTCTCTTTTGCTTTCTGCGACAGGAAAATTCATCCCCCTTACAATGATCTTCCCCCGGAAGTAAAAAAACTCTCGATACTTGAATGGGACACCACCGGGAACCTTAGATTTAGTAACGGATAATGAATGGGATAACACCGATGCTTTTCCAAAATGGATGGAGTTTTTTGTAGCAAGTGTAAGGCCCAATGAAGACAACAAATGTCTTTTGATAATGGATAACCATTATACACATAGATTTATCCAGATATTAGACTATGCTTAAAAAACAATGTAATCATACTGACAGTGCCTCCCCATACTACCCATAAACTCCAACCACTGGATGTTGCCGTATATGGGCCCTTTGGAAAGTACTTTAAAGTTGAAATCGATAAGTGGCAGAAAGCACATCCACACATCCAGCTCAACATGTCACATTTTACGAAATAGGACAGATATTCACACCTGCATATCTCAAAGCAGACGGGTATTATTGATTGCAATATAGAGGTGTTTTCAGACTATGAATTTTTACCGGCAGAAGTAACATGTAGATTATGCAATAAATCAAGTTATGGACTCAACTTTTATGTTGAATGCCTCCTCTAATTCTCAACTTAACATGCCATCATCGACATCTGCTGACGCTCATGACCTCAAGTTAACATCAGCAACCCAGAACAGCATGCCTCCCAACGCAAACTCCTCTCCAACATTTTGCATGAATCCACTTGTTATCTTCAACGCCGATGTGCCTATATTAGAAGCGAGCATTTCGTTGCCTTCTATTTCCAAGATGATCCATGAGAGTCAAGAAAGGTGTGTTGATATCCTGGACAGGAAAACGTCAGAATGGTAGACATTCACGTTATTCCAAAATGTAAAAATCGTGTGCAAAAGACCACGACCAGAAAGACCCAAAAATCAGAGATTTTAACGTCAACACCAGTGAAAGAAGAATTACGAAATAATGCCACAGACAATAATAAACAAACAGTAAAACACAACATAGGAGAGTCACTCGTCAATTCCAGTCAAGCATCGAACAGTAAAAGAAAAACAGCTAAACCCAAAATAGAAAAAAAATCAACTGTCCCTAAGCTGAAATATCCAAAACCACCAATAGAAATATGTAATCCAGAAGAAAATTCAGTCCCCTATATTCTGTGCTGCGACGTTTTTGGAAATTCCAAACCCGGAGAGCAGTGGATCGAATGTAATATTTGCACCCAGTGGGCCCATAAACTGTGTGCGGATTACAAAACCGGCGTCTTTATTTGCCATTGTTGCCGTAAATCGATCCTCTCAACAGTGAAATGATATGTATTTCAGTTCCAGAATTTGTTATATTCAACACATGTTATTTTAGTTTAAACGTTAGAAAATTGTTACTTGTTTCAGATAACCTGAGGATAGCTCTTATATTTTTATTACAACTCAACAAATACTTTAAGTTTTTCATTACAGATTTCTTTGCTAGAAAATGCTGTATGTACCATATGTTAAAATAATAAAACTTTAAGTTCAAGTACAAGCTTAGGTACACTTTTTTGAATAGATTCTTTGTGCCCCTGGTGATTCCTCTTGCCCAACATAATGGTTCTTTTTGCCCACTAGAGCAGGGCAAAAAGAACCAAGTACATTTTTTATTATTTCTAGTGAAACTAAATTCTGTAAAAGAACTAGCACAAATTTGATGATTGGGTAACATTGCTAACAGGCTTCTCTATAAGTGGTTATGAAACAGCATCTATTGAGTTATAAATTACCCTCAAATCAAAGTTTGAAATAAAGTGGTTCTGGCTGCCGGGTCTCCCATACTTATAACCTAACTGTTAATTGAGAAATTTTGCAATACTTGTATGTACATATTGTATGTTTCTGAATTGCTTAAATCGAAACCTAAAGCGACACACGCGTAAATATCTTTTAAGTATAATGACCTAAGTAATGCTTTCGGTAAAGATAGTGTGTACTTTTAAGTCAAAAACGTTTGATTAGTATACGTAAAAAAATACGCCGTGAAATTAACATTCTCGTTTATCATATTATACGTCATGTTTTTAGTCCTCGGTCAACAAGGAAACGTGAAATGTAAAAAATGTCATTATAAAATACTTTGTAAAACTATTTACATAACAAGTGATGATATCGATTCTTTGTGAGCTTCGGGATATATGTATAACGAGATGGCTGGCAACTACTGTGGAGGACATCGCACTACAGTAGTTGTGGCGAACTCGGAGAATTTCTTATCTATGGGGATTCTGTCATCGTACAATGTGGGAGCTTGCAGGATAATGCCCGCTGTTCCTACTAGGACGGCTAGGGTGAATATCCATAAAAACAATCGATCTAAAACCATCGCTACGTATTTCCAATCTTCCTTCACCTGAAACGATACAAATATCGGTTAGAGATGGATTTAAAAAAGATTGAAAGGGGTTAGAAAATTTCTAGTTTTATTACATCTCTCCGCTGGACAGCTTATATAATTTAAGCAAATTTTTCATAGTATAAAAAGTTAGACGCAGTAAGTGCATTATGGTAGTGAATTTTCATTAAAATTTTCTGGTCTTGTTGGTATGTATTTCAAAATGTGTATCCGCGGGGCAGCTTATATAACTTTTGCAATTTTTTCATCATATAAAAAGTCTGGACGCAGTAAGTGGGTTATGGTAGTGAATTTTCATAAAAAGGTTTTCAATAGCAAATATGTCTTTTTTTTAAATGAAAGCAGGCATCAAACGTGGTTACCAGTACGACTTGTATAGCAAAAACAATGTACCACATTTTATCAAAATAACTTTATTGTTGGCAAATGTAGAAACATTTGCCGAAAATAAACTTAAAATGTTTCCGAAAAAACTGGTTTTCTAGCCAACGAACCCTAAGTTAATAGCAAATTGTGTTATTTAAACTTAAAGCATTTAATGAAAATTCGATGCCATAACTCACTTTTTGCGACCAAAATTTTTTTTGCTTAAAAAGGTGCAGTATATTTCGATGGAAAATGCAACAATACAATAATATAAGGCGTGTTCGATAAAAAAAAATATATAAAATTTGTATCACCAACAACTTATGGGCCAGCTGTGATTGTAAAAATAATTTTATTAGATAACGGATATATTAAGGTTTACCCTAGAAATGCGTAAATAGATACAAACTGAGACTAACCCAGGATATGGGTTCTGACGGGTCCAGTTTGCGCTCAGTTGAAGAAATCTTTTCAAAATTTAAACGTAGCAGTATCCTCAGGTCGAATTTTTCTTCTGAAAATTCGATATAAATCATAGACTATTAAACCATAAACTCTGTAACAAAAACTAGTGCCAAAGCATGATCAAAAAATTATGTATTTTTAGAACTCGTTCTCTGATGACGCTAACCTTGTTGGTGAAATGATCGTCAGGTCTTTAAAAACATGTATTGTGGTAATTTTGGTTCTCCAAGTATGATTTATTACCATTTACAGCTCACTACGCGACAAATAAAATATGATCTAAAAACTATTACAAAGAACGCATTGAACCTACTTTAAAATCGCAAATATATAGGAAACGGATGATTTCGTTCAACCAGTATGAAGATAAATGGCCAATAACCTAAACAAATATAGATGTTCACGTGCCTTGGCCGTATTATTGCGGATAGTGGTAGCAATGTAGAAAACAAGTGGAAAGGGTGATCGTGATTAGAAAGCAAGCATTTAATACTCTTTTCTATTTTACGTCGGTCTATTTTCGCAAGATGAATGGACCAACAACAATAGGCCATTATTCAGAATGGTAGCAACGCAAGAACGCAGACATAGGAATCAGTACAATTATTAGAAGGCCCCTTGAAGTCAGCATAGTAGAGGGCAGCTTGGAAACGATGCAGTGAAGTAAAACCAAACCGTAAGAAGCGGAGTCAGCAAGATGCAGGTCACCCCTGAAAGACGCCCGAGTAGAAATGTTATAAATAGCCAGTCTGCCGTAAGCGAGCTGTTCATCCTGTTTCTTACGTTTTACTTTGTACACCGAGTGCTATATTATTTACACCTATATTGATATATTTTTATTTAAATGTTGTTTCTTAAGTAATATTGTGTAATCAGCCAATAAATAATTTTTAAAAAAATCTAAACATCTTAACCGTAAAGTTAAGTGGAGCAGTCGTTTGTATCGGTTAGAAAATCAAATGGATATTGATTTTTACGTGTATAGACACCTAATAACCGATATTAAGCCAATCTGACCAAAGCAGACTTCCAATCAGTATCCAAGCAGCCAAATAATAGCAGAAGCAGTAATACTAATTAAGTTGTTTGCTACTTCCACATTTTTACATTTTTATTGATATTATGTTTTCGAAGAAGATTCACAGAATTTATTAAATTTAGAATATAGTCTTAGACAAATAAGTATTAACGAGAATAATAATTTAGAAATACCCATAAATGATGTAACCCAAAATAAAATAAAATGGCAGATCAATTTAAAGAATTTTTTTAAAGCTCTTCCGGAATTCGACGGACAACCTGGAAATATAGGTAATTTCTTGAAAAGTTTGACCTGGTTATGAACCAATTTTACGTAGAAAATAAGAAATTATATTTGAGTCACTTTTTGTTAAATATCATACAGACTAAATTAACGGGACTCGCTTAATAATAAACACAAAGATAACTAATTCGTGGCTAGACTTAAGAAACGCTATCGTACAGAATTCACCGGTCCTCGCGATGACACAAGGCTGCTAGCAGAAATGCTGAGGTTAAACCAACGTAACGGCGAAGACGCATTAGATTTCTCGATGTGACTCGCATTGGATTAAATTAAATAAAAATCACCAATCTAACGATGATTTAGACATCCTCAAATTAGATACCAAAGGTATTAAATTAAAATTGTGCGAAACGGTAAAAATTAACAAACAAAAAATATGGAAAATTCACTAAACGCTCAAATTCACCAAACTAACAACAACCTATTGTTAAACATGTTTGCACCAAATAATAACTAAGCGAGGAAGTTTACATACTTGCAGTATGTCATAAATGCCGCCACAAAACAGGTAGTTCCGAGTGGATTTCGCCACTATACCGTTATTAGTTTACCTGAGAAGACAGAAACATGTGAATCCTCAGAAATGTTCATACAACACGTAGTATATATTGAAATTTAAAATCTTATTTTCATTCTGTATTTGAAAAAGCTGAGAAGTTCAGCGAAACTGTAGTTATACATACCATATAAGAAAGCGTAAATGAATTTGTTTGTTTATCTAAAATGTACTGAAAAGGTGAAATACACTACTGGAAACACACATTCTTTCCCCTGGACTATAGAGGCTGTATTCAATACCCAAAGTATTCTTCTCACAATTAAGTATTTTAAAGTAGACCTGGGGGAGAGGCTAATAGTCATAGGTACACGTATAGAGTTTTGTTATGTATTGCGCACAAACCAGGACTTCGACTAAGTAGGACATAAAGAAAATTAAAGCTTATTAAATACGGCTATGGATAAAACGAGAAAAACAATGTATACTAATAGAAAATCAAATAAAACTGTGCTAGCACGGGTGGAGAAAAGAAAAAAAATGGTTACTGCACGAAATTGTGAGAAGAAAGGCTAAATTTATAGGACTTGTGAGACATAATAACAGTAGCGGCTCGTGCGTTAATGCATTGGGGGTGCGCAAGAAAAAAAAGTTCGCGACGCAGCAAGT